>CAKLNU010000587.1:0-477500 GCA_922788865.1 Poeciliopsis turneri
CTCTCGTTAGATTTATTTCCTCTGGTCCATGAAGACAACTCAAATTTAACTTACGTAACTTTTAATAATGTTTTTCAAGTAAAAAATAAAAGTAAGGCTGTATTTATATGTATGGAATATGAGTTTTGCTCCAAAAATTTTTTATTTAGATGTTTTGTTTTGTTTTTTTTTTACATCATTAGTGTTTGAAAATATTTACATAGTGTGTGTCCCATCTTGGATAACAGTTTAAAGCACATGAATACTGCATCTGACCATTTTCAATCATCAGTCTGTTTCAGTTTTTAGTCCGTATCTTTGTGCAATTCAGATAGACTTTAAAAAAAAATAATCTACAGACCTCTTAGAAAGAATGAGGAAAGGTTTCGGAAATAAGTGCCCGATGATCGATAAAAGCCCAACGTCTTGGACGTCTTGCATGGGGATAAAAACTAACAGAGCATAAAACCCCAATTAAACACATTAAAGTTTCCAAAAATGTCAAAGGGGTGTAAATATTTTCACAAGACACCGTGCACATATATATGCAGGCCCAGATGTATTTGGCTTTCTGGTTTCTGCCCTGCAAACGCTTATAACTGAGATTTCACTGTATTCTGCCAAGCTCTGCTAGAGGTTTCTTTATTTCTGCCATTCTGAAGGGATGACAAGCTAAATGGGATGTAATTGGATAAATGGAGCTGCTGTGTGTGCCTGTGTGTGTGTGTGTGTGTGTGTGTGTGTGTGTGTGTGTGTGTGTGTGTGTGTGTGTGTGTGTGTGTGTGTGTGTGTGTGTGTGTGTGTGTGTGTGTGTGTGTAGCTCTTGACTAGCCTCACGAAGATAGCAGGCCAGGATGTGGCCTCTTGGTAACCTGCTTCACTCTGCAGCCCCGTTTCTGGACGCATAATGGGGGAAGAGCGGGAGGCAGGGTACGAGGCAGTGGTTGCTTTGGCTAATTATTAAAATGACTACTATTACAGGATTATATTTATCCTTGAGTAGGTGTAGGGATTAATAGAGAGACATGAATACAGCCAAGAACTTAAACAGACAGATCCCACAACGTTGAAGTTTCTTTTCTCCAAACTTATAATTTAAGGTTTAAGGACTTATTTACTTTGTGGTTTTCGCTGGATGAGCCAGGCGATAGTTTATCTTAGAAGTAATTGTAAAGTCAGCAGCTGGGTAGCATATTTGTTGGCGTTTATATATTTTGAGGACAGAGGCACAAAGTTTTTGCGGTGTTTGTTGCAGGAGTCTTTTTTTGTTTTTTCAATGGATATTATAACAATCTTCCTTCATGGAAGATGGAAACCTGCTTGTCATGAAGGAGAGCCTGCCTACACACGTACTTAGGAGGTGGTCAGTCTGATCAAGGTTGCATGGAATGCAGCGTGGTTTGAGGCATAGAGTATCCAGGCACAATTTTAAAACTGACCTTTTTGAAACAATCGCACCACAAATTTTTATTGCTAATCCTCATTCCCTGGATCACAGGAGGGATCATTCACAGCTGCAATTGCCCACAGAGCAAGTAGACCTGAAAATGATGGTGAAGAATAAGAAATAATTAGCCTGACTCAATAGCAACATTTCTAAACTTGGGTGAAGATACATGCGTGCGGACAATGTTGGATCTGTGGTGCATCATTGAAGCCCAAAGTGGTCATGGAAGTGAAGAGAGTGAACCAACCATCCATTAACCAGTAAAGTGATTGGTTACTATCGAATGCATGTCTGGCAAGAAGTTACAGGCAGTGCAAGCCAATGACTTACAGGCAATGCTGATCAAGGAATTACGGGCAGGTAATAAACAAAACAAGCATTGTCCATTTGCCATCCAACGTTCCATGGTATTGCAGTTAGCGATCTTCTTCAAACTAATCTTAGTTTAACTATATGTTACATTTGAAAACTATTTCCAAATTAACAAAATCTTTCAGCGCTATTAAATATGAGGTCATTCTAACCTCATATTTAACAGTTTCTTAGTCTGTGCAAAATAAATGACATCTTTCTAGATTTCTCCCTGTCCTTGTGCCCTGCTAGCACTGTCATAAGAAATTATGAGCGAAATAGGCAGAACTCAGTCTAACATCTTTAGGACCAAGCTCAGCACAAACATTGGCTCATGAGTGCAACATGTCATCCTGGACAATGTGCTGTTTGTGTGTAGATCACTGATGGGACTTTACAGCTAAAGTTTTTGTCTTTTATGGATCTCATGACTTCTTGTGTCTCTTTCCTGAGATTAAAGGCTTCGGCCCAATTTATAACATAAACTTCTTCACCACTGAAACTTTGGGTTTTTGCAGGACAAATAAAGTGATAGATTAAATATTAATATTAACACATCATATCGCTATCCCTAAAGCTGACATTTTTTGCCTTAGTGGGCGAAGATAGCTTTGCCTCTCATGAGAGGTTTAATTTCCAAGAGAAAGAGGCCTGTAGAATAGAAAGGACAGCTCAGTCAAATAACAGAAGATAATTTAGGACAGAAAGACAACTCATGTCAGCAGCTCATCACAGGTCAATGAGATCGGACCACTTTAAAACCACTCAGGGCTTCTTCTCTTTCACCCATGAAGCAGGTTTGGTCCCCATTTCTAAATGAACCGTCTTTCATCGAGTTTTTCATTCTTTCCCAAGCTCTTGCATCGTTTGTTTTAAATTCTTATTATAATCTCACCATGACATGAAGCCAGTTTCCTTGAGAAACGCCATAATGACACTGCTACATAAATAAATTTTACTTACTTACCAGAAAAAGGTTTCCCCTGCTTTAGTTACCAATGAACTCGGCCAAGCCCTCCCTATAACTATCTGTTAAGGACATGCCAGGAAATGAGTTGCCATCTCTAAATAAATGTCCAGCGTAAGCTCTTTGAGCTGTTCTTGGATGTACTGACTGTTGACCATGCCATGGAAAGTTTGCTTTATGTCTTCTCAAAGTAATGCCCATCTTCATGTTAGCCTTTAATTTGACATGTCTTGAAGTAAGAGCTGCCTATGCCGGTACGACATGACTAAGCTGCAGAGCAGTTCACTGACCTTTTGGACAAAACGTGACCTTTCGTACACCCCAGGTAAACTTTCTCCAAGACGATGCATGTCAAAAAAACCCAGTAAGCAACTTAAAACTGAGGCCGTATTTACAGCAGCCCTGTTTACTCCACTTTAACCAAACTGGGATTTGTTTGTCTTGAATGTCCGGTTGTTTTGGAGAGGTTTGAATGGGTAATCGAACAGTGATGCTAGCCGGTGTTTGATTACCGCCTATCAGTAATCAAACACTTGTGACCAGAGTTTTTAGGCAAACTCTTTTTCACCTAAAAACCTAGGCCTCGTGAACTCTGGTGTGGTTCAAATACACATATGAATGTCAAAAGGACTGGAGACCACTCCAAAAGTTGAAAGCAGACTACAACCCATGACATTCTGGGTAAATGCAATCAAAACAAATATGTGTTTGGTACTAATTGGGGAAGTGGTTCATGGTCTTTTGGCGAAAACAAAAAAATTCTACAATTGCAAAAATCTCACACTCACGAATGTGCGCTTAGTGTTTTCTTCAGAGGGTCATTTAATTTTTGGCCAAACGCCACCATATGCAAAGGAGGCGAACAACTTGCTCAAAGGGTTTAAATTATTTGACAATCAATTTTGAAAGCGAACCACTCCGGCTGAAAACGTAACAAGTGGTGTAATTTTGGTCCCCAGTTGAACTGAGTTTACCGGACTTTCGGGTGATAGAATACTCTCATATTCCTCTCTCTTCACTGTCATACTCTGAAATTAAACCCTGCAGACTTCTTGTTTCAGAAGTCTCCCAATCAGTAAATAGAGTCTGTATTGTTGTAGTTTAATTTCAATATAAATGCTGCTGTTCAGTGAAGGCCTCAGAGGTCTGTTAGAGAACATGGAGAACAAAGAAGAAAGTAGACAAGTCAGGAAGAAAGTTGTAGAGGCATCTAAAGTACGACTAGGTTTTAGGATAACTTCCCAGGTGTTGGAGTTGTCTCTATATCATCCAAAAATGTAACGCTGACTTAACAAGACAGACCTAAAGCATCGGCCATATACATTGATCATTGATCTTTGATATGCTTTGGACCTTTTGGACAGAGTTGGTTGAAAAACAAATGGAGCTCAACAGTCAAGCTGGAAATGCATAGTGTTGGTGTCATTATGCTGTGGGAGCACTTTAGTTGAGGTGGGTTGTAGTTGAAGGGAAGATGGATGGAGCTAAATACATGGCAATGCTGGGAAGAGTACATGTTGGAGGCTGTCAGAGACTTCAAAGTGGGAGACTCATGACCCTAAACATACAGCCAGAAGCCCAACGGGATGATTTAGATCAAAGCAGAACCAAGAGTTTAAATCTCCCAGACCTAAATCCAATTCAGAGCCACAGACGCTCTCCATCTCATCTGACTGAGCTGGAATATTTTGTCTGAAACACAACTCTACACCTGGAAAATTTTAATTTGTGTGTGTAGGTTGACAGAATGTGAAAAAGGTTTAGAGGTATTTGTCAAGGAAGAACTAATGACCTTTCCTTGCACCTGACTCAAAATTCTTTTCTGTTTCTTTTCATTTCCTTCTGAATGGTTTACACTGATATACATAGTTCCTAACTCCTCCTACTTCACATTGGCATTCCTTCATTATTCATAATTTTGTGATGTTCTGGTCAAAAGGTCAAATCAGTCCATCCATCCCATTTGCTGTATCCACTGGGTCACGTTTGTCCCCAATCTGAACTTGTTTCCCACAACTACAAATTTAAAGCAATGACTGCTCCTTTCAAAAATAACACAATATGAGGGATCACACAGCTTTTCTGGTGATGCATAGTTACAATAACCACTTCTCATAAATCATGGCCATATCATTTGACTGAAAGATTTGCTTAACTCTGAGAAGTGTCTGCAGATCGACGTGAATTTATGTCACAGGAGAAACCGCTCTCACTCACCATAACACATGGCTGTCATCACAGAGGTCCACAAACTGCAGGAATACTAGTCAGAGCTCATGCAGAGCTGTGGTTCTGCTCTTTTTTTTTTTTTTTTTTAAATAGCAGAAGGAGTACACATAATCAGGCATGGAATCACTGAGTAATTTTGGGGACTGCTGATCTGGTGTGAATTGCATTTGCAGAGCAATTTCGGTGAAGTTTCACAGAAAGGTGTTCAAGCTCTGCAAAATAAATTTTTTACTGAGAGCCCTGCTGCTAAGTCTCAAGAAATTTCTGGTATCAATCACCACCTCCTTTATGTGTTAATTCTTTTTATTACTTATTAATTTTCCAGGCACTCCTGAAGGACCCCCTCTACATCGGGCTGAGGCATAAGAGAGTCCGAGGCCAGGCCTACGATGACCTGATCGATGAATTTATGAAAGCCGTTTCGGACAGGTACGATGACCGCACTGACCCTTCCAGCCATCATTTGCCCACTTCCTTTTTTCTGTCTGCTATCGTCATTTCAGGCCAGTAGTCGCACAGGGCCCTTAAAAGAAAAATGTTAAGCAGTTTAGCATGCAAAGTGGCCAGCTGTTGCAGGATTCAGAGGTCTGGAGTTTACCTCAACATTAATTCAGTTTTACCTCCTTTCAAGCAATTTGACATTCTTGTTGCCAAATGTTTTTATTCGTCAATGTTTTGTCGATCTCGGATGGCGATGGGATCATTTTGTGGAAGACTGGAAACAAGGTTTTAGTTGTAGTTTAACACAACAGACAAATTAAATAGTGTTGACATTTGATTCCAGTATAATTATCTTATATAAGATAGCACCCTGTTGGTGTGGCTTTCATTACTTTCATTGAGCTCTAGTTGACTTGTCTTGAAAGTCAGATGCATTTGGGGAGATGTAGCCTCGTCATTGCCTTCCTGGATAATTCCTCTCGATTATTTTCCCCTTTCAGTTCTCTGTCTGCGCTTTTTCCCATTGACTTAGAAGAGAGGAACAAGTTGCTCCAGGGGTTTGGTTTGGTTGACACAGTGCAGTGTGAATGGCACCAGCCAAAAATTTAACAATGTTGCAGTTTTGGTCCCGAATCAAACTGAGTCTCCTGGACTTGTGGATTCCCTTTATAACGCTGATACTTTCCTTAACTTGGAAGCTCCCGAAAGACTATTGACATGTTAAAGACAAAGGTCGAGGCTTAAATAGTTAAAACAGAGAAACTTTACTGAACTGGATTAGGCCTTCCTGATACCTGCTGAAATTCTTGCTCTCTCTCTAAATGGACGACAGACATTATAGCAAGTTTCTTTCAAAAGGCTTTTTACACCTCTGACTTCAGTTTAAACACCACACCGATACTGAAAATAGCTACAGCGGAGTCCTCGTCATTCATTAACTCCCTCACCGAAGAGTGTTTTGAGGATGTTAGAGCTGGAGTACAGAAGGGTAAGAGCACCTTTATTTTGTTCTTTTCCTCTGCTTGTCCTGGTAACAGGATCCAGGAAAAGTACTTAAAACCGCTTCCAGTCAAATAACATATGTAATGTTTTATAATGCCATGTTAATGCATTAAAATTTTTTATATTGCTCATTGTTTCTTCTTTAACTAGACTGCACAAGCCTCTGTTAAAGTTTACTGCTTGGACGTGTTGCTTGTTTGGTTGACTCTCATCTGAGCTGTACCTTCCTTTGAGGAGCAGGAATTGTTTGAGACAGATTGACTCTGGTTGGTCTGATTATTACCCTGTGTGTTTCCTGCAGTCATGTTTCTGATTAGAACCTTCGTACATTCTTCCCCCGCGTGCCATCATGTCTGTGCCCATGTGCCACGAAGCCATGCGTGCACACACATTGGCCTGGTTAAGCCTCATCCTCAACCCACAGAGACTGTAGTCCAGGGAGAGAAGTCTGGGTCTGGGTCTGCTCCAGCTGGCAACAGGAAACCATGACTTTAATAACCGGGTAGCTTCCCAAATGCAGGGAACAGAGTTGCCTCTTTTTTTCTTCTTTTTCTCCTCATCGGAGCCAGATTGGCGGAAAATGAATAATTATGGGCTCAGACGTTCAATGAATGATTACAGCTCCAAAGTAATATTCACGTTCAGTTTTCTAAGAATCTAAACAGAGCTAAAACACTCCACACTGAGTCATCATCGATGAGCAGAAGTCTGGGATAAAGTGAGTTTTAGACTTTCAGTCAAAACCGCCCCTCGCTCAGGGAATCGATTCGTGATGCAGTCTCGTGTTTGGTTTGAGGCCGTCCAGCTTCACTCCTGAGTTTTCACAATGATCCCAGTAACATGACTGCACGCACTCACTCGCACACTCACATTATTGTTTACATTTTACAAAATGTAAACAAAAATGGAGAAGTGTCAGATTTTAGAAGTTGTAGCATTTCTCTTCCTTTTGGTAAAATTAGTGCCGGACACACACTACTTTGTTTTGGTTATATTTACCCAGAATACCCTGCATCATAGTCCGGTTCCCGCTTTTGGGCGGCCTCCAGTCCACTTGGCATTCATGCATTCAAACAGCCCCAAAGTTCACTTTAAATGAACCAAAACCCGGGTTTTTATGAGGACCAGAGTTCAGAGTTTGGTTCCGCATTCACACATTCCCAAAACGAACCAAACCATCGAGGCAAACAAGATGGATTAAAGCCGACCAAACCGAACTGGTGTGAACACACCCTTAGTTTGTCCAGAAACCTGAAGTCTTTCAAAACCAAACAACCCAGTTAATATTTTTGTCTTTTTTTTTTTTTTTTTTTTTTTTTAATAGTTGGGGATCCGAGACAGTTCCCGTACAAGGCTTGTTGGCATACAAATACTACAGGAATGCTATCAGCTATTTTAAAACTCTTGGCACTGAAAAAAAGTGAAGACCAGGCAGACAGGCCGATAGAGGCAGCAACAGAAAGGGAGAGAAAGAATGCAGAATGTGTCTTTTTTTTTCTTTTCGTTTTTTTCTTTTTAATGATGGCTCAGGGATTTGAGAAATAATGTGTGCTGAGAGATGCTGGCTCTCTGGAGAACCGGAGTGGGCTGGGGATTTATTAAGGCCTCCTCCACAAAACCCCTTAGGGACAAAGGTAACACACATCCTATGAATGCATGTGTGTACGCCGATGCTCGGATATACACACAGATTCAACAGCTGTGTTTGGACAGAGCGCCCTTGTCTGTGACCTTTGTTTTGGTCGTCCCGGGCTCTCCGGCCCTCGTGAAGGCGCTCCTGCTAAACGAATCGGCTCCTCATTAGTTTCCAGTCTCCGCACTGGAAGGAAAAGAAACATGCGTCGCGCTACTTCCCTGTAGCGGCACATTTCAGCTGTAATAACAGCAGATTGAGTTTCTTGAAAGAGTCACTTATCACATCTATAGGAACCTAAATGAGAGCCATAGACTAAACAAACACATGGAAATGAGGAATGTTTGCTTTTCTCATATCGTTCCATCAACCATCTGCAATTATCTCCAGTAGGTCTTGATGAGATTCTTAAAGTCGGCTAAAAGATCCCCTAAGACAACTGCAGCCGTCTTAATAAAGTTTTTGCAAACCCTGGCTCCTGTTCAACATATCCTTGTGGTGACTCATAAATCACAGGAATGTAAAAGTTAAAGGCAAAAAACAGTTGTTTTGGTAAAATAGCTCAGATTGCTTTGACAGACTACTGGTTTCCCCCGCCGCCCCATATTGGTTTCAATACTTTGAGGTTCTATTGCTCAAATTTCTTCAACACATGCAGATTGTCTGTCCTGTATTATATGACATAGTGAAATTTTTAAGTAATGTCTAAAAACGTTTTTTTTATATAATAAAATATAAAACTTGCATACCTCAGCTTTGAAAAGAGACAGATACCTGTCTGGTATGCAGATGAAGTTTGCATTCTTTTTAATTGACAATCCATAAAGTGGGAATGATAATCTGAATAAGATGGTTGTCCAAAACAGATTTGAATCACCCATTGTTGCACGTTAACTGTTTTTTTTTCTGCATCAGTAGCTGTTTCTATTTCATATTGTGCATAACTTGGTCAGTTTTCCACTACTGTTGAAAAATCACAATTTCACAGGTACAGTAGTTTCAGTAAGTAAGAAGTGCCTTTGAAATCAAACGTGAATAAGCTTGTTCACACGGTGAGTCGTTCAAAAACATGTCAAGCCATCATCCTGCTATCACTTCCTGTCATCGTCTTCTTTGTGGTTTGAGCCAGTGGTAACATCCGGTTTTTCATCATGTGATTCGCGTGATGCGAAAAAAGTGTTTTCGTTGCAGTTTTGCGAAATGAACCAATTTCGATAGGCAAAAAAAAAAAAAACCTCACACAGGACCAGTGATGGCATAGTTACTTTGAAAACGTAGCTTTAATCGGATTCGTGATTACGCCTTGAAAAAGTAACTTAGTTAGATTAATGATTACTTGATTTGGAAAGTAACTGGGTTACATTAAAAGTAACTCTATTAGTTACTTTCAGCAACTGCGAACAACAACAAAGCTCCACCACCTGTGAACATGACATTGATCTTTGCCAATACTTAATTGCAAGTTATTTTATAATTGTAACATCAGCAATGAGTCTCCACTTATAAGGTTAACCTGAAGGGGAGACTGTTTCATGGTTACAACAGTACAAAAAAATCTTTAGTAATTTTTGTGTGTTCCAGTATTGCCTGGAGAACTATAAATTTAGTTTAGTTGCACAACTTTACGGACTCGTTCATTAGTGGTTGTTTTCATGTTTATTGCGATGTTCATTTTAGTCTCTACGTTTGCAGTTTTTTGGAGCACATCGCGAAGCTCGACGTCATTCAGCGGTAACATATTTACTTTTAGTCTTTGTCATTAACAAAGACACGGCGGGACGGATCATCCGGGAAGTGATGGACAGGGAGAGTCTGACTAAAACCAACTGGATGTCAGACAAATTCTGGGGTTTATGTCGGCTTATTTCCAAGCCCAAAAACCGCAACCCACAACTCATTGAATCTGCAAATGACTTTAGAAAAAAACAAGCCCAAAGCCGCTTATAATGATCAAACTTGGCGAGCAAAACTCAAAGTACTTCCTGTTTTTCCAGCAATAAAATGCGCATCTCCCTCTTCCGCCATTGTTTATGTTTCTGTTGCTGCTGACACTGTCGCATAGAAGCAGCAGTCATTCCCTAGAGGAAATGAAAATTAAAGGACAAAAGAAAACGCACAGTAACGCAAAGTGATTTGAATAAGTAACTGTAGTCTGACTACTGGATTTGAAATGGCAACACGTTAGATTATTCGTGCCCCAACGTCAGTAACACGTTACTGACATTACTGCATAGGGCCCAATTATTTTAGTCAAAAAACTAAGTTTTTTTTTTGTTTGTTTTGTTTTTTTAATTGCTGTGGTACCATTTGATAAATGTATTTTCAAAATGCTAAGTTACACAATTATATGGTCAATGATCACAAATCCACCTTTTCTTTTAGTGCTTACGGTAGCTGGGTGCAGCCTCTGCTGCTCAGGGATTAGTTTGCTTCTTAGAGCATGGTCAGGAATAATACTAAGCTATTTAAATCTGGGTGTGCCTCGGCCTGGGTAGGTTTCTGCCCATACTTCTTCAGCAAGAACATGAAGCAAATCATGTCTTTCCATCTTTGTCGTTTTCTTTAATTGAGTTGCCGTGGGAACACCCTGGGACTTTATGACGTCCCTGGGTGTCCAGTGAAAGTTACAGACGCGAAACAAAGACACCGATCGCTGAACAGAAGCTTCGTTTTTGGCACACAAAAAAAAACCTCACACACATTGTTAAAAAAATAAAATAAAATAAAACACAGAACAAGAACCCTATCTTTATTGGTGCGTACATCGGATCGAAGCGCCTCAGCAGAGAGGCAATGTTCCTTTGTTTAACACCACAATCATAGATATACACTCTGCAATTTGTGGTCACCGAAAGCTCATAAGTATGCATGCGTTTATTTTATGTTCAATCTGAGAGGCAATTAGGGTTGGCGCTAAAATGTCTATTTCGAGCTTAAGTTAAAAGAAAAGCAGCTCGCTCGTTTCCCAGCGAGCGGCCCGAGCAGCAGCAGACTAACGCAGCTCTCCTCCGAGTCAACCCAAGCCAGCTTGTGAACTTGCGTGACCTCTCCCTCACGCCGTTTTGCTTGGCGGTAGGGCAGCGCCCGCATCCACCCCGCGCTGGTCGCCCGTCTCCGTGTCCTCGAGCCGAAACACAATGAAATGTTTATAGCTGCCATTTTTGGCCTCATAATTCCCTGTCTTTGTTGCCGTCTCCCAGCAGCGCTGCGTGTCTGATAGAAAACACATTTCTGTCGTGTCGCCGCTGCTCCGGTGTTGGCGGGAAGCTCGTGCCGCCGTCAGTGTCTGCTCAGGCGCGTCCAGTGTCCTGCTGTGAGTCAAGGGACAAAAGTCTCTCAACAGGACGTAAAGTTTTATTGCATCTGAAATTTATCTTTTGTTTTTTTTTTTTGTTTTTCACTTCCGCCCAGCTCTTTGCAAATCTAAGCGGTTCTGCAGTCGCCGTAACAAGTGGGAAACCGCTTTGCAGAGCTGTTCAATGATGGTGCTTTTCTCACAGAGGATCCAGGGAAGCAAAGGAGAGCAGAATACCTGGAAACAGAAAGAAAAGGATGGCTGAAAACAAGCACCTCCCTCTGTTATCCAGTGTCTCAGTCCTGGAAGTTGATGTTTATCCAGCCTGTCCCCAATTTCCTCCGTTGCTCTGTCACTGGAACAGAAGCTGTGTTGTCTTAAATTTCCAGTTTAGATGAACCTTCTCCTGTTTTCTTTCCATGGCCTCGTTTTGAACAGTTCAGAGCAGAATTTCTCCCTGAACTTCTGCGCAAAACAGAAACCTCCCCACTCCCACTCTGATCCTGTCACTGCCGTGTGGAGGCAATGTGTTCAGTGTTAGTTTCCTGCCAATACAATGAGGCTTGTTTGCCTTCTTAAAAAAAAAAAAGATATTTTTTAAAAACAACCACCTGTAAACAGGTATTAAACTTTGCTTTTCAGCAAGCCCGTTTTTCTGCATTATGTTTTCTGATGTCACTTTCTAATCCTAAATGTCACATTTTCATGATCTGTTAACAGAAACTAATCATAATGAACAGAAATGAAAACTAATTAATTTCTAACTGTTTCACTTTGTGAATTAACTGAAATAAACGAACTTTTTCAGTAATTATTAAACATGGCTGCACTTGGTCCTGCTTCATTTTCCAATTCTACATTGAAGAGAAGACGGAAAAAGAAAAGGCACAAACTGTTTCCTTCCAGAATGAAGCACTACGCCGTTTCGGTCCGACTGCTGTCGAGCAGCAGCCGTCATTCTTACTGTTAAAATCAGTTCTGGTGGTTCTGACGGACCCAGTCTGTCGTTTTTATATCAGTAAATTCATATTTAGAATAACTTTTGATTAAACTTCTCTGTTGTAGAAGTCGCAGACTGTTGACCGCATTGACCTGTTTGTCAAAATGAAGCAGAACAAAATTCTGCACAAAGACATTAAAATTGTCCCTATTAACACAACCTTTGCCTTTAAAAATGATATTGTGCATCGTCATCCTCCTAAAGTAACAACCCAAGTCATTTTTTGTTGAATGTATTTTTTTTTTTTTTTTTTGAGTGACATACAGTCAAAAAAAAAAATCCTCCTAAAATAATGAACAGACCTTGATTATTATTTTAGGAGGATGTTACAGAAAAGGCTAAAGGATGTGAAGAATGAAATGAAGGCGGGAATCATTTTGTTTCCCGTTTCAACAGAGGAGAAACTTCTTGGAAACCTGGGAAGTCTTTCCCCTCTGTCACTGCTGAATTGAACGTACAGCCTTGTAGTGCTGGGCTTCATTTTTGCTAAGAGACATGTCTCTTTGAGGAGCCTACAGGTGTTGTCTGGGTCGTATAGGTGGTCTAAGCAGCAGCTTGTAAAACCGAACACCGCTGGTTTACTGCTTTTGGCTCTTTCCCCTGAAATTAGATGTTTGTTGCCCTTTTTTTATTGGGTGTTTGAGCTCCCTCGTTAAAACTCCTAAAATCACATGGGGGCACGCAGGTGGAAAATGTTCTATTGCCTTTTTCTCCACAAAGCTTCATTTTCAATTAGCAGCTAAAGGTCAACACTTCCTCTCGTCTGCTCGTGCGGCCGTGCCCCGTTTGAGCGGCCGCTCTTCCCTCTGAGCCGAGTTACACCTCGTGAATGCGTTTTGTTTTCTCCCACTGCGGTGGTTCAGCGATGAACAAAATGCATGTCTTCTGCTTGCAGGTACGGCATGGACTGTCTGATTCATTTTGAGGACTTTGCAAACATCAACGCTTTTCGGCTGCTGAGAAAGTACCGCAACAAATACTGCACATTCAACGACGACATCCAAGGTAACCGGGGGGAGCCGTTCACCCAACACCAACAGAGTGTCAGGAGATTTGGTTTAAAATGGTGAATGAAGAGGAAAAAGTGAGGTTAAAGCGGCGGAAAAGAAGAACGAGGGAACCAACCAGAGGAGCAAACAGCACATTAGACTCTCAAGGCTTTTATCAAAAGCCTCTGTAAAAGGCTTTTGATAAAAGCCGTCCAGTTGAAAAGAACGAAAATGCATTTGGCAGATTTTTACATATGTAGTTTTTTCCTACTATTTCACTTTCAATCAAACTCATCTGTTCTTGTTTTACGTCAGTCAGGACAACCAAAATGCTTTCTATCCAATAATTGGCAGAATATTGGTGGACAGAATTTTTGAAACCGCGTCAACGATTCCTTCGAATTCAGAAATCCACATGGACTAAGTTTACCATGACTAGGCCTGTCGCAATAGCAAATTTTGATGGACAATAAAATGTCACCAGAAGTTATGGAGACAATCGATATTATTGTTGTTTTGAGACCATTTTCAAGTAATATAACTCCGACAGCATCATAACCAGAACACATTTTCAAAGTTCATTAAACTTTAAACTCTATTCAACATTTAACACTTGAATTGGAAGACATTTTAAGTATCCAACATAAGTAAACACAACAACAGAAATAAGAAATAAAATGAATGATAAACAAAAGTGTCCTTCAAACGAAACAAAAAAACAGTCCAGTTGAGACCAAAACACCAGACAGAAGATTTCTGCCATCCAGTTTTAGGTAGAAAAAGAGAAAACGAAAAATTATTGAGTTTATTTTTTATTTCTTATGCGATTAATTAATTTACTGCTTATTGCGACCGGCTTACCTGTGTAATATAGTAATCTGTCACGATGGTGTGTTGGTGTCATGACTTCGGAAAACTGCTGATTACACAACATTTAAGGTGGTCAAAGGCACACGTGAGTGCGTGTCTGGACACCGCTTCCTTGGGTGGCATCAAGGAAAAAGAAAAAAGCAATTGCCAAAATATGAGGAGCAGAATTGTGACCCTTCATTGTTTGGTTCACCCTTGGCTTCCATTCGAGGATCCCTGAAGATGCTACATTCATCATGTAGACAGGCACAAATATGGCCGCCTGGCATGTGTTCATCCGCATTAAATTTATTTTATTTATTTTATCACTGAGAAGAAGGGGCACTCATAGAGGAGGAAGCTATTACTACAAAAGCAACACCAGAGGTTGAAAAGTCCTACAGAGACAAAGGTCAGGACCCATCTTCACCTTTTGAACATTGTCCTGTAGTTTGATGAAAACAAACAAACAAACAAAGTGTTGGTTCTCACCACTGCTGTGCATTTGGAGGAAAAAAAGTGGCATCTTCTGAACCTTCATCCAACTGTGAAACATGGTGGCACCATCGGGCTGTGGGGCCATCTTACTGTAGATGGAGCTGGTGCGCTCCATGTAATAGATGGCATCACAATGAAAGAACATTACACGGAAACACTGAAAGAAAAGCTCAAGACAGGAAGTTGATGTTTGGGCGTAAACTGGTCTCAAAGACTAAACTCTTCAGGAGTTAAGTGAAAGTTTAGTTTGTGAATCCGTTAAAAAAAAAAAAGACACAAATGTGGAAACTTTCTCCGTCGAGTTCCTGCAAGTCACGGGACGATATTTCCACACATTGCTCATCATGGCGGTTTAGCCACAATCTCTACACCGTAACGCCGCTGAAGGCCCAATAGCAGTAAGACCATGGCAAAATTAAGTCAACAGTGAGCCAATAAAATGTCAGAGTGTGGAACATTTTGTTGTTCTTCATGTCGTTAATGAGCTTAATGAGGAGCCGAGTCTTCAGCGTTGAACAGGGTTTTAGCTCAGGACAAAAAGACTTTTCCGTATACCATAAGACATGCACGGCATTCGCCCAGAAAGTATCTGCAGCTCTGATCTGCTATTTTTTATTTCTTTCAAATCCACTCAAACTCAGTCTTTTAACATGCAGCATCACTGAATGCTATAAACTCTGAGTTCAGCGTTAGAAAAGTCTAATTGACTCCGGTCTCTTTCTTCAGGCACAGCAGCTGTCGCAGTAGCGGGACTCCTCGCCGCCCTCCGCATCACCAAAAGCAAAATGAGCAACCACACCATCGTGTTCCAAGGGGCAGGAGAGGTTCGTGCATCAGCCATACACATAAAATAAAATAAAATAAAAAAATCATGGTCTGGTCTCTAATAGGACCGATGTGTGTCACACGTTTTGAAGCCAGAACTTTCAGAGTAAATATAAAGTTGCGTCTGTTCTTTTTTTTTTTTTTTTTTTTTTTTTCCTTTTGTCCTTTTCTCTCCCCTTCCTTCTCTGCTGTTTCCAGGCAGCGATGGGAATCGCTGAGCTCATCTCCATTGCAACGGAGAAGGAGGGACTCGCCAAGGAGGAATGCTTGAAAAAAATCTGGATGGTTGACTCGAAGGGACTCATCGTCAAGGTGTCTTAGTAGGCCTGAAAAGACACACGCAAACTAAACCGAACGCAGGGAGAAATTCATATATACAACGATTTGCCTTGGCTAATTGTGTTTCCAATCCAAAGTCTTCACATGTTCATATTCACTTAGGATACTTGTGGCCCTCGGCTCATGTTGCACTGGAGAGGTTGTTTTTTTTTTTTACCTTCACATTTTAGCTTAAGAAAATCCACTTGAGTTGCAAGGTGCTATTTATTTTCTCTCAGCAAAGACCGACGCAAAGCTTGCGCTGTGAGAAAACGTTAATGAGGAGGTTTTAAGAGCAAAATTTTGAATCCTGGTCTTCACTTTGAGCTTTTCCTTGGATTGGACGAATAATTAAAGGTTCTTGGAAGAGTTTAGAAAACATGGTGGCACTATGGATTAGGGAACTAAAAGTTACTTTACCTGCCTGGAAGATTTTGTATGTTCAAATATTCAGGAAGGATATTCAGGGTATTTTGTGCATTTCAAACCAACATAGCAGGCTTGTGGCCATTTTTAGAAAAGATGCAGATTAATCATATTTTTCCGATGAGTAATGTTCCATTTGGGGTTTTTTTTATTTGATATTTTAAAACTTGATCCCCTCACTCGGCATCCTCAGGGCCGGGACAACCTGACCCACGAGAAGGAGCGATTCGCCCATGAGCATCCGCAGATGACAAACCTGGAAGACGTGGTCAGGGATCTGAAACCCACAGCCATCATTGGTGAGCAACACTTCTGTTCATGTTGCCAGACATCGGCAGATCGTTTCCAGACACGGTTCAGTACCGCGGATCCCACTGAACTTCAGCGTTCTTGAATCTCAGGTGTCGCCGCTGTTCCCGGGGCTTTCTCTGAGCGGATCATCAGGGACATGGCTTCCTTCAATGAACGACCAATCATCCTCGCCCTCAGCAATCCAACAAGCAAAGCCGAGTGTACTGCTGAGCAATGCTACACATTCACAGAGGTACGCAGTGCTGCATTGTGGTTAAAGCTGTAATTATTGTTTTATGTGCCATTAATAGCCATTAGATATTAATAGTAGGAGCATCGGGAGCTACACACTGCTGTGTGATTGGATATATATATATATATATACATATATATATAGTGGTTTATACATATATATATATATATATATATATATATATAGTGGTTTATACATGTCTATAATGAGGCCGAGAGGTTAACTTGTATTATATTGAACTCTGTCTTCCTGCAGGGGCGTGGCATCTTCGCCAGCGGCAGTCCGTTTGCCGCCGTCACCCTGCCTGATGGGAGGACGTTCCATCCCGGCCAGGGCAACAACGCCTACATCTTCCCCGGCGTGGCCCTGGGCGTCACCGCGTGTGCCTTGCGACACATCACCGAGGACATCTTCCTGACCGCTGCAGAGGTGATGCACGATCGCTTGTAGATGTCAAGACTGAATTGAACTGAATGATGAGCGCTCACGCAGAGGATTCAGAGATGGGCTGAGTTATTATGCCGCATCATGTAATGAGTCAGACTTCAGAATGTGATAAAACTTTGTTAAAACGGCTTTACGTCGTAATAGATGGAAAATGTCGTAAAATTCTTCTTTCTGGCATATTATGTAAGAGCATTCCATTTTGTGCAAAATGTGGAGGTAGCTCATTTTTTTAGAAGCGATGATGGAATGTAGTAATAAACAATCATAAACATCTTAATAATTACACTCCTCAGAACGATCATGTTGCAGATTTCAATTGAAACTTTGGTCAATAAACACTGAAGTTTAGGTGTCTTTTCAGACTCATCATCAGAACCCTCTACCTTAAAATACATCAGTGTGTTATTGCATAACATAGCTTTAATGTTGTTTTACTACATACATGTTTCGTTACATTGCTACATAATGCAATGAGGTATTACATAATGAGACAAATCATTTCACAATATTGTAGCTTAAAATCCTGCAATTACACTAGACGTTGTTTTTGTTTTTTTTATTTTGCAATCATCAAAAAAATTAATAAATAAAAAATGGGTATCTTATCTCGTCACTACGAGACGAGATGTTGCAAAAACCAACGCGTTGAAAAAGTTGCGCGTTTTGATTGTTTTGCCTTGAATGACATGTGGGTTTAAGAGTGAGTGTCTGCAACTAAAAGTTTGCATTTATTTATTTATTGATCAAAGTTTAAAGTCCATAATCTAAATCGTGATTATTCTTAGAAGCATATTGATTAAGACGAACACAAACAAAGGCTCATGTCCTCTATCTGGCCATATTGTTATGCTTTTAAAATAGCAACCACTGCATTTTCAATAATCGGTTCAAAATATAGTAGTATTATTACATAATGCGGCAGAAAGTATTACAAAATGCGTTCAAGGATTTTTTGTTTTCTTACCTTTTTGGTCAGTTGTCGCATAATTTGGCTTTATTAGATTCTGAAGTCAATACTCTGTTCCCATGCTGAAAGAACAAAGCCATTCCACAAACAGTTTATTATCAAGCATTGGTGGGTAATGTACATCCTTACTCTCGGAAAATGAAAATCAATCCCTAATGAAAGTGATGGTTCTCTGTGGGAGTCCATGAATACCAGCGACAGAATATCAGACGTTCTTTCTCTTTAAATGGCACCTCTCTAGTTGTCTCCTAATTACAACCTCTTCTCTCATAATTACAAGATCCGGGTCTAGTAATTATGAGATAAGGTGCCTATTTTTTTTTTCTTCCCCATAAACGTTTACATAGGTTCTGGATAATCCTAAAACGAAAGCAATTCCTCCAAGTAGCTTGATTGGCTTCTTTACATAAGCGGTTTGTTGCAGGCGCTTGCTGACCAGGTGACTGACGGGAATCTCGCCGAGGGAAGACTCTATCCTCCTCTCCACTCCATCAGGGAGGTCTCCCTTAAAATGGCTGTTAAGGTGAGACCCTCAGCACTATGTTAAATCCAACATGCGATGGAAGTATCGTTCCATCCTGAAACCCTCCCAACGTTTTCCGTTTACAGATCATGGATTACGCTTACCACCACAAAATGGCCACTCTCCACCCCGAGCCGTCCGACAAAGAAGCGTACGTTCGATCGATCTGCTATAGCACCGACTACGACGACTTCGCCTTTGACTCGTACCAGTGGCCAGAGGACTGCACAGCTGTGCAGTCGTGCAAACTTTGATGTTCTGTACACAGAAACCAAAAAAAGCAACAACAAAACAAAAAAAGCCCTTAAAGGGAATTATTACCACTGATGTGCAATGTTATCCAAGGATCGATGTATTATGCATACATCTAAAGATGTATGCATAATCTTCCCTTTGATTATATTAATGTACTTTAAATTAACCAAAGACAAGTCGAGCTTTATTGGTTTGCACTATGAAATATTGCAAACCACTTTGTTTTACATAGAGGGGGATGTTATGGTGTAATTAATTGTACTGTAATAGTTACTTTATGACTGTGTCGGCTAAAATCCAGACACTTTGCCAAATTAAAAAAAAGTTTGGGATTAAACTCTGTCTGGTCAGTTTAATGCGCTCAGAGTTATGGAGGCTCATTTTTAACCTCCGTAACTTTTCTGATTTCTTCTGATGGAAGAAATCCATGAAAAAGTCCAGTATTTCCCCCTGACGGTCTCAGACTTGAGGATGATGTTTTGGCTCCCTCCAGTGGTCAGTTGACGTCATTGTGACATATGGATTGCCAAAACCGAGGCAACTCCACGTGTGATTTCATGTAACTGTGTGTTCAGCAATTTTACCAAAACTAATATTCTCTTCTCAGGTTTAATAATAAAGTCAATTAAACCAAGGCCTTAGAAAAGCACAAGCAACATGAGCAGAATGAAAGACGGACGCAGTTCGTCTGCTGCGTCTGTTTGTGATCCTGCCGTATATTGTGGGGTGTGGGTTAAACTGTGGAGATGGGGGGGGGTGGACTAACATTATTTAATCGATCGATAACTAGTCAAACAGTCTGTGGGCTACCAGAGGCCTCGGCTGGCCCACTACCCAGGCCCGTCTGAAGCCACTGCTCCCAGTAAGCAAACAGACCAGTCACCATCCAGTGCTTGGCGTCCCTCCTCAGGCAATGCACTCAGAGCCGTTCGGTCCTCCCAATTCCTTCCGTTCGCTCAGCCACTAAATCCCCCATTTTGGCCTTAGGCAACGCCAGTTCTGCCCTGATGATCAATATGTCTCAATGTCAGCACCATCCAGGGGCCAGTTTAATGTTTTGGTCCTTTGCCAGCATTCATCAGAAATACTCTCACCAGATTTAACTATTTTTGCGCATTTGTGTAGAAAGCTGAGCGGCTGTCACATTTTTCACATTTTTCTGCTCAGATTCTCAGAGATGTGTGACTTTTAGCTATTGTTGCTGTTGGCCTAAATAGTTGATCGCATTAAATATTCGGCATTAAAAAATTTTAAGCCGAAGAATGAATGTAACTCCACCTCACAAAAGTTAACACTTGTTTTTAAACAGCCCCCAGTTTTACCTGGACGCAGCTAGTTTAGCACCAGAGCTAAGCTAGCGAGCAGAGTCTAGCTAAGCTAGTCATTCTCAGTGAACGGCACATCCTGGCTGTGGTTGTCTGGGAAACTGTTAAAATGCCAGCTAATTGAAATAGACGTAATAGATTTTCGTAACAGTTTTAAGATTCAATCACAAGCGATTTAGTAGAACACCCCTAAAAGAAAATATAGCTCTGCAAACACTTTACACACAATGAGATAATATTTCACATCCACTGCTAAATATTTCAGCTTTTACACTTAATGCCACTCAAAATGGTTGAGATGAAAGGTGGGACTCAACTCGTCCCACCTTATATAGCAGATCACACACATTCCCATCCTGCTTCATTAACTTGCCCGTAGTTGCAGTCGTTCAAACACGGCGATGGGTTTTCCCGTTTATCTCTGTCTACTTTTCAGTAGGAGAAGCAGGATGTTGGTGGAGTGAACGCTGCTTTGGCTGCTGCCTGCATGTTTTTCTGTGCTAACTTTAAGCTTCTGCCTGACACATTTTGGCCCCGCCCTGCAGGCCTTTGACACCTCGGAGGTCACAGACAGACAGACTCTGACTGGCATCTGTAACCTTACACCCCTCTGACCTTGTTTGCAGTTTCATTAAATGGCACCTTACTTGGACGTTCTGATTAGTGCTAATCAGTAAACCTCCCCCCACCAAACCCTGAGGGGATGTTTGCTAGTGTGACTGTGTCTGGCCGTCCTCCCCGTCCTCCCCGTCCTCTGCCGTTTGACATTTCCCTCTCTCTACGTCCACCAAACTATGAAACCAGAACAGCCTCCATTGCTTCCAGCGCCGATGATTCGCACGCTCTGTCCTTATTGGTCAGGTGAGCTTTAGCCTTTTATCTTACTCACCCTACGAAAGTCGTTAAACCCCAACAACTCAGTTACCTCCCTCAAGTGAATGTGCACTCTAAGGTTTTGCAAATGCCCAGCAGAGGGCGCAATAACACGCTATTTGAAACGCTCTCAGCTTCCCTCACTGCGTTTGATGCATCTAAGGTTAGAACCACATAGATGCAGTAACATATTGAACAGAGAACATGCTGCATTCGAATCAAGTTTATTAAAGACTGCTTTTACACTCAGGATCGATGTTTCATAGTGAGTTTTATGGATCAAACAAACCCTGTAGGCGATACTGATAACCTGAATTAATGAGACTTATTGCATCATGTATATGGTGAATAATCACATATCAACATTTTAATAATTGCTGCTCTTTACTCATGTGACAATTTTTTTATTATTATTATTATTGAATCATGGGCTGGTATCTTACAGATGTGCATGTTTTTGCTGACTTTACTACTTTAATACCCAGCATTGATGGTTATACTCACAGAAAGATGTGTTAAGCACATTTCCTGGTTTCCTTGGTAAAGTCTGAAGCCTGCCTGGACACTGATGATGACCAGCTCCATCCTCCAGTCATTCAGTCTTAATGAAGTGACTCGTTGTCACTTCCTGCCAAAGTGAAGTAAAATCTCAAATATTTCTGACGCCGTATCCACGTCACAGAGAACTGAGGCACAGACCCTCCATGACACGCCAGCACCAGTGAGGAGCATCCAAAGGGCCTGACGCAACTGATCAGATTAATCGTCACGAATCGATTATTGAAATAATAACAATAGGTTGATCGGACTCAAAAGATGCCATTTCGCTAAAAGGAAAAAAAAAAGAAAAAAAAAAGATATACTGAAACCAAAAGTGTACAAAATTAGTTGTCTCAAGTTTCATAGTTTTAGCTTCACCTGGTTCAAACTCACTAAAGGAATGAAATGAATTTCAGTGTTTCTTTTCTCACGTAAAAAGATAAATTATTAGTTTATTTGCACCCTTGAATATATTTCTAACATTGCGTTAAGTCCACTGTCAGCTTATTATTTTAAAAAATTTTATTTTTTATGATTGATCAGTTAATCGTCAGCATAATTGATTACCAAGAAAACGACTTCCAGCCCTAGTCCTTAATAAAGTAAGCGCAACATAAATCAACACTTTTGACACAATTTAAAATATATATATATATATATCCATCCATTTTCCATCACCCTTCTCCCTAACGGGGTCGGGAGTTGCTGGTGCCTATCTCCAGCTGCGTTCCGGGCGAGAGGCGGGGTTCACCCTGGACAGGTCGCCAGTCTGTCGCAGGGCAACACAAAGACAAACAACCACGCACACACACACTCACACCTAGGGAGAATTTGGGAAGGCCAATCAACCTGACAGACATGTTTTTGGACCGTGGGAGGAAGCCGGAGAACCCGGAGAGAACCCACGCATGCACAGGGAGAACATGCAAACTCCGTGCAGAAAGACCCCGGGCCGGGAATCGAACCCAGGACCTTCTTGCTGCAAGGCAACAGCACTACCCACTTCACCACTTCACTATATATATATATAGTTTATATATATATGTATATATGTGAGAATCTTAACAAAAAGAGGGAAAATAAAAGAAAATAACCTCGAGGTTAATCATATGAAACTGTCGACACAAACACCCAGCACCACGAGCCTTGACAAGTAAAGAGAGAGATGGAGAGTTGGCGGGGGGGGGAAGGAAACTCTTTGGATGAAGGTCTTGTGGTCGCTTTGTTTTCAGCCACCTTCCATCGGCGGCGGGAATTGCGCGGCTCCTCTCTGTTGTCCGCTGGACAGCGGAGGCTCGCGCTGCCTCAAGGACTCTGTGCGCGTGCCGCTCTCTTCGCTTTCCTCTCGCGCACAAAGAGCCACGGTTCGCGAGAGCCAGGTGACGGCGGCCAGGCTGGAAGTCGAAGCGCATTGATCGCTAAGTGTCACCAGTGAACATGAAAGGAATGCAGCCGGCAGCGCGCGACTTTCCCGTCGGGCTGCTTTTCAAAACGGGCGCGAGAAACCCGACTGAAAGACGAGCCGCTGTTCCCTCCGTTACTCATGGAGAACTCCGTTCACCAACGCCGCTGCACAGAAACAACATAACATGAAGAGGAATCATTCACCTTAACCTGCAGATATTGATGTATTGATGCTGGCAAAAAGTTGCGCATAACTCGTGTATTTGCCAGAGGACATTAGCGAGCAGAATGTCCAGAAAGCCCTATGGTGCAGCATGGTGGTGGCAGTGTCATACTGTGGGGACGTAAACTAGTCAGTGTTGGTGGGTGGAACAACATTCAAAACGTTTTTGGGATGAAATCTCTTAACGCTGCAGCATGCGAGCGTTACGAAAATGAATTTCACACATTTATTAAAACTGTCTCCATGTCTTGACAATAAATGTATGAGGCATGTAAAAAATTTTTTTAAAAAAAAATCAAGCTCCCGGTTCTACTATTGCCCTCTGCAAAAACATCCACCACTTTCAGTCAGAAACAACCAATCAGAACCAGGAGGAGCGGCTTAGCGTTGTCAATCAATGCTGCTCAATGTGCTAACGGCAGAGAAGCAACTCGCCGTTACAGGAAAGCCGTTTAACTGTCGTCATCGGTGGTTTTGCTAACTAGTCTTAGAATTTATGGCAGGCTTTGTTGTGTGGCAACCAGTTGTAGCGTAGAAAGTGGCAGGCCAGAGCAGCGCGCGCACAGAGGTGATTGACAGTGCAGAGAACCTGGCTCTGATATAGGTTGTAGCTGTGTATTTGTGTCGTTGGCTCTGGGAGAAGGCAGAGGAGCTCAATTGTTTTCTCTTTTTTTTTTTTTTTTCCACAGATTATTTGTCTCATGAATGCATAACCCTGAGCGAGGCTAGCTGAGCAGAGCTGCTACATGGAAGGACTTTTGTTCCCTCAGCGAAATGTCCAGCGCTGAACCAGGACCGTTTACCCAGAAACCACCTCTGCTCAGCAGCTTCCTGCTGCTCGGCTGTCCCTGCGAATTCTAATTCAGAGAGACAAGGGCACAGGCGGAAACCTGCACCCTCGTGGCGCAGGTTTCCGCCCGACGGGCCTTTGGCGGGCGCAGGTTTCCGGCAGCCTGTTGTTTCTCAGGCGGGTACCACGCGCGGCTACCAAGCAGGAGCCTTGACGACTTTTCCATAATTGGACAAGGCCCCGAAATCCGACGTGACATGTGTGATCACGACCCACAGTCGTGTTTAATTAAATCCTTTTTATTTATTTATTTATTTATTTATTTGCCGCAGCACGAGGCGTTCAGGCCTCAGACTCTGCAGCAAAAAAATAAAAATAAAATTTACAAAATCAAACTGAAATGGGACACTTGCTTTCATTTTAGACACTTGAGTGTTTTTGTTTTGTTTTTTTTTATGTTTATGTGTTTCACATCAAACTCAACAGGTGGTGCGTAGCCTTTAGGCTGCAGGCTTTCAGCTGAAGCGCGCAGATTGAAACACGGTTTAAAAATAAAGACAAAAAAAAAAGAGAGATGGAAAAAAAATCAACATTTATGGAAGCGGCATTACGATGCCTTCGCCGCTTTTGGACTAAACGTGGACGGTAGATGGGCTTGTTGCCTGTGATTCTGCTGCACGCTGCAGATGGACTAACACATGGTGAGAACGCGGAAGGCGGGATATTTGCATGTGACCCAAATCACTCGCTTCTTTTTTTGCCAACAACGAGTCGGCCTGAAAACGGAGGCCGCTGTGGATGCTGAGAAACGATCTGAAGGAATGAGTGAAAATGGATGAGAAAATGTTTCAAAGGGCAGAAAAGCAAAGTGTTTGCGAGGCGAGTAGTAAGCTTTATAACGCATCCTTTGAATTGGTGATGTTTATTGGATATTTACTGGACATTTCTGTTGAACTTGCCTCCATTGCAGATTCATAACACTTCTTAACACGTTACGATCACAAACCTTATTGCATTTTAGTCACATTTATGCGGAATAAATCTGTAGGTGCAATTGTGATGAGAAAGAACAATGATGCACGGTTTTCGAAACAAGTTCAAAAGCAGCTGCATCCATCCATCCATCCATCCATCCATCCATCCATCCATCCATCCATCCATCCATCCATCCATCCATCCATCCATCCATCCATCCATCCATCCATCCATCCATCCATCCATCCATCCATCCATCCATCCATCCATCCTTGCAAGGTTCTAGGGAACCTGGTGCCAGCAGTTCCCACACGCCAAAGAAAAAATCTGCTCAGATTGGTGTGATAATTTTTCTAGAAGTACTATTAAGCACCTTATCTAACACAAGGCGCCTAAATACATCATCTTTGCCTTTTTTTTTTTTTTTGTATGATTGGTGCATTTCTTTCCTGCATTGTGGACTAGGCGAGTACGAACCTGTTCCAAAATAAACAGCACTCATCAACAAAGAAAGGTAAGCCCACCAACACACTCCATGCTCTCATGACCGGTAGGAGAGCATTGATGTTCAGCTCGGTCGCTCGCGATTGGCCGACGCCGCATTCAGCGCGCGCGCGCTCCCCGCGACATTAGCATGCATGTATTTGCAGGGACAGCCTCCTGCGATTGTTCTTTTGGTCTTCATTAATTCTGTAATTGTTCGCCGCCAGTGATTTTTCTGCCAACTTTTGTCAACATCAAAGCACTTGCTCATCCTCTCTGGAACCAGACCTAGCCCATTAAATTAACATGCGTATTGCATCTCGAGCTCAATAAGTTGCCTAATTAATTGTGAGAGGCAACAACAGCTCCTGCTTGTTGCGGGGTATAGAACGTAGTTTGCCTCCTTTAGCTTGTGTGGTCGTGGTGCCCGTCCCGCTGCACAGGATGTGAGTCGCAGCGGCGGTCAGACGTGTCCGCCACTGCGATCCAGTGTTTTTCCCTTTGCCTGTTAACGGCCAGGTCCTCTTCGATGTGGTCAGCATCAGTTGTGGCCTGTAAATCTGCCTGCTGTGTTTATCTCCTTACCTGCTTAAGGCCCCACCTGAGTCCGTCCGCTTGACGGATGGATGCATTCAACAACCGGCAAAGGCTCTGGGTTTTTATTATTATTATTATTATTATTCCAGTTGCAGCATGAATATTTCGTCTTGCAAATGCTGATCATGCATAATTTGATATCCAAGACTTACATGAGTATAAAAGTGAGTGTAACATTTTAACCTGAACTATATTTCATCAGAATATGCACATATAATCCCATCTGGTGTCCAGCGTTGCCTCCTTGCATTAACTTTCGTCAAACCTCGGTCTGTTTTCCATCTTATCAATCAAGATGCATATTAATAATGCGTATCCAGATTTTAATGGAAGGTTTCTGCAAACCTTCCATTTTATTCATAGGGAGGAAATATAAGCTAAAATTTGAGCCGATGGAGCTGCAGAGGGATCATAGAAATCCACCGAATCACCAGGAATAAAATCCATTTATGTCGTCGCCGTGTTTGTGACAAAGGTGTGTTGTCTGTGCAAAAAAAAAAAAAATCCTCAAGGACAATTTATAAACCAACAGCCTGAGGTCATTATTTTATCCCCTAGAGAGGATTCATCATCTATTGTACCGCTCAATGACTATCTCACAGTCCTGAATGTAAAAAAGAAAAAAAAAAAAACACCTGGTCAGACTCTTGACATTGTGCTGAATGGCTACTGTAATATCCTGAACTCCAAACAGAAAGTTGCCATAAAAAAAAAAAATAATAATAATAATAATAAAAAGAAAAAACACCTGAAAAACAAGCAGAACAAATCAATCAATACAACACATGAAAGCATGTTTGTATCCTTGTCTTAGTGAAATCATAGTGTGTGTCCATCCTCTGCGGGCCGTGTATAGGTGGATGGTTAATTATCCTTTGTGGAGGGCGACACTAGCCTGGAGGCCAGGCCGCGCTGGTCTCTGTGAGCACAATACCTGTAAACAGCGAGTAACTAATTGAAAACACTGTCACATAATGGAAAAGATGATGAATGGAGAGCCGGGTTTCTAATCAGAAAAACCTGTATCTGTCGATAGGTAAAGAATGGGTCCGAAATAATATGTGTACCGATGTGTGTCTGAGTGCGTGTGTGTGTGTGTGTGTGTGTGTGTCTCTCACAGGTGTACATATACATGTCTAAATGTCCACGCACACAAATTACAGGGAGAGCAATTAATACGTTTCTATCAGTTTATTTCAGCATTGTGTCTCCTGTTGTCCGCTGATTTCGACCAATAGCGTTTCTGGAGTTAAACCTTGTTCGTCTTTTGTTGGAACGAAATGAAACAAATGTCCTCCAGTAAAGTCAGAATTTTGAGCAAAGTTTTTGCACAAGGCTTCTGTCTGGAGACCGCCGCTGTTTTCAGATTTCAGATATTACAATTCATCATTTTTTCAGAGGAGGCCACAACACCTGGAGTCGGCTGTGGTTGTCGTGTCAGGCCACTGGATGGCGCTGTGATTTTTAGGATGTTGTCGAAACGCGCATTTTGACCCCTTGCTTCCACGTCCCGAGCTTCCAAATAACTCAGATGAAGGAAGCTGTCATGTAACAAATATATTCCTTATCAGAAGTCACTTCAAGCCGCTAACACAGCGCCGCTAACACAGTGCCGCTAACACAGCTCAGTCGTCTTGTGAGCGGAGGGTTGTAGGTTTGACTGCAGCTTCCTCCTGCCACATGTCGATGTACCCCTGGGCAAGGCACTTGACCCCAAAATTGCCCACCAATCTGCGTATTGTTGTATAAGCAGATTATGCGTTTGTATGGGTGAATGTCACTCCGGTGTAAAGCACTTTGATTGGTCAAAATGATTGGAAAATCACTGTATAAGTTCAGTTTGTCTATTCAATGTGTTCTAACATGAAAACCTTTACAAAGTAGTAAAGGTTACAGGTTTCAATCAATCAAATGTAGGAATGTAGCGATTCAGAACCGGACCCGCGTCATACTTTGTCGGTCTTATTTCTACTCTTTTCCTTCGCTGGTCTTTCCTGATCCTACATGAATCCCAAACTGGACCTTTAATTGCAGAGATACCTTTCATATGCTCTTCATTTCACATATAGGAAAACAGTTGAGTCCAACTATCCTGTATCTGAAGTCGCTGGTCTTTCTGGGTCAGTAGGCCTTGTTCTAGTCCCTCTCCTCCGCTGCCGCTCGTTCCGTTTCCTCAGGCCATGAAAGCAGGTCCGCACAGCCACACAACCCCGAGGCGATGGGTAAACTCAGGCAGGTCTTGGGCTCGGAGATGCCGCTTCGTATTTGCGGTTTTGCGGTCTGAAGGGCCTCGATGATGGGCCCGGACGTGATGGGAGAGGAGTAGCACTAATCCAGTGGACTGGTTGGGGCGGGTTGGGACTCTGGTGTCCCATTAAGTTTGGCCTGGAGGATCATAAGGTTACAATTCTGAGAGTCTGGACTAACCCTGGACAGTGTGAGCTGACACAGAGATATCAGTCGAACTACCAGAGAGTCAAGAGCGGATGGGGCAGCAGGGGGGGGGGGAAATTTAACTGGATTGTGAAAGGACTTTTCAAAGCCAGAAAGAAATGAACCGTTTGACTTTCCTGACAGTTTCTGCTTTGATTTATTTACTGGAGAAAATCGAGAGACGATAGATGATTTGCATTTGTTGCGAGATCAAATTCTTAAAGGCCTTCATGATCAATTGTGATAAGAAAAACTTTGAGGAACATTAATTTCAAATGTAAAAACTTTACATTGATTTTGTGTTAGCTCCTGTTAACGGCGTTAGCGCTACATATACTGAACAGCAGATTCAGAGCCATTTGTCTCAACTGGCGCTTTGAGTCCGTTTGCCTCAGTCCAGACGTCTCGTCCCGGTCAGACCTCCACTTCTCTTGCTTTGTCTACTGGACTCCACTTTGACCTTCGCGTCGGCCCAGCATGCATTGCACAAGTGACGAAAACGGCAAACTCCGTAGGTGGAAAACGTGAGATGCGCCATTCTTGAAGCGCTTGTAAATTGTTACGCATCACAATCAATCTTCACGTTAACAGGCAAATTACGAATGAAAGACGTCCGTGTTTTCATTCTCATTGCTCAAAACATTTGGCACCAAAATGAAGCATGAAGTGTTGAAAAGCAACAAAATGCAAGGGGGAACGTAAAAGTTATTTACTACTTTGACAAGAACGTCCTCCTCTGGTTTTCGTCCTCATATTAATCGGCGTTTGCAGCTCAGGATCACATCGTTGTCGGTGATCCAAACATTTTCTAGGTGTGTCCTTTAAGACAAACCCTTTCCCTGCAGGCGCAATAGCTCAAATAAGAGCTGATGTAATGAGACTCTATGATGTCCTCAGGAAACGCCCCTGTTAGCTTCCCCCCTTTTTTTTTTTTTTTCGTGTTGGGATGCTGTGAGGTATTAATTGCCCCCGTCCCAAACCGCCTTTATTGAATATGACAATCAAACAGGCCTCGTCTTTGCATCTAACAAACATGAAGGCAACGTGGAGAGGAGGGGAGGAGAACAATTAAAATCAAATTACTGACCAGTCCATTTGGCACCACACGCAGAAGCGTGAAAGTACAGCAGACACTAATCTTCACATGAGTATTTTAACACTGACCCGTTTCGGCCTTCGGGAGACGGATGAATGCAGGAGCAACGTTTCCTGAGGTCCCAACTTTTTTTTGCCGCACAATGCCGGCGCTTTAAAGAGGAGCTCTATAGAATCTGCTCAATGCGTGCTCTCGAGCAAAGACACCGCTGGCGCAAATGCGTTGCGGCTCAAATGATTTAGAAGGACACGGGCCTGGTGCCACGGCCACGTATATAATATCAACCCGGTGATGTTTGCGACCGCAAAATGATTGGTTTCACGGAAACGGCCTCAATGACAGCAAAGCGTCATTGTGGACGCGAGAACAGCCACGTTCTTGAAGGACACGGCGCTTTGAAAGAAGTATTTCTACTCTTGAATTCGTCCCACCTTTTCATTTTTCACCTAAAATCGTTGTCGTTTTCATTTCCAGGTCTGTTGTACTTTGCTTGGTGGTTAATGTGCAGCATATTGATCTCTTTGTGTTTTGAGTTGCCAGTTCAATTGGAGTTGCAGGCGGCGAAAGCTGTCCTGTTTGGAAGGAGAGGTGAAGTTTGTTTTTACCACTTGATCAGTTTTTATTTCGCTGTAGGCAGCTGGTTCTGACCTAATTGCGTTGGACGAATTTAAAGGTTGTTGCTCAGCACCATTCTGACCAGCGTGCCATTTGGACGAAACTTATCAAAGCTTTTCCTTTCCTCAAGAACATCTGCCTTCACTTCGCAACGCTCGCTCGCAAAGCGACCGATCTGAAAAGTTGCGTCTGAAACGACAGGAAAGCGTTATTTATTCCTGCGGTGGCAGAGCGGGAGAATCTGCCACGAGGCAGCGCAACGCGGTGCTCTGTTCCAGAAATAACAGCTCTCGTATGGCTCTCAAGTTACTGCAGGGACGGATATTATGTGCTTCAGTTCCTCCCAGTAATAAGCAGCATTAGTGGGAGACGAGCCAATGATCCGGATCCCTGCGAAAATGACGAGATAAGGGGCAGTATGGAGTTGACTGGTGCTTTTTGGTCTTTCAGACGTCCAAAGAGTGAGACGATGATCGTGAGACGATGATCATGAGACGATGATCGTGAGACGATGATCATGAGATGATGATCGTGAGACGATGATCATGAGATGATGATCGTGAGACGATGATCGTGCGCCGCAATCATTACGTTTCGACTGATTGTTGTTGTTTTTTTTGCCCCCGCCCTGCCGACAAGCCTCGGAGGGAGGAAGTCATCCATGACCAGCATGTCTTGTTACAGCAATCTCTTCAGCAGAGGTTTTAGGCAGCAGAGACAAAAATCAATCATTCTGCTCCCCATTCAAAATCACTTGACCAGCTCCCTTCTCTCCCCAGACCTAATGGTCTGACAAAGTGAGGTTTGTCGGTTAAAGAGTCCTGTCCTCCGAGGTCTGAGTAGTTCGGATGTGACAAGCCGAAGAGGCCTCTTTCAATGCTTCTTTTCAACAGATTGTACCTCTCTCCTTTTCACCCACGTTGCGAATCGAAGTGAGGCGACAAAGTCTTGGAAACCACTTCCGGTTCTGGCTCTGCGGGAGCGAAATGGATTCGGATCAAAGCGTGTGAACGTGCCCACGCTGCAGGTTCCCTCCACGGGAAATGTTTCGGCACAAACCTCGAAGAGGCAGCGCGCTTTATTTGCGGTTCGATAAAAGAAGACGAATATCCCAAGACCACAGCGTGACCTCAGAGCTCGGGAATCGGTTTGATTCAAGGGGAGAATCACCCAGGCTGGTTCGCTCCCACTGTTGGGGAGGGGAAAAAGTTATTTTGAAAATTAATCAAGATAAACAATGTTCTTTATGGTTTCCCTAATTGTTTTTAGGAAATACACCAAATCTCACACTTTGATGATTACAGTTGGTTTGTTTTGTTTGTTTGTTGTGGGGTGTTTTTTTTTTTTTTTTTTTTTTTTTTTTTGTGCTTTTATGTTTATTCACTTCCAGCTGTTGGAAAGGAGTCTGCATTGGTCAAAACGGTCAAATTTTCGCCGTGTGGCTGTATTCATTTCCGTTTCGAGGGAAAATCATTTCATAATTCCACATTCATTCATTTGTAGTTATTTGGTTACATTTTATTTCTTAAGCTTAATTTTATATTGTAAATAATAATATTATTTGATGTATTTTTTGCGTTTAGTTTTACTTATTATCTAATTTTCTGTGGAATCTTTATTAAGTAATCCACAACTTCCTGTGTCTCTGGACTGTAAAGATTACAGGCCTGTCAGAGTCTTATGATGGGAAAGATGAGCTGCACACACTCACACACTCACCCACACACACACACACACCCCCCCACCCACACACACACACACACACATATATGGACATTTTTTTTAACTACTTCATCTGTAATGTGATGTTTTGTAAATCTAAACATTTTTATTTTAATTTGACTGATATGACTGTAAGACATAAAAAATATAATGAAGTAGTTGATCAGTCGGACGCCTGTGAGGCTCGTCGCTCAGGCATCATGTTATTTGAAATTGCAGGAAACTTCAAGTTAAAGTCAACCAGTACAGTGGATCATCACATTAGTCATTTGAATTGAACTGAACTGGACAAAGAGAGGAGAGGCTAATCGCTGAAGAATTTATATCGAATGTCTTCCGTTTCATAATTTCGGCCATCTTAGAATTTGACTGAACCGGTACCCGGCGCGTGGAACACAACGTGGGAAAATGGCGCCGCGACGTCCGACGACATCGTCCGAGCAGCGAGTGAAACAGCTGGAAACGCTTGGAAAGGCAGGTGATGCCAGTTTCCAATGTGCGGCTCGCGTCGTCTCGTTTCTAAAAGTGCCGCGGTGAAGAAAAGGGCCAAAGGAAACGGGGGACCAATTATGATAACGAGACTGTTCCTCTGGAAGGGATGGAAATAATGACGGCGGTTTCCTGTTGCTCCGTTCTGCCCGATTTGCCCACGTCGTCCGGGCCGAGACGCTCGCAAGCAGCGCTTCTTAGCCTTAAGCAGCAACAATTAATTCGTAATAATAATAAAAAAATATATATATTTATATATTGAAAAAAAAAAACAGGACGTGGGAGAGCAAGAGAGAGGAAGTGCGGCGGCGGCGGCGGCGGCAGGAGGTCGTTTCCTTGAACATGCGCTTACATCCAGTCCAATGCGCATTTGCACAGTGAGGATGCATGCCTGTCTGAGTTCACAAGCCGATCCTCCCCTCCAGGTCGGGGAGGAAACTGGCTCGGTCTTGCCCGCAGTCCCCGGGGCACGGCCTCCGTCAGGGCCGCACATTAGACACATACGGTGCCGGAACAGATTTAAGAAATAAGCTGTCATCAAATAATCACATCAGTTCTGTTTCAGGGAGCAGTGACGTTGCAGGACCTTCTTCCTTTCTCCCGTGGAACATGTTCACTTGCTTTTTGAGCGTCGGAGGCCGGCCTCGTCACAAACGCGCCTTGCTTTTCTCTTTTATGGAAATAAGATGCATTTCATGCAAACAAAACCCAGAAGTGTGAAGGAATTTCAAAGATGGGGGGGGGGGCGGCCGAGGGGGGTTGTGTCTTGGTGACCTTACGGTGACCTCTCCACGGCGTTTGCTTCCGTTGGATCCGATTCCTGATTTTCCCGTGAAGCTAAATCTAAGCACGAGTTTTGCAAAAATGCATACATGTGTAACCGCTTCAAGCCGGCTCTGAGGTCTGTTTCTGAAAAGAGGCGCTGCAGCGCGAGAGGCATCTCCCCCGCCGATACGACGGCCGCCGATCAATTTTCGCTGATCCAGAGAGAAGTGCTCGGATTAAATAATTAGAGCCTCAGCCGAGCGGCGGCTGGAGATGATGCACACTATGCAAGCACTAGAAAAGACAAGCCGCGCTCCCTGCGCCCTGTCTGCACTCATCCCATCAACGTCAGCAGATCGAAGCGTCGTCTCTGAGGAAACGAGAGGAAGGGGATGGAGGGTGCAGGGGGGGGAGAAAGAAAAAAAACATGTACCACTCCGCCCAACAAACCCCAGGCTCTGCTTTTTTTAACCCGCGCCTCCCGCTTCAGCCTGCTACCCCTCCTCCTCCACCACCACCACCACCACCACCATCACCCCTCTCCACTTGCAACCCAAGGCCATGCATCCAGGCTGTGCATGACAGCTCGCTGCCACAAATGTTTTCCCCATGCATCCACTTCTCAGAGCCTATCAGCGGATTAAACCTCCCCGCAAACCTCTGGTGGAGGATGCCTCTCACTTTCTCTCTCTCTCTCTCTCTCTCTTTTTTTTTTTTTTTTTTTTTTTCTTATTTGAATGTGTCAACAATTTCTGGCTGGCTGGCCAGACACCACGTCCTGGCTATGTCTGCTCGGTTCATTCGTGTGTGTGTGTGTGTGTGTGTGTGTGTGTGTGTGTGTGTTTTTGTGTGTAGGTTTGTACTTGCTTGTGTACAAGTGAATATATTCATCCTTTCTTTTCCCCAACATGGAAAAAAAGGCCATGTCATTCTTCCAGAACTTAATCAGGGGCTACACACAGGGGGGAACGAAGGGGGCCGCCGCGGCACGGGGCCTCCTGATCATGTTAATGAGGTCCCCTGGCTATGCAGTCATTGAAGTATAATTGACTTGTTCGTCTCTTATCTCCCTAATAGACACTCCGACCCGGAGCACGTTTATTTTGCTATGAGAAACGTCAAGAAGGATTGGAAGTTTCCTCCACGTGCCCATTAAAACTGAAGGCATGCCACCCTGTGTCCGGCTGCCATTGGCTCCCTGCCTCATTATGCAGATGCCAAACGTAAATAAATGATTTGCAGATCTCTGCCGCCCCCACCGACCCCTCACCCTGTCTATCCTTCCCGAACTGTTGTGCTCGCTCCTGCCGCCCGGGACGAGAAAAAGGAGGACAGGAGAGAGAAAGAGAGAGAGAGAGAGAGACAGAGGCGAGGGAGGGAGGGGAGGTGAATCCAAAACCGCCCCGCGAAGCACCATGACAATTCGTCCCCGCTCTGGAGCAAAATAAATAATACGTAGGTAGTAATTATAACGAGACGCCGGCCCCTGACTTGAAAACCTGGCGAAGCGCACTGATGTTGTTACAGCTGCGTATGTCTCCTGGCTTTCAGGGCCCATCAGGCTCAAGCGGAAGCCGTGTGCAAGGAGGGCCGGGGACCCGAGAGGAGACGTGTCAGTGGGCGCGCGGGCGCCAGGCGACGGTGGCGCCAACCAGCGAGCGCGGCGTCACCCTCGTAGATGTGAGGGGGAACATCTGCGCGAATCGGCCGCCCTCGGTCCCTGCATGTCCAGCATGTCTTCTCAGGACGGGGTCGCGGAGAAATTGCCGATTTTGCCGCGTTACAGACTCTCTTCTTCTATTTCATTTTGCTTTCGGGTTGTTTAAGCGTTTAACTTCGTAAAGAAAACATAAAAAATACTAATTTAACTTAAATTGATGGTTTTTAAAACCTCTGAGAGGTCATGAGCAGGAAATATGTTTACTTCAGCGTCTATGTCTGAGACTGCCACACGTCTCGTCAATGCAGAGTCGGTCTTCCAGTTGCTGTCATGGTGTGACCAACTCCCAAGTTTTATCACGAGCCTCCAGTATGGAGGTGAAAACTTTGGGCTCGAGATTTTTATTTTGAAGTATGAAAGGAAGTAGTGTTTGAGTTGCTGTATACCGAACAAATTGACAAAAGAAAAAAAAAAGAAAAAAAAAAGGGTCTCATCAAAGTAACACTTTGTTGGAAAAAGTGTTTTTGACAAAATAAATTCTCAAAGTGGATTGGCTGCCATTGATAAAACATAAAGCTGACGCAGTGAAAACCTCTGAGTGACGCGTCGCCTCACAGAAATCCCGGCTCAGCATGTTCGGGCCCTCTCCCGTCCAGGCAGACGGAAACGATGGACGGCTTTCACCCAGAGTTGGTGAATCCCTTCCCAGCAGACTTGTCCTTCTCACCTCACATTTATATATGTACAGGATGCCAGGCAGTGCATTAGCATGCACTAATAATGAGAGGAATGCAGCTTCCTTCTGCGCCCTCAGCTCTGTGTTTTGTCTGTGCGACCGCCGCACTGGCTCTGCCCTGGCTCGGAGACATCATTACTGTAATCACCACAAGCTCTCGCAGTTGCAGGCGAATGATTCTGCCGGGTTGCTCTCCCTCCCCGCGCCCCGCCACAGAGGAGGGCAAACGACATTTTTTCGCCGTGCCCCTCCTGTTGTCTGTGTTGTGACAGCGGTCACACTCCATCGCATGGCCCCACTGTAACTTCTGAGGATCCCGCAATCGGAGTAATGGCTCCAAAAACCGAGTCGCCGCAGCAAACAGCCGTTTCATACGAACCTTTAGGTTGTGAGTCAAGGGCTGGATTCAGTTCAGTGACTGGCGTTCACCTGCATGCGGTGGTCCACAATGGTTTTTAATTAAACTGGTCAATATTGAGGGAATCTAATTATTTCTTTTTTGTTGTCGTTGTTGCCACAACGTCGCGTCCTGTGTCTTGGTTGTTTTACGCACGAGCACAATTTTCTAAATATTTCTGTCTGATTATTTTGTGCAGCTGCTTGAATGACTGGCATCCATTTGCTCAGACCCTCAGTGACGAGGTGTGAAGTTTACATGTCGGTGTTTTTATTAAATGGTCGGTTCGGGCAACACGGAGCATCCCCACGTTTCAGCGAGTCAAATGTGAGACTTTCTAACGCCACCGTGTCCAAGAGTTTGTAGCTCTTTGACAACTTAATGTTCCAGGAAAAAGCTGCAAGAAACTGAGCCAAAAACATTTTTGGTTAATCATAATCCATTTAAAATTCACCATAGAGGCTTATTTTACTTATATTTCCACACAAGATAATATTGGTTTAGGTTTTCTTTTTTTGTTTGACTGTTTTTTTTTTCTTAATAAATAAATTCCTATTTTTAAAAATATTTACTTACTTTTTTTTCAGTCTGACATTTAAACTAATTTGATTTGAGACATCTAAATGACCCAAAAAATAAAACCAGAAGACTTTTGTACGAGGGTAAGCACTTTCTCACCACATTGTATTTCTAACTTTAATCCTAAATTTATTTAAAAAAACATTACCCAAACTTAGCAGACTGAACCTCGGAAGACCTTTTGCAAACTACAAAGAAAAACAAAAAACTCCTAAGCAATGCAGCCATTAGGGGAGTATATTTGAGTTTCATGTAAATTATTTCATTAAGGTGAATTATAATTTTTGCCTGTAATTTTGCGGGCGAGGACGGACAGTTCTTTTCTTGCTCTTATTAGGTTTTTCGAGCCAGGGCCACACCGACACCCTCTTCATTTTCTGTGTTAATTAGACTAAATTGAACAATTTGTTTCTCTTTTTCAATCCCGAACCTCCCCCCCCGACTCAATCTGCAATTAAATGACATTCGGAGCGATAGCAAATAGGCCTCTGATAGGAGGCGCGACAAAGTGCCGCTAATAACTAATGAAGTGGTCAGAGTCCTTAGTGAGGTAATTTGAACGCCTCTCCTTTTTGTCCTGCTCCCACAGCGGCTTGTGAGGACGGTCAGTTCGGGTTCGCTGACCATAAAGACGTTTCCCTAAACAGAGAAAAATGTGGTAACTGCAACTTGTCATCGAATGAAACTCCCCCGAAGGACATACACCGAATTTCAGCGAATCAAAAGCATTAAACTCTATGGGAATCCATTCGGTCCCTGTTGGTTTGTTGTTCGTCTCGGCACACGGTTGTTATCAGGGCAGATCGTTTCCTGTGAGCTCCTTACCATCGAACTGCCGTGTTAAATACGTCACGAGCAAATGTTAGCATTGGGTTAGCAAGTGGCCCAATCCTCCAAGAAGGAATCGTTTCTCAACAAGAGTCTGGTCTTTACCAAGCAACAGATTGTTGCCAACATTTAGTGACAACAATGTATCAATGCAACCCATGATGCTTTGGGTGACACCAGTTTTTAATGTTTCCAAAAATGGAACGGAACAAAAAAAAACTATCCAAACAAATAAGTGAAGTGGCTTATCCAGGGTCTGAGTTTGACTTGTGTGAGTTTGACCTTTTGCCCTTCCTCTTCTTGACGCCTCTGCCCCGGGGGCAGATAATTGTCGCTTCGATCCTCTGCTAGTGTTTCCTTTTGTTTGGCAAAGTTTGTGTCTGTTTTTGTTTGCCTGTGGTTTTTCTTTTTTTGTGTGTGTGTTTCTGTTCGTGTTTGGATGGATCGCTGCCAGAGCTTCGGGTGGTGCACGCGTGCGTCCTTGAGCGCGTCTGTGCGTGTGTGCGTGGGCCCCGTGGCCCTGTGTGAGCGCCGGCGCATGTTGAACATGTGCCGGCGTTCTCAGAGGAACAGCAGGGCTCTAATAAGGACTAGTCCCGGACGGCAGCTGGTAAACTCTGTCCTCCAAATAGGTGTCTTTTATCCGTAAACAATGGAATGCAAATTAGCCCCAGCGCCAAGTGGACCCTGAAAACCGATCCACATGGCACGCTCCCTCGCCCCAGAATGCACTTTTGAGAGCAGCAGCGCAACGCAACTTCCCCTCCGTCAAAGGAGAAACGAAGCAGGCCCAAAAAAAGACGAGGCCCACCCGCACGGCTGTTTTTGTTTTGCACGGGCCGCACAAGGGCGGACATTGGTGCGTGACATCTGGTTGCACGCCGACGCGCAACCAGAGGGTTATTTGTTGCTTTGACAGCCAAAAGTTTGAGGCTCGGGATCAAGCATTCAGCATCTCCCTCATCAGTGAGTTTCTGTTGGTTCATAAATGCCTCAACATTTTTTCAAACATCTCTATTTATTTCCCAGCCACAGCAGCTCTTAACTCAGAGATGTATTTCTCTCTTTTAAACAATGGAGCTGAAACGGTTTCAGCTCCATTTTCAAGTTCATATACATATCAAGTGTGTGTGTGTGTGTGTTTTTCCCTCCCACGCACTTCAAATTATGCCACCCTTCAAGTACATTTCGAGATGCTTCAAACGGCGTTAGAATTTTCCTGCGTTGCAGTGCGTAGCCCGGTCGTCCTCCCAACGGCAGCGAGGTCACAGCCGTTTTCAGAGTGTTCGCCGTGGCTCTCTGCGGCGCGGCTTGCAGCAGGTTACGTTTGCATCCCAGGTTACATCAGCCGCTGCTGGTACAATTTATCTGCTCAAACAAAGGCGAGCGTCTAGACCAGGCGTCTCGATCTCCGGCCATCGATTTACGACTTTTAGACTTCGGGCTAAATGAATGAATCAGGTCATTCCCTGCAGAACTTGGTTGCAGGCTGAGGAAGCAATGGAGTTGTTTCATTTGGATGTAGACCAACGGCACATCTGATATTTGCAGGAGACTGGCAGTCAAAGGCTGGACATTCTGGACATGTTTTTATACATTTACCGGAGCGACACCCACCGGTTTGTCTCCGGGATGTGCTCACGAATGAAGAGAAACTGGAGATGGAGATCGATAGGCGGGTCAGTGTGGCGTTGGGAGTGACGTGAGCAATGTAACCAGTCTGAGAGAAACATGATCCCAAAGAGAACTGAGCCAAAAGACTCTTGGTCACAAGCTCTGAATGTGGACCAAAAGAACTCGATCAGAGCTTCAAAAGGCCCAAATGAGTTTCCTCTGCAGGGTGTCCAGGCTCTCCTTTGGAAATAGGGTCAACCTCAGTCAACCAGGAGGGACTCAGAGTAGAGACCCCGTCCCTCCACATTAAGAAGAGCCATTTGAGGTGTTCTGGACGTGTCCAAGTAGGAGGGAGACTCAAGAGGACATGGTGGAGGGATAATGGCGTGGGAACGTCTCGGTGTTTCCTTGTAGGACATTGACCCAAGCGGTTGGGTGGAGGGAAGACTCGGCGTCTCTGCTTGGGAATTTCAACCGGACCAATCAGTGAACAGAAGGAGAGGTCGACGAATTGTAGTCTGCCTGCAGTTTGAGCATTGAACTGGATCAGCAAAACGTTAGCGATTGGGGAAAAAAGTCAAACTTTGAGTCTTCAGGAAGTCATTTCTCAATAGCTGAGGGTCCAGACGAGACAATTTGTCACTCGTGCCGTCTCCTGTCTGACTGTCCCTGCGTGTTCATACATCAAGAACTTGTTCAAAGCACCAAGTTCAAAATATGATGTTGCAATTTCCTGTCAGTAGCATAGCATGAAAGTGGTAAAACCACCGCAGCACGACGGGCCGAAAAAATAAATTGCTGCTTTCTAGATACCCTTTTTCTCTCAGCAACCAAATGTATCCTTCTGTCTGCGGGGCCACATTTTTCAACAAGCCTGTCCTTGTCTCTTAAAACACACTTTCATGGTGTCACCGCCTTTAAATGTTTCTTCCTGGGCAGTTTTAGTCAAAGGGATGCGAGTCTCAGAGCTTTTCCAAAGCCATGCGGCCTTCTCAGTCTCAGAACGTCAAGGCCAAACGGCAGGACTTCACGAGTCTCACTCTCTATTGCTCAATTTTCTTGAGAAGGAATGCAGTGATTCACTTACTGTCATTTTACTGTAATGTAGCTGATCAGCCTCGCATTTTGTTATCTGTGTCAACTCATATCTGTCGTATTTGTCGCTCCCATTTCAGTTTGATGAGCCGCGTGTCTTTAACGGATTAACAGAGTGTTGGAAATTCCACCTGGAGACGATATGGAAATGTGCGCTCTGTGACTTTCCTATGCAACAGCAACATGACGTTTGATACGAAAGTGAAGCTCTAAAAACAGCCAACTGTCAGTATGTGCTTCACGCAGGAAGATTTTCAACCCAAATAGATCTTGGGTTGCGTCGCCTTACAGAGCGGCTAATTTTAATGAACTGGTTCGTAAGACGGTTTCTGTCAATCGACACGTAATGGGGCAGATTTTCCAAGTGGACATAGGAGACGACGTCCAATAGGACCAAACAGCCGGCAGAGCAGTTCTGTAATTTCGCTCCCTTGTGTGAGAGCCATCAGCCGCCGAGGTGTTAGGCAGCAGCACAGGATGCCTGGGGGGACAGCTATTTGCAACATGGTGCTATATAGAAAATGATTTCAGTGCCCCGAGGCTGGCATGAATAGCTACCCTGTCGGCTGCGGCGGTGACGGCGGCCCAGCGCGGAGCGCCGGTCAGACATCAAAGGACGCCAGCTGTTTTCTCAAACCGAGGCGGGGATGGAGGCAGGAACGAGGAGGACTCAAGAGGAAGATTGAGATGACACGTTGGAACTTCAGGAGTGTCACTTTGTGTAATAGGTGAGTGGCGGGTATTCATCCGCCTCGGGAGAAAGGGACGGAGGATGCTCCGCCTGGACTTCAATGAGACTTCGGTAATTACTTATTACTGCACATATGGATGAGATGGGCCACGAGAGGACTTGAGGTGCGCGCAGCTCTCCTTCCATCTGAAAACCACCTCCGCAGTGACTTCAAGAACATCCCCGTAATGCTTCAAGACAAAAGTCTCATTACAGGTAATTATGGATTGCCTATATTGCTGCCCCTCCACCCCTTCTCTCCCAGCCCTCCTCTCCTTGCACAAACCCCCCCGAAACTCCTCTCTGCGTCCTTCCTACTTTTATCCCCTCATTCAACAGAAGAAGCAGCCTGGGAGAGGGAAACTGGGCTGGAGAAGAGGAGAGGAGGAAGGGAGGGAGGACGAGTGCTATTACCTGGGAGCAGACACTGATCATGGCCACTGTCGCTTTACTGCACTTCCATTCATGTGGAGTGGCTCACTTGTGGGCACCAATTACGGACCAAATGATCCAAACTGGGCCTAGTGATGAAGAGGCTGGACTGACTGACTGACTGACTGGCTCTCCTATTCTTATTTGCTTGTGTTTATGGTTTTATCCTTTGCTTTTGAACAGGCCGCAGCAAGTGCTTCAGGACATATACGAGTGCTTATGCACGGCGCATAGGAGGCCACGCGAGAGCATTGGGGGAGACCAGGCATCAGATGAAACAAAAACCCTTCTCCATATGCAATTTTCTCATAATGTAGAGCAAAGCGAGGCCTGGAGATGAGGAACTAATCAGTAATTGTGATCATTAAGGGATTTAAGGCAGTGCATTCAAGTTTTTTTTTTTTTTTTTTTTTTAGATTACTAGCCACAAAATCCAACCAGTTATGAGCCTTTATGTTTATTTTGTAACTATACAAATGTTGACTTTGTTGATCAATTTAAACTTTGCACATCGACAGTTTCGTCCAGTTAAAACTAATATCTTTATTTCTTCAACAAAGTTCAAATTTAAACGCTTAGTTGTCAATTTTCACTAAATTTGACTTCCAAAGTAAAACTCAACACTCATCACTAGCTGTGTTTCTACGGACCACATACATATTTACGAAAATGGGAATTACGGAAAGAAATGAAACGCAGAAATAAAATTTTTTTTTTAAAAAACATGTTTTTTGATAAAGATGGAAACATGTTATTTTGCATGCTGGTGAGCTATAGCGATCAGTTATTCACACACAAACCATGTATCAGGTTGAGGTTGGAGGCGGTGCGCCACCAATAATCTTCCTGCATAAAACCAGGATGTCCTTAAAAAATATCTTAAATTCATGTATCTGTAATTAACGCCTTAAATTCATTGATAAATAAGCTAGTCTTAAATGCATTAAGCACATGTCTTATGTTTTGTTGTGACAGGACTATTGAAACACATATTCTACACAATTTTCTTTTTTCATCCAGGAGTTTACCATTATGGAAGACTGCTGAGCGCCACATAGAGATCCACCAATCACTAGCTGCTAATAGCTGCTAATAGCTGCTAAAGCTAGCCAGCTTTCTTATGTCCATCGTGGATAAGTGCCAGTTTTATCTCCAGCTGGCTGGATGATGTTCGTCTTCAATATTGGCTCACTTCTGTTTCCGACCCCATTGATTGACGCGATTTATTGTTGTGAAACAGGAATTAATTTAATTCACAGTGGTCTTAAAAGGTCTTAAAAGTCGAGTCAATGTTCAGAGTCTAAACGCAGATGATCTTTTACCAAAATCTCACCTAAAAAGTCCCGAACAATCCCTTTAAGATCTCCTACAGAAACCGGAGATTGCCTCATTTTTTGATTTAGTGCTAAAAGCTGTGCTGGTTCTATCTTTAATACCTCCTATAGCAAATTAAGATGTCAGAATATTTGGGTGTTTCATACTTATGCAAAAAGACCCGACAACTATCCTGGTACCAACATTTCCGTTTCCAAGCCAGCCTGGCCTGAGCGTGTTCCTGCTTGCACGGTGCGCTGCCCTCTGACCGCAAGATCGCCACAGTGGAGCTGGTTCAACAGGCGGGACTGTCATCCGCAGATCGCGAGCAACAATGGCGCTCTCCCCTGTTGCCTTTGAATATGTCGCTGTGAGAGCGGCGTAATCAACGCCGCGTCACCAACAGCTGCTCCTCGCGAACCACATTAGACTAAACAACAGGCAGGGAAGACGCGGCGCTTCCAAAGAGAGCAGACAAGTGGTTCAGGAAGACAGCAATGCGCTCCTGTTGTCATTTGCAAGTGGAAGGAGGATGATATTGTACTGGGCTATTTGGCCCGGTGTCAACGCGGCGCTCCATCTGCGGCCGCCGCTGAATGAGGAGACATGAAGCAAAACTTCTCCGGTGGTTTGGTGTTGGTGAACCCTGAACAGATTTATTCTGTTTTGGCTTTTTGGTTTTTTTTGGTCACACCAATTTCAGCCAAACTTAACCTGAGTAAGTGCTGGAAATAACAAATTCGATCGATTATCCTACTGATTATTTTTGACGATTAAGCGACCGCCATGATTAATTGTATTCATTATATTCTTTTTCACTTTTAGTTGCGATCCACTTTTGTTGAACCAGTGCAAAGGATATTTTCACCGGTCAGAATAATTCATAAAACAAAAAAAACATTGTTTTTTTGTTGTTTTTGGTTTTGTTTTTTTTTCGTTTTGAAACTCTACGCCATTTTTACCCCGTCTCTCTGCTGCTCAGAACTCAGACCGGGCCAACAGCGGCCTTCTTTAGATGTTGTTCTGGATTCTACACACAAAGTCACCAGATGTTGCTCTGAGTCGTTCTTATACTAGCATTCATATCAGATTCCACAAAGAAACACAGAGTTCACTCTTTAGGATCATACGGCGTGTCTGCTCTCACTACATGCTGCTGGTTCTGCAGCGAAGCCGTCTTCGCTTTGAATTTCATCGCTGCGTCACACTCCTGCCGCAGCCCCGCGACCACCTGCTGAGGCAGATCAGGGCTGTAATATCGGTGGGACGGCTTCTTCACGTCGTGACTTCAAGGCGTAAAGAATGTGTGCGGATCTGGAAATGGGAGATTGAACTGAAATGGGCTATTGGAGCAATTTTGTGCTATTTCCATTTGTGGATAATGGCCCTCAGTGACATTCATTGAAGACTCAAAGCCGAGGAAATGATTGACGACCCTTCCGAGTCTGACGGATGTCAATCATTTTTGATTAGTTCTGGTTTTCCATTAGATTGGGGGATGACGCCTTTAATCCTACTTCATGTTGTCGGATCGGTTCTGTTTAAGTTGCATGGGTCGGGTCACTTTTTCCACACTGGGTCAAGTTGGTTTGAATAGTTTGTTTCTCCTTACATTAAATTGCAATCTAACCTGAATGATGTGAAACATTTGCCTTAAAAAAACAAAACAAAAAACTAGAAATCTGTGCTTCTGCACAGCTCTGTAAGTTTCTGAGAAATATCAATTTTATCTCACATTTTACTAACATTACTTTATGAAATTTGAACAAGCTGGTTAAGAGAGCTTTGAATTTTACCAGCATCTCTTTGGACTGAGGATAACAAAGAAGGCAAAGAATAACTAGGTAAAAAAAGAGATAAAAAATAAATAAATAAAGAACATTTGCCCCATGACCACAAGCGCTTTTGTTGTTGTTCAGAATGAACTTTTTTTTTTTCAGCCAAAGGGGGCATGTCTGCCGACAATCGGGTGTCCTTGAAAAGCTCAGTCTGAATTTAAATGGAACTTTTCGCCATCGTCTCTGACAAAGGACCAGCGCCGCTACCTGTGCGGAGGAGTTCACGCTTCCCATTTCTCCAAGGTCAAACACATGTCACCCCCAAAAAAAAAAAAAAAATTGCAACCTCGCTACACAAGGCTGCTCTAATCGCTTCCAGAGTCACAAAAAAAAAGAAAGAAAAAAAAAAACGCACCCGTCCGCGGAAAAAAGGCAGAGGCAGTGAAACGTCCCACCACCGTCTCCCATATGCGGTCAATTACATTAAATATAGGTGGCAAGATGCATATACCACTCCCCTATTCATCTTGTTTGAAGTGCCCTCTCACTAGCACAGATCTCTTCTCATCTCCAGTACCTGTGAATTATACAAAATGATGCATTCGCCATTGATTTTATCCGTCCATGGTAGTCGCTAGTAATCCCATTATAACATGTCTGTTAGTACAATAGCCTGATACGGGCCGAACAAAGGAAGCCTTTCTTTGGCTTCTCAAAGCTGGGCTGTCTTCCAAATTACTTCTTCAGAAGTTAAAAGGCCCACTGCCTAATCAGTCTATTATACCAGGCTAATAGATGACCAGTAATTGCAACTAATAACGTATTACTCATCTACACAAATATTCTAATAGCTTTTATTTGGAAGCCTTTTTTTTTTTTTTTTTTCAATGGACATAGTGAGAAGCAAAGGAGGTGGTGGTGGTGGTGGTTGGGTATTGGGGGGTGGAAGGGGAAGGGGGGGGTTCTATTCAAGACCCAGGCAGCAACACAAAGAAATACTCCCACAAAGAAAGCTTAGAAAGCAACCTGTAGCATGTTTTTTCTTCTCTTAGCTGGATTAATATCTAGCCGTATTCACGCGGATGTGAAACCTCAGTGTCGTCTTCATCTTCAGAGCTGTCTAGCAGCAAGGCTTTGTTTGGTGCCTGGGCCCCTTTTGAGAAAGCGAGAGACGGCGCGGGGGAATTATAGATAATGTTCTCTATCCGCTCTCCTTTACCCCGCCACCCCCCCCCACCCACCACCCCACTGTTCCCCGTCAGCCAGCCTGCTTAATACGCACACAGCTCAGCGGGGACCACCGTGGTGGATACACTGTACCGTACATGATCCGAGCCACAGCAGCCATTGTGCAGGGCTGGCGGGGCTCGCCGGTGGCAACGCAGTCGACAACAGCGAGTCGGTGACTGGCGTAAAGCAGGAAGCGTGCACCGGGCATGGCGGTCGCCAGGAGATGTTTCACAACTGCGTCGTCGCACTTAAGAAAACAAACAAATGAAGAGTGCATTATTTTTCACTTCCTGTGTTTCACCGATTGGGAGATACCAAAATTGAAGTTATCATCGCTAACAAACGTGCAAAACCACAATAAATACTCTCCACGATTAAAGGGATTTGCGTATTTTCAATCCTTTTGTATTTATTTCTGGAGGACTTTTCAACACTGCTTTAGTTCATTAGACGTTTGCCTCTAGACTTTGACTGGGCCGTTGCAACCTTTACGTCCTATTCGAACCGTTCCGTGGCTCATATCCTGCTGTGTTTGGAGCCATTGGTTAAACTTCGGGTGTAAGACGAACAGGCCGACCTCTGACCCTAGAACACTTCAACAGAGGAGCTTTTTCACCCCAGTCTGAAACTGGAGCAAATTTGCGGGGATTCTCAACTCCTTGGAAGAACCTGACAGATTTTTCACAGTGGCCTCGTGAACTCGTGCGTTTTCGTCATGTTTTTTTTTTTTTTTACACCTTCCCACACTGACAACACTTGCTAAAGGTGATGTCTCTCCTACTTTAACATTGTTTCAGCTCATAAGTGTGGCAAAAATGCTTTGGTGAGACTTGTGCTGTTTTTTTTGTTTTTTTTTGTTGTTTTTTTTTGCTGCACTGTAGTATTCAGAAAGTAACCGCAGAAGTAAAGATTTTTGAAAGACAGTGTTTTACATCTTAATACGCATCATAGCTAAAGCTCTTGTCTACTGACGCCACACTTTAAAAACGAGTCTCTACTGTTGACTCTGCAAAACAAAGATCCTCACTGGGCCGCGTCCTCGCACGAGACGAAGCGCCATTAACAAATATGCATATCAACCTGCAGCGCAATGAGCCATCAATGGCCCAGAGGATAAAAGGGGTAGTTAAAGGGGCAGGACACACAAAAACCCACTGGGAGTATATGGCCCCCACTGATCAATGACCTCATCCAGAGTCACTTTCTCTTTCAAAGGCGGCGAGACCAAAGAGCAGTCGGGCCTTTTTCAACCCCGCAGATAACAAACCAACACCAGACACCCAATAAAGAGACTTCCACTTCATTTAAAAGCAATTAATATTCTTGGCCGGCCGGCGTGATCCCTTTGGTGTGGCAGGTCTGTACACGCCCCCTGCACTGTAATGGAGTTGACTGGTTAACTTTGTGTCTGTGGCCACAGCGTTGGCTGCCCGGGTGAGAGCGATGATGCGCGGTGGGACACTGTGTTTAGATGGGGGGTGAATGGACCCGTCTCACAGCCCACTGCACCCCAATGGAGCCTCCTCATCTCTGTCCCCCTGTGCGCCGTCCTCCTTCTTTCTCTCCCTCGCTCTCTTTCCCCGTCTTCAGCCATCCCAGTTCTCCTCTTCATGTCGTCCCGGAGTCCATATCGGCTTTTGTTTCCATTTTTTTTTTGTTGTTTTTGTTTATTTTTTTCTCTTCCTCCGTCTTTTTGCTCCTGCTTTCGGCGGGAGCAAAGGTTTAAATAGCGCTCCTTTGTGACGGCCGGTAATGGTTGTCTCCGAAGGACGTCAAAGTCAGACGAGAGGGGTGGAAAAAAAATATTTCATTGTTTGGTCAAAAGAGTAGACAGTTCAGCCAAACGTCTGCATTCAGACACACGAAATGTTACGTAAGACGTAATGATAATTAGGGAAAAAAATGTCAGTGTTGATTTACACTGTAAGCATTTTAACCAATGGCATGTTTTTGCTGACTTGATTTGTTTTAGGACTGAAACATCATGAATCTTTAAAAATCCTTCAAAAAAAAAAAAAAATGCATCCAAAGAACTTGACTTGCTTTGATGACATCATCTCAAAATCCGTGTAGTATTTCTTGGTAGATGTATCTCTTCTGTCTTTCTTCTATCTCTATGGACTTTTTTGTTGTTGTTGTTGTTGTCATGGTTGCGGGACACAATCTGCATAGTTTTAGTTTTTCAGCACAGGACAGTGACAGAAAATGAAGTTTAAAAAAAAAACCTGGTTTGTCAGACAACTTATGAGCAATATAACACAAAATAAAAAGATTAAAGCACTTTACGACCGAGGCGACGGTCTGCCTTTAAACACCAAGCCTGTCGCGCTGAATTGTAATGACCAATGCATTAGCAGCTGCTGGGTTGCTTAGTAGACTGAAGGTAATTGGAAAATCAATTGCCATCACTCAACATGTTTAAAGCTTATAATCGAATATGCTTTGTTTTTGTTTTTTTAAATAAAATAAATAAATCTTCTCTGTCTTAAATTCTAAACGTTAAAGTACTTGTGTGTGATTTATAACCCAAAGTTACGATTTCTCCCTCAGTTATAGAGTCCCAAAAACAGATGATCAATACTGGCTTGTGTTAGCCTGTAGGCTCCAGTTAAATCCAACCATTTACCCACCATTTATTTGATGAGTGCTTCACCAGTTACCTTTCTTTCTCGCTTGTTTATCAACTGTAGGATTTGCTCTTTGTTCCCCATCATCATTTTTCACAGTCAAATTATGGGAAATAGTCATAGTACAAAGAAATGACATCCTCTGTCATGTCTATTTTATCAATCCCATGAATAAAAAAGGGAAAATGGGAAGGCGAATCAATCATTATCTTAGATTAGCACACGATCTAAGATAACAAAGTCGGTTTTTAGCTGTTTTATTTAATGGAAAATAAGAATTAGATATTGTCCTGTTTGTGATTAAGTCTTTCAGCTAATCCATTGCACTTGCTGAAGGTTTGCCACAGATAACGTTTACAGTAAGTTATCAGAATCAGAGGCCCTCACATTCCAGTGGCTCATTGTTCAGTTTCACACGGTTTGATGCGTCTTTGCTTTGATTTTCAGCGAATCGTAAACGGATAAAGCTGACTGTCACGGTCAGGACTTGCTGGTCTCACTCAGATACAGTTCAGCATTTACAGCAATCAAATAGCAGCACGTTCTCATGGCCTTTTGGCTTTGCCGAGACCTTTCCTCCTGATGTGAAGAGGTAAGGGAGAGAAATTTATGAGGAAATTAGAGCATTTCAAAAGTCCAGTCTCAGTTTGCTCAGCAGTTCACAAAGCTTCATTAAATTTACATGACACTGTGGACTTCAGCTGTGCAATTCGGACAACATACACTTTAAAATTAGTCCATTTCGCGAAACTGAATGGAAACACTTTTTTTTACTACTGCCAGAAAAGACGAAGAAGACGACAGGAAGTAGTTGATAACGTGCGGTTTTTCGTCGTGTTTCCTGTTATGTAATGGAAGCGCGACGATTACAAAATTGTTTTTGTTCGACTTTAGCGGAATATCAACAAAGTTTTGCACACATTTATAACGGAAATGCAGCCGGTGATACAACACAACCTCCCAAGAGTTTATGTTTTTATTTTCCTTTCACTGCAGCCAAATAGTTAATATGGGTTGTTAAAATGACAATGATGAAAAGCATCATTTTACGGCCACAATTTTTGTTTACGTGTTTTATTTCCCAATACGTGTATTTTTACACGACTTTGTCTGTGGGAATATTCAGGTGGGAGCAATTATCCAGGATGCTGGTTCCGCTGGCGCACATGAACGAGATGCACCCTGACGCTGAAAGGCAACAGGAAGCAGAAAAAGGCCAATTTAAGTCAAAAAGGTTGAAAGAATTTTAAAGATTATTTGTAAAGACGACATTATACGTCTAAACAAGGATCAGAGAGGCACGTTTTATATGTCACACATAATTTTATGTCTTTAGCCTGAAGTTTATGATGTACTTTAGTTGGATGGTGGTGTAATATCGTCATTAAGATGCTGTAACACAAGTCTAAGCTTGCAGTTCCCACATTAATGACAACTTCACTCCAGTATTATTATACTTATTCACTGTTTATGCTAAATCTTCGATTTATTCACATGTTACAACCACAGCAATTAGAGCGTTTTACGGGGATTTCATTTGCTGGACGGCAGACAATGAAAAATAATGGATGCATTTCATCAGTTTACCACAATCTGGCGCGAGTGACCCAAAAATCACCTCATTTGTAAGCAGATCGATGCGTTCTTTCCCGTACGTCTGTCACACTGATCCGTCGTGTCGTGCAGCTCGTCGGGACGTGACAAAACGTGGAAGAGGTCAGGAGGTGTGAAGACTTCTGCGAGGCCCTGGTCTCTCCTGCTCTGCCTTTTCTCTGCCTTTCCCACAAAGTGATTTTATTTGTAAGCGGGGAAGGTTGCCAAAAGGGGAACTCCTCCTTCACATCCACTTTGTCAGACTTCCATCACGACGTCCTCGTGATTACATGGTGTGTCACGACGTGCGCCTCTCAATACCCCAAACCCTGGATGTACCGGCCTTGGGGTAAAAAAAAAAAAAAAAAAAAAAAAACAGCTAGTCAGACAATCAGACACCATCCGCTTGCATTTGTTAATTTTTTTATTTTTATTTTTTCTCTTACATGTTACACCTTCAGGTTTGAAGTTCGTTCATTGAACCTGGGACTACAGAGACCCGGCTGCTTGGTGCAACAGCTGTAAAGGAGAAATTGTGCTGTTTTCATTTTTGGAAATGAAAATTCACCCCTCATTATTCACGACATCAAACGGGGATCCGGCTCATTTGCAGCTGAATGTGGGCGGCGGCGGCGGCCTGTTTAGCATGTGCTTGTGTCGCAAAGGTGGCAGAGGGACGGAGGAGGAGAAGGCACCAGTGGGCCGCAGCTGGTGTGCCACAGTGAAAAACCTCCTACCTGCTGCTAACCCGACTGACAGACAGGCTGGGTGATAATCTGGGATTAACAGCACAAGCTTGAGCGGTGGGCTGAGATTCTTTCTGCATCCATCCATCTTTCTGATTACAACTTGTGTCCTTCCCTGGTCCGCATGCCAACATGCATCCTCCTCGTGGCTTTCTTTTCCCCTCCTCCTTGTGTCTGTGCGCTTCATCCCTCTCCTTTGCTCTGCGAAACCAGCTGCATGTGTTTACTCTACCTGACTCACCTGCTCCGAGACAACCAGGCCGCCAGCGGAGCTGCCGTCACTTTGAATCCGCGCTCGGCGTCTTGTCCAGGGCCGTGTGGGCGCGCTGCCGGGGCGGCGGGCCCCGCACGCACGTTAAGTCATTTGTTCCATCTCTTCCGACCCGGATCCGACCAGTCGTGCACGTCGGCTTTACCTGCACAGATTTCACGGTCTGCCTGTTCCGGAGGAGGGGGTGGGAGGCCGCCGGCCGGGAAGCGGTCTGGAAACGTCAACGCTGTCCGAGTCCAAGCCGGCTGAGTGACTGAGACAAGCTCTCATGGCCTGTTTTACCAGAGACATGCTGTTGTTTCGTCGGCCATGCTGGATCTCATTCTGGTATGATCCCCTCCCACCCCCGCGCACCAGCGATGTTCGATGCCACAGATTATATTCTGGCTGGTATCGTCGACACCTATCCGATACTGACACAAGCCAATCGATTTTTGTGGATGGCGTACGTTGCCTCAAGTGACCTGCAGCATCAAAATCTTCAACATTTTGATTTGAGAATCGACTTCAGAACATGAAATGCTGGTATTGGAATATTTCAGTGTCTGCCTCACACACCCACAGGCTGACTTAGAGTAAAAGAGTTAGCTAGAAAGTCATATTTCTGGATTGTAGGTAAAAGTGAAAGAACCAGGAGAGAAGTCATGCAGATTGAAATGCCGCTCAGAATGGAAGAAGCCTTCATTATAAAATCAGGCGAAGAGATCATATATTTGTTGATGAGTCCTGCAGTCTGATGACCTTTCTGATGTCGCGTTTCACCATGGGGAACTTTAGGAAGAAAGGGGGAGGAGCTTAAGAACACCATCCATGTAGTGAAGCAGAAAGGTTGACACCAGATGCGACAATGACCCTTGCTATGCGATAAAAGTTCGCAAATGTAACGCTTCGAATCTAAAATCTGACTCGGTTCCACCAGTTCTGTCAGGAATGAGCCGAAATCCCTCCAAACTATCGTGGAGAGTTTGTCAAAAGACAACGATATGATATTTCTGAATCAAAGAGCATATATAACAGAATCCTTTGACAAATCTTTCTCTCAGTGTTCTGGCATTGGATAACTGAAATCATTTCAGTGACTGACCTAAAACGGGAAAGTTTATTCTGATTTACAGTCGGGCATTGAAAGGAAAAGTCGAAGGTGTCACCCAGTGCAGGCCAACGTCTCGGTTTCAGGTGTAATTTCATGCCACGATAAACACTTTTTTTTGGTCGCACTGTTGAAAAATTTTAACTGCTTTGGTGCTTTTGAAACACTTTAGACGTGGCAATTTGTGGCTGAAAGCCAAAGTTTTATGTTTTCAAACCTTTTTCTCTCTTTCCGTCTTTTTTTTTTAATTAACGTCCTCAAAGATGTTTCAGCAGTTTCTCTTCAAACACAAATAGTTGGAGGGGAAAAAAGAAAATGTGCTTTCAATCGTTTCAAATGGCTCTTCCATTCACCGTCCCTTACTGGCCAAAAAATTCACACAAAGACCCCAAAGTCACTCGAGATGTGCTGCCTGATTGCGACTGATTTCGACATCCGTCTATCCACCGCTGAAAGAGAAATTAACCGACTCACGCGCGACATCAAGTTGGTGTCAAAAGGAATCTTAGAGCATCAAAACCTTTTGCTTGTCTATTTCAAATGGTTGTTTGTTTGTGTTTTTTTTTTTTTTTCTTTTCTTTTACTGTTTTGATTTCAGGGCTGCACAGTAGCCTTGCAGCAAGAAGGTCCTGGGTTCGATTCCCAGCCCGGGGTCTTTCTGCACGTGTTTGCATGTTCTCCCTGTGCATGCGTGGGTTCTCTCCGGGTACTCCGGCTTCCTCCCACAGTCCAAAAACATGACTGTCAGGTCAATTGGTCTCTCTAAATTCTCCCAAGGTGTTCGTGTGTGTGTGTGTGTGTGTGTGTGTGTGTGTGTGTGTGTGTGTGTGTGTGTGTGCATGGTTGTTTGTCCTGTTTGTTTCGATGTTGTCCTGCGACAGACTGCCGTCCCGTCCAGGGTGACCCCCACCTCTCGCCCGGATCGCAGCTGGAGATTGGCACCAGCAACTCCAGACCCCACTAGGGACCGGGGTGAACAGATAATGGATGGACGGATGTTTTGATTTCATGAAGAAGCTCGCGAAAGACGGTATGGTTAAACAAGCGGGGGGCAAAAAAAAAAAAAGTCTTCTGAGGTTCAACCTTCTTGTGCGCACTGTTCCACTGCCGATGTGTTTTATGTGAAGAAGGAAATGAAAAAAGGGCACAAAACATCAGACCTACAACTATTCATCATTACCATATTATTATATCCAGTCCAACATCACCTCTCTTCTTCTTTCACGTCTACAGAGTCTGTCCTTGCTGTGGCTTTCTTCTTATTTTAGTCTCCACAAACCCTGATTGCTTTATCGGCTCTCGGTTTACAAAAGCGTTGGGTTTGAATGAATATTTTATGAAAAAAAAAAAAAAAAAAAAACAAAAGAAACACTATTTCCGATTTCCTTTCACAATGGACTAAGACCATGTCAGTATTTCACATTCATTTCTTTCAAACCGCGCGGGGACGTCGCGCTGTCCTTGTCAATGCAGTCGATAATGGCTGCACTTGTCCGGTTCCCCGATGTCAGCCGTGAAGAAACGGTCGCCTTTATCACGTCTAATCTGCCTCATGGTGAGCAGCGGCAAGAAGATGAAAAGAGTCCCTCAATCGAGAAAGTCGTATGTTTAAAAAAAAAATTAGTAATAATAATAATAAAAGAGCCCTGCACATGCAAGCCGGCCTTGCGGGTTTTTTCTGCCAAAAAAAAAAAGTTCGGATTTTGATCTGGGTGAGAGTCAAACTCCCTTTTTGTTTTGGTTTTTTTGGGGGGGGGGGTTTCTCTCAACCTCCCGCAGTGTTCCCACTAATGAACAGCACTGACTGATTGAAAACGCTGGTGGGAGGAGGGCGAGAGCGAGGAGCCCGGTGTGGAAACAGCGTCCGGACCTGATCCAGGAAGATGGCGGCTCCCACAGAGCGGGAAAAGTGTTCAGCAGGGAGGAGAGACTGACACAACTCGGAGCGTTTTAAGCCTGCCGGCCAACAAAAACACTTTTTTTTTTTTTGCGGTACTGCCGTCCCAAATCTTTGACGTCTCCGCGCCTTTAAACTTGCGGCACGGTTAACGTGCTAACGCATGCTATTCGTCTGGAAACGCGTTAATCGCGCGACCTGTTTTGACCTCTGCAGCCCCTCTGCTGTGACCCCCAGCAGAGGGTCACAGCAGCGCGTTACACGGTCTGGTACTGCGGTCAGCCATGTGGAGTCGCAAGCGCGATAGAAAGGGAGAGTCAGTCCGGTTGCCGAGCGGCAAATTTCACCTTAAAAAAAAAAAAACACCGCAGTGGACTTTGGATGAAACCAAACCATGAAATCTGTTATCTCAAGACGTCACTGAATCAGCAATCACGATTCTGAAGGTCGTTGGAGAACATCGGAGGACGAGCAGCGTGATGAAGACCAAAGAACACAGGAAACAGGTCAGGGAGGAAGTCATGCGTAGACGCTTAAAGCTTTGATCATCCTCCAAAGCAATGTTTAATTTATGATTTGAAAACATAAAGAGAGACGAGACATGGCCGTGTACTTCACCTGACAGGCCAGCAGGGGACAGAAGGCTATCAACCAGATAAGAAATCAAGACTGATGGTAGTTCTTGGAGAACTGCAGAGATTCACACCTCAGGTGGGAGGATCAGTCAACAGGTGAACTATTAGTCAAGCACTGCGCAAACCGGGAACCTTGGCAAGAAGAAAACCACTGCTGGTAAAAAGCAATCAAGTCATCAAGGGCAATGGTTCCCCAAACCAGAGTATCTCGGCCCTCCGTTTTTATGTTTTAGACGTTTCTCTGCTCCAGCATGTCCAGTTCAAGCCCTGCACCCATTCATCCTGAAGCAGGGAAACACCTAAATCGCAACATTGAGTCCTGAAGGCTGCGGTTGAGCAGAGGACACAGGAAACGTAGGAAAAACGATGTTCTTGTCAGTTTGGTCTACATGTAAAAGGCTTTGTTTGGTGGAAAACCAACAGTGCACAACGTCATGATGCAAATGTCCCTAGAGCGAAGCGTGGTGAAGGCGGCATCTCCATGTTTGGACACTACAGCTGATGTGTCTTACTCAGGTTTGGTTTTAGCCGTCCTGACTTCGTCATGTGTCTGAGCTCCAGCAGTGACGAAATATTACAGAACTGGAAGATAATAATGGCTTAGTCCTTCGCATATCCAGAATAGATATGTCTGCTGTTTTCTGTCCTCTGCAGTTCATTTGCACCTTGTTTTCTCAACACGTTTCTAGCGACTCTGTTGATTATTTTTAAAAAAAAAAAAGTTTTGTGATCGCATCCCAACATTTTAACAAAAGTTCAGCATCCCTCTGAGAGACTTTTGAGTATTCTTGACTTTTCATAGTCAGTTGAATCTCTTTTTGGACTGTTATTCCTAAAGGAAAGAGACGTCCACATATGCCCACCTTGACGAAGGGTGCTGGTGCCCCATGTCGAGGTGCCGGTCCTCGACGGCCGGCATCCTGCATCCAACCTGGATCCCACGATGGCTCATCAGAAGGGCTTAGAAGAACGTTGACATGCTGAAAAGGCTGTTCCTACCACCAGGGAGAGAACTGAAACATGGAGGATCCCGGCCCTTGAGGACCAACTTTAAGCACCCCTGACATAGGGTGTCGACGTCCCAAGGTCATTCCACAGACATGCATCACCTGCCATTAAAACCGTAAAGAATTTGAGTTTAACCAGGTTGGAGTTATAAAATACAACTAAAAATAATGGCATGGTCAAAACACTCACTTGCCTAAAAATTTTGCACACAATGATATGAATGTTTCCTACCTACTCAAAAATAAGCAAAGCAAGCAGTAATTTTTTCTCTAAAGGGATGTGTGAGAAATTGCTGATCCAAAGCTCAAATTTGTTTTGAGCTTTGGGTAAGTGCATTTTGGGTAAGTGTCTTTCATTATTTTTCCCATTTGTTTATTTTGGTTGTTTTATATTTGAATATTTGGATATTTGGTGGACCATGTTGGACATCGGCTCTTGGCTTTCTCATGTTCTTATCCTTGATGATGACGCCTAACTGTGCTCTTAAAACCCAAATGCTTCGTTCTGTTGTGCTACAGGAAAAAGAAACATCAATTCAGTTCAAATATTTTTTTTTTACATTTCTGCTTTATTAAGGCTTCTGGTTTTCATATAATCTTGAGCTTGATTTATTTATTTTTTTTGTTAAATCTATTTTTAGCAGTAAGAACAAAATGTGTTGTTATCATTGTTCCTTTGGAAAATCTTGCTGTATTTATCAGAGTTCAACACTTTACTTAAAAGCAGACTTGGGTGCATCAAAGTTTGCTTTTTTGCATGGAAGACACTGGACAAATGTGGTCTTGCATACTATGAAAATAAACAGAATGTAAAAAGCGAGTTTACAAAGCACATATACTTTGTGTTGTACATAATATTTTCCAGTGCAAGAATTGTGAAGTATTAATTCTTGCCCTAACTAAAAATAAAAGCATTCTCCATCTGCACTGTTGATACTTTTTTCGATTTTACAATTCTCTACCGTGTTTTATTTTTATAATGTAATTCTATGATTCCGGTAACAGTGTCATAAATATAGAAAACTAACAGTTTGTATTTTTTTTTTTTTTTTTTTTTCTTGCACAGTTTTCAATAATTTCATCTTAAGTTTAAAAAAAAATGACAAAGCAGTAGCTAAAATGTCTGCTTAACATTATTGCACATGCGGTTATCCAAAAGCACTAAATATGTTTCATTAATGATAATCTATTTTATTAATGACATGCCTAAGAAAATATTTTTTAAAGTTCCCTCTGAGCTAATTTATCTTGTAAATTATGATCTGAGCACTTATTTTGATCTCAGACAACAGATTTTTTTTTTTTTTTTGTAGATTATTGTATAATTGTTAAATAAATCCTATTATTTCAAAGAGTTATAAAAAAAAATATAAATATTAAAAGTGGGGAAATTTTGTATCTTTTGTAAGTAGGGAGGGGAAAAAATGGTGAGCAACAATTTTCAAACTGAAGCCAAAGCTCAGAGTGACTGATGAGGATTTATGATTGTGACAAGATTCATTAAAAATTCTGGGGAAAGAAAAAAATGTGGCAAACTAAAAAAAATAAAATGAAATGAAAAAAAATAAATAAAACGCATTTCTTCAAATCTGGTTGGAAAAATTCGTCTCATTTGACATAAAAGAAACACTTCATACACATTTTTTTAATTCTTCAAGTTTAATTTATTCCATCAGGGGAGAAGGGGGGGGACATCAATTTAATAATTAGGAGTATATTACTGTCCTCTCAGACAAACAGCACATATAAACACACATACACAACTTCTGCAGCGGAATTCGAAATATCATCTTCATTTACAGCTTCTTTACATTTTTGCATGACTGCAAACAATAGCTCGTTTCTTTTCTCTTTCTCTGGCAATAAATCCTCAAGTAAACCGGAAGCTGCACTTTGCTTCCGTCAGAAGAAACGGGTCGAAAAAAGAAAAAAAAAAAGTGCAAATTGATGTTCGGAAAGAGATGGGGTTGGGAAATTTATTTTGTATGTTTTTATGCAGCTTAGCAGTGGAGATGGTTTGTTTTTAAAGTGCAAAATGGGGGGAAAAAAATTCGAGTAAGATTTACGATACACTGATTTAAAAAAAAAAAAAAAGTCGATTTTATGACTGTGGGCTTTTTCCAGATGCCTTTTTCCTCAGCTAGAAAAAAAAAAGAGCAAATTTTACAAATATGTCTTAGTCAACCTTGGCAGGTTTTTTTTCTGTTTTGTTTTTGTGGCTTGAAATAAAAAAAAATAAAAAACAAAAAACAAAAAACAAATGAAACATCTGTTGCTGATTGCTGTTTGTTTTTGCGCACAGGTGGATTCAGCGTCGGTCTGCACGAAAACAATGTTTTTGTTTCGATTTTTTTTTTTTTAAGTGATGATTTGTAAAGTAAATAAAACAGAACGGCTCCTGCATTAAGCTGCTGCTTTTTTTTATTATTATTATTATTATTTGATACTTTTTTTTTTTTTTTTTTACTGTGAGAAGCCTGGATGGATTCCAGAAACCGAGAGTGATATATACTAATTTTTTAAATTAAGAAAAAAAAAAACTTGGATCTTTTATTCGAATATATTTTTTTTCTCCATACATAACGGAAAATAACGATCAATAAGTGACATTTCATTTGCAGATATTACTTCATGCAACACCAAAGGGTGGGGCTGCTGTGGGGGAGTCCCATTAAATCGTCTCTGACAAAACCAAGTCATTGTTTTTGCTCGAGTCCTGGTCGCTCTGGTCGTCGGTGAAGCACACGTCCACGTCGCTGTCGTTGTCGCTTTTGCGGTCGGCGTCGTCGAACGGGCCTCCCGGTTTGTCGTCCAGCTTCTTCAGAGTCTGTCCCGGGTGCCTGGACTTCACGTGCCGCTCCAGGTCCCGCCTCCGCACGAGCACCTTCCCGCAAAAGTCGCACCTGTAGGGCGTGTTGCCCTCCGCGTGCAGCCGGATGTGCTTGTTCAGGTTGCTCGGGTCTCCAAAGGGCCTGAAGCACACCTTGCATTTGAGAGGCTTGTAGCCCGTGTGAGTCCTCATGTGGATCTTCAGGCCGTACTTCCGGGAGTACAGCTTCCCGCAGTAGAGACACAGGTGGCCCTTCTTGGGTTTGCCCGAGCCGGTGGAGCCGGTGCTCCCGGCGGGCACCGAGTCCAGCCGAGCCCGACTCTTATTCGAGCCGATCTCCGACAGCTGCTGCGTGTGCATGGCGATCTCCCGGTCAATGTTCGTGATGGAGCCCAGGTCCTGGCTCAGAGGGGGGCCGCCAAAGTAGGGCACGGAGTCCGGGTACTTGAGGAGGTTGCTGAAGTGGAATTTGAGCGGGTAATAGGGGGAGCTGTACAGGAGCTCCCCGTTGTAGACGGTGAAGGGCATCAGCGGGATGTTACAGTCTCCGCCGTACGTCTTCACGCCGTCGAAGTGAGGAAGTGAGAACCTTTCAAAGTGCAGCCCGGGGGGGATCTGGGGGTACCGGGACGGGGACAACCCGGTGTGTATGCGACTCTCGACGTGCTTGAAAGCCGACGTTTCCTCCACGTGCGGCAGCAGTGGGAACCCCCGGATGGGATTCCCGCACGGCACCATGGGAGACGTGGAGTCCACGATGGCGGGCGCGCACTTTGGAGGGTGGTTCCCGGCCCCGTTAAGGGCCTCGCCCAGGTTGCGGATTGGCTTCATGTTCCCGACGAGCTTACTGAATCCGAGGCCGCTCAGTTTGCCGCCGGCCTCCTCTCTGGACGCCTCCCCGCCCGGGACTTTAGAGACGCCCGTAGGCTTGAAAGCGGAGCGCACGCCCGGATGGAAACCCATGCTGCCCAGCACTGAAGACGCGGCTCCCAGTCCGAGCAGGTGTCCCTGGTTCCTGGCCGACGCGACGCTCATGTCGAGGGCCCGGTCCTGCCCCTCGGCGCTGCTTTTCTTCGACAGTCCGCCTTTGTTGTTCGGGAAGGGCGAGGAGGACACCGCCCGCCGGTTCGAGTCCGAGGAGTTGCCGTGGCCGGAGGTGTTGGGGATGTCTCCGGTCTTGGGCGACCTGCTGAAGGACTCGGTACCTCTGGCCTGCTCGCCGCTCACGAAGCCCCGCCCGTTGCTCAGAGCGCAGTGGAAGTGGACGTGGGCCTTGAGGGTGTTGGGGTATTTGAATATTCTCCAGCAGTACCAGCAAATGTAACGCTCCTCACCTGCGGATGGGAAAACAACCACATTGACAACAAGGTCACCGCAGATCCAACCAGACAAAGTGGAGACCCTGAAATATGTTTGCAGCACATCCGGACATGAGCGACCCAAGATGCCCCGACAGAGGCCCGTGTGAAGGGCGCATAACTTCACACAGAGAATCTTAAGACATGACATTCATCCACATATTATTCAGCATGAATTTTACATGTTTTTCCACTTTAAAAGGCTCTTTTTTTTGGAAAATGCTCCTAAGAAACTGACAAATGTTCTGCAGGGAGAATTGCCACTGGTTGTTATGTCAACGTACAAAATTGCCACTGGTAATTTTGTACGTGGAACCTATGGCTCTCTGCCTTGGGAGGAACGTTAAAGTGTGTGTGTGGGGGGGGGGGCGACAGAACAATTGTTGTACCCTTTCTTCCATTGTCTCACTGCTTTTCCAGTCAAAGAAAGGAAGTGTCCCAGTGTGCGCTGTACAGTGGTGATTACATGTGACTTACGACGCTGACACTGAAACCATTTGAAAAACCTCATGCTGTCAAATTAAGGGGAACGTTTTATTGTTTTAGAGTTTCCAGAGTCAATTTGTTCAAAATCTAAAAAACCCCCAGACTTGAACTGGGTCATTTCACGCTGACAGGAGATTTCTTAGAACGACAACAGAAACTGATTTCATTCCACGCACACTGTGACTGCAAAGACATTAAAATGACCGAGCAAATGATACAGCTGTTTAGTTCGTGAGCACAGCTCAGAAAACTCTTCACCTCATCGACTGAGTTTGCATTGACTCAGACATGACAGTCGGATCAAAAGGGTGAATGAGAAAAACCTGAAAATTTGTCATTTAATAAAACACGTAAAGTCAATAATATGAAGAAATGATGTGAATTTATTTACTTTTTGGTTTTTTAATTTAGGTTTGTCTTGTTTTAAATGCAATTTAAATGACATGAGCATCAGGGTGGGTGGGTGGCTTCTGCTTTGGGCCCCCAACATTTTTTGGACTGGCTTTGCTGTGTAATTCAACTTTTAAAAAATAAAAATAAAAATAATCAGAGGGTAAAATTTGTAGCTGTTTTATTCACCAGTGAAACATTACAGCTCGTCAGAAGTCTTATCAATAAATCACTACATCATCAGAGTGACTAAAAAAAAATAAAACGACAGATAAACAAATAAATAAAGATCTCCACCCCCGCGCTGCGCACCATGGGCAACGAAATCCGCTCCTAAGATCTGGTGCCAAATGGTAATAGACTCCGGGAGCCATTCTAATGGCCCCCAGTCGGGCACTCAAAAGATAATATAGATGTAATGATTTTGTAATCCTCATACGGGCCATTGTTTATGATCACCATCAAAAGGGCAAACGCCCTGCCCAATCTGGCGCTCCAGAGCCGGGACCCATTGAACGCGAGCCCTCTCCCTCTCTGCGCGCTTTCCCGTGGAAGTGACAGCAGCTGTTGCTTGAAATCGCAAGTCTCCAGAAACAATGGCGCGGGCCCATCTGTTGACTCCTCAATAATGGGGGGGGGGATTGAGGGGGTGGAAGAGGGGAGTGAGCGCGTATGTCCAGGAGCGCACACACGGTGCGCGCTGCGCCGGAGAATCCGGGCAATATACACTCGACATAAAAGTTCGCATTCATGAGGCCACAATACCTTAACGCAGCCACCTAATTCAGCGTGAAGCGCCTGTTTTTGAATTATTTGCTTTTGAATACATGAATATTAACGTCGGCGTGACATTCGTTAACCTCCGACGAGAGACTGAATCGCTTCTTCTTCCCTCGACGCTCACCGAGGCGAGTCGGTTTCTGCGTTTAATTGCTTTTTATTATTAGTATTTAAGCACCGTAATTACATCGCCACAATCTTTGCCTTTTTTTAAAAAAAAAAAATACTAACTCTGAAACCATATCAGTTTGGATTGTTTTGAACAAAGACGACTTAACAGCTCGAAACAATTCGTGTCATTGTCTGATGAAGGAATTTCCGAGGAAGTATCTGTTGATAATCTGCTCTCTAATGGGATTATAGGCTCTGATGAGGCGCTAATCCCCCAAGCGCAAACATTCGATTATTAATATTAACAGGCCGAACAAGAGGATTAACCTCATTTGCTGATTCTCGAATCCCCGTTTATTATTATTATTATTATTATTGTTATTATTATTATTATTATTTAATTTGTCGTTGTTTCGAGCACATGGAACACAGGTGGATCATATCACGGTGCATCAAAACTATCCCCTCTGTTTGGACGCGGTTTTTCATTTTTCCATTCTCTACGCGCAATTTATTTTCTTATTTTTTTTCCATTTGAAGCAGTTTTTTTTTCTCTTTCTCTTCCTTAATCAAAACTAAACTGCTGCGGATGTCGATCATTTATGCTCTCGTTTAAAACAATTAAATGAATGGGAAATGAAAAAAAACGACCCGACGGGATGCAGTTCATGACCTCCTCTTGGCAATAAAACGAGACGTTCGATCGCTGACCAATTGCGCAATGACGCGCAATGATAAAAGCTGGGTTGTTTCTTGTTGTTGCGTAAAATATATATGCGTGTGATATTAGCATAATTGCATTGCGCATTGTCGGTGTCGCTCACCTTTTTCGTCGTGCGTGGGAGTGGCCGTGGTGGGGATGTCGTACCACTGGGCGAGAGGGTTGGAGTACCACACACTCAGCTCCTCTCCCGCAGGGATTTCTCTCAGGACTCGGTAGAAAATCTAAATAATAATAATAATAATAATAATAATAATAATAATAATAATAATAATAAAATAGATTATTTCTCTCTCTCTCTCTCTTTTAATGTGACTTTATTCCCACTTCAAATCCACAGAGTAGAGTGGGACGTCGTGGCATTAAAAAAAAAATAAATAAAAAAAATAAAAACAATTCACCTGTCCGCCAGGTAAGTCCGACACTGCCTCCAGGTTTTGCTCCTGGCTGTTCCTGGCGGCGCGGATGAATCCGATCCAATCGGGCACAGGACAGCCCGACTCGTCCACGAACTCTCCGCGCAGCAAACGGATCTGAGCCAGGAAAAAGAGAGAAACAAGTTGGGCAAATCCGAAAAAACGAAAGAAAAAACAAAATAATAATAATAATAATAATAATAATAATAATAATAATAATAATAATAATAATAAAAGAAACAAGTTCGCACCCGAATGGAACCTAAACGAAAACTTTGATTTGTTTCAATTTTTTTTTTTTTTTTTTTTTTTTTGTCTTTCCCGTTCAAGATTACATAACCCACCTTTTTATTTCGGGTGTTTGTACTAGAATTTTATCAAGCACGTCTTTTTATTTATTTTTTTTATTTTGGGGAAATATCGCGACTTTCTGTTTGCAGTCGGGCGTGGAGGTGGAGGTGGAGGTGGAGGTGGAGGTGCTGCGGTCGCTGTTGGGAGCAAAGCGCACTCAGCGCGTCTTTTATCCGCTCTGCTGATAATTTCCTAAAGAGAGCGGTGGACGGGCCTAATTGACTTGATATGGGAAACAAATTTGAAGAGTGTCAGAGCGTTTCTAAACTGTTCTAGGAGATCAGGGATCGAGGCGTGACATTTGACACAGACATTTGCACCTGATGATCCCCCCTCGACCCCCCCTCCTCGCCGCGGCCCCCGCGGGAGGGGGGAGACGCATTTAGACGCATCAATCACCGCCGCTGACAGCTTTCTGCGATTAAAAACAACAACAACAACAAGAAACACTCGTTTTGAATCGCAAAATAAAGGCGAGAATTTTTTTTTTTAATTGAAAAAATTCACTTTTTTATTTTATTTTTATTTTATTTTAAATATAAGACACTATTTTCTTATATTTAAAATAGTTTCTTATATTTTTTTCAACTATCAAATATTTTTGTCAACATTTCAATAAAAAAAAAAAAAAGTCAATATTTCTAACGCAATGCATGTGGTCGCGGCTGAATGACCCCGGAGCGGCTTGTTGTTTCTTTTGGGTTTTTTTTTTTTTTGGAGTATTTTTCCGCTTGACAATTTCTTGCCGCCTGCAGGCGGAGGGAGGCCCGACACCGGATGCGCCGGCGTCTTTCTGCGGCCGGATCCCATTGACAGTAAGCGGCTCATCGGAATAACGGGGCCGGGAAGCGGCGAGTGCGCACACCCGGGTCCGCCCATTAGGCCGGTTAGGCTGACAAGTCGGCCACTAATGGAGCTCAATTATTTCTAACCTGACAGGCCAAAGCAATTAATAAATCGCGGCTCAATGGAGTTTGACAAGTAAGTTAAAAAAAAAAAAAAAAAAAAATAGGATACATTTTTTTCCATCTGTTATTTTGAACAGATGAAAATATAAACGGAAACATCTAATATTAATTTTTTTAAAATGGCAGCTATAGAAATAGAAATAATTAATACTGTATAATATCTTTAAGAAAATAAAGTAAAATAAAATAAAATAAATAAAAAAATATAGGATATATATATACTATATTTTTTTTTTATATATATATATATATATCCTATATGTTTTTTTTAAATAATGACAATTTGAGACCTTAACTGTACAGATATGCACGTTGAGAGTTTCCGGCTCACTTTTTTTTTCGCTCCGACGTCCCTGCGGTCCGACAGGTACTTCCCCAGCTTGAAGACGCCCGGTACCGGTCCCATCCGTAGCCCAGCCGGGACGCCGCAGTCCGCAAACACACTGACGGTGGTGGACGCCCGGGTGGCTTGCATGGCGCGGGGTGAGATCAGAACCATGAAGACTGATGGAGACCCGAATGCGACTGAGCGCGCGCATGCAAGGGACGGGAGGAAGAGGAGGAGGAGGAAGAAGAAGAAGAAGAAGAAGAAGTAGAAGAGGAGGAAGATGATGAGGACAGGCCGATGTCCGCCCTCAAAGTGACGCGGTGGCGTTATGCTCTCCGGCTTTTCTAGTTATGGAGCACACCCCGGACACCCCTCTCTGCAGGCACACATGCGCGCGCGCGCGCGCACACACACACGCACATACACAGAGACACACACACACACACACACACACACACACACACACACAAGATTATCTGAGGATGCAATGGGAAGAAGAACAAAGTGGGTGCTGCAGAGAGGTGATGCTGGTTTGCGTGGGGGATTGGGGAAGCGCGGGGGGGGCGCGTCCTGAGTTTGCAGCAGCGGTGAGAAGGTGTGTGTGTGTGTGTGTGTGTGTGTGTGTGTGTGTGTGTGTGTGTGTGTGGGTGAGTGTGAGAGAGTTGGGCTCTCTCAGCAGCTGTGTGCAGAGGGGAAAACGGGCCGGGCCTGCGCTCACATGGAGACTTTCCCTCACTCCGCCTCATAATGAATTGCTCCCAAAACGGTCAAGAGACACAAAGGAGCCCGGCGACCCTTCCCATCCCCGAAATCCAATTTGTCAAGGCCAGAGAAAGGAGAGCGCGGAATCAAAGGTCCGGAGCGGCCATTAATCCTCTCCACGCAGCTTTGTCCTCTGGACAGTTCCGATATTTTCACTGACAAATCCACTGTATAATTCCTCCATAAATCCTCACCCTTCTCCATTCAGGGAGTTTTTTTTTTCTTCTTCTCCTTTGGCCATACTTTAAATCTACTTGGCTGCCATTCTTACAGCTTCTACTTACTTCAAAGGGCTCCTCTCCCCTCCTCTTCCTCCTCCTCCTATTTTTTTGTCCTTAGTGTGAACAAAAGGAGCAGGAAAGTTTAGAGGACTTGTTAACTTCTATTGACTCTCGGCGTGTGCCGGGTTGAGATCGGGCAGGTACCGAAAGGGGAGGACCAGCACCAGCAGGAGAGAGAGAGAGAGAGAGAGAGAGAGAGAGAGAGAGAGAGAGAGAGAGAGAAAGAAAGAGAGAAACACATCATCAGCGCGCGCGCATACTTGTGGTTTTCCTGTGTCCTCGTGCAATGCGTTCAGCTGTTTTATTCTGCACGTTGACAAAGACAGGAGGGAACAATCATCGCATGATTTTAATAGGACCCATCAGAGAACGCGACTTGCGATTTATTTCGCTGGTTTCCGAAATTTGAGTGACTGTCGCAGAGAAGAATCGGCACCAGCGGATTGTGCAGTAAAAAGAAAAGTGTTTAAATGCAGCAAATTTACTGTTTGGATGTATATTTTTTTCTGTAGTGATTTCAAACCAAGCGAGGGGCGAAAAAATCAGGAGTAGCCATTAGGAGAGTGACAGAGGCTCGATCGACTAATTAATTGGTTGATAGATCGATTTGTTTTTGCATTTAACTTCTGAAAGACAGAAAAAAATCCCGGGAGCTGGGAAAGCCACTTAGTTGATTTATTTATATATTTATTTGTTTGTTTATTTTTTATTTGTTTCGTTGTTGTTGTTTGCAGCTTCTTGCGTGGTGAGGTGAGAGGATTTTATGGAAAAATATTCGAGGAAGAAGAGAAACTATGAAATCACCGAAGTTTCGACATCAACACGTGGCCTTCAAAGGAGGATTTCCACTGTAAAAAAATCTCCATCAGAGCAACTGCTTACTCTGTTTAGCTCTTGAACCTATGAGTTCTTGCACTGTTTGCTTAAGCAGAGTTTTTTATTATTATTATTATTATTATTATTATTATTATTATTAAAAACCCGCTCATTTCCGAAGAAAATGAAAATAATCAAAGCGTAATTAAGACGAGAACGCATGACACGATTTAAGGGTTAGTTGCCGGGTCAGAGAGGGGCAACAACAACCTGTAGGCGGTCAGTCCAGACCGTGCCTAAAGTGACCTCTGACCTGTCCACTCTGGCCTCCCAATTAAAGTAAAACCTACTGAGAAAACCAGACCGGAGGAACAACAGACACTACACACTGTAAAAAAAAAAAAAAAAAAACAACTTTGGAAGAATGTCACATTGTAGTCATTTAAATATGGTAACAATTCCTGCCAACACCTTTTTTTTTTTTTTCACAAATGTTGGGTCGTTCCTGTGTGCTGCATAAAATGGCTGATATGGTTTCACGAGTAAAAATAAATGGCACAAGGCTTGCAGCTGAGAGCATTTCTGAGTTTGGATCATGAATTGAAGACGTGGATCTTTATTTTAGCACTAAAACTCAAAGTTGCTCCCATCAGGACAGTCCTTGCCAAGGAACATCACATCAGTGTTTGTCAGAAACATTAGCCCTTTTCATACAGATTTAAATGTTTTAGCATGTCACTAATGTTTTATGCATCCGCTAATTGCTTTGTTGTCCACAACTAAAATTGATATTTAAATTGATTTACTTCACCCATCTTTCAGCTGCTAAACGTCCATCCTTTTTTTTAATTCAGAAAATCGATTACAGCCTTTAAAAAGTATGCACAGCAACAAGTTGTGTTTGATGGCTAATTCTGTTTTTGTGCATAAATGCATTCAGAAAAAATAAAACAAAACTATCTTTTTTATTTATCCTAAAGCGAGTCTTTGTCACGCTGCCCATTCTCCTCCCTGCGCTCTTTCAAAAAAAAAAAAAAAAAAACGACACGCGAACAATCTCGTCAATGGGCGCAATGTTTGCGCCCGGCTGAGCGGAGGGGTTATTTATTAACTCCCCGGCCTTTTGCGACTGGTTCCCATCCCATGCGTTCCGTACTCACTTCTCCACATTGAAATTAATTAATCTCCTGAAGAAGGAGGCGGAGGGTGAAAGAAGGGGAAAGACGGAGAAAGAGAGAGACAGAGAGAGAGAGACGTTTCCTTTCTGTTTTGCGGAGAATCCGCTGTGGTGAATCCCCCCGGCGCACACAGTGCGCCTCGGAGCCCCGAGGAGCGGCCAAAAGACTCGGTGTGAGAGTGAAGGCATCACTGGGAGCAAATGGGATGGAAAATTAAATGAAATTAAATAGCCTCACCAGGGACTATTGTTCATCCTCTCTTTTATTTCAAAAAAATAAAAAAAGAAAAGACATTAATTACATGCTTGGATCTTTATTCGGGGACAATATTGCGGAGTCAATAAAACGCGCTTCTATAGGCGGGAGCTCGATCTCTTTAATGAACTTAAATAACGATCTGAGAGAAGAATCGGAGCTGAGAGAGGGAGGGCGACGTTTTTATGGGCGGCTCTGTCCACTCCGGCCAGCCTCCTCCGCACCCCCCCTTTTTTTTCTTTTTTTTTTTCTTTTAAAGGGGGGAGGGGGACTCATCCGTCTAAACGGTGGGGCTCGCTGATTTAACTGGTTGGCCCATTAATGAGCCATGAATATAGAGGAACAACCTGCCTGCAAAGCAACGCGGTAAATACAGGCCGCAATGCCCCACCAGGGATCTCCATTCAGGCTCCGTGACTGCGAGGCCTTGCTTAACTTGTGCCAAAGGTTCACCACCACCACCACCAACAACAACCACCTCTCCTCTTCCGCCTTTATTGGCTTTCCCATTTGAGGCCGCAGGAGAGAAAACACATTTTTTATGTCGAGCCCATAAACTTTTCTCTATTCAGGACGTTGGGGAGGGGGGCGGGAAAAAAGGCGCAATCATTGTCCCCAGTTTACAGCGCGGCCCGTTTCCCACGTTGCAGAGATCCCTCCGCGTTTGTTTATTGAAGCGACCAAAACCTAAATCTTCGGTGCTTTTCGAACAACCAGAAGTTATTATCGTTCGCTTCAACTGTGCGAGGGAAAGAGAGGAGAGATGGATGGCGGCATTTGGGTGGGAGATGGGGAGGGGATTACACCACTTTGGTGTGGCCAGATTTTAATCTGAAATTATGTACATCCAACAGTGAAAAGACGGGAATACATTTCACTCGGTTTTATGATCACTTTGTTTCTATTGCAGTGTTTATCCTCCTTTGTTAATCAAGATACATTGCTACATTGAACATTAAATGGTGAACTTTCATACACCTTCACACTTGTCTGCAACAATGAATGGCAACGTTTGACAGAATCAGTATTTATACAAATAGGCCACTCAAGATTTCTTGCCAAAAAAAACAAGTAGCTAATATTGTTCAAATTAAACCATTGTTGAGCATTGTATTCGCAAACTAAAACACTTGATTAAAACAATAGATACATATTTTTAATAAAAGTGTTGATGAAATTCTTTGTTACAGGGCATGCTAGCAAGCTTGACTTTAGTATTAGCATATACTTAGTTAGCTAAAATTATCTCGATTTTAGCTAACTTAGATGCAAAGTGCTAGATGCTAAATCCCATTATTTTTCCCCTTTTGAACATTAGATTCACAAACGACAACCTATAAGAAATTCAAAATTTCAGTTGCCAATACTCAATATTCTTCAAAATATCCTTTTATATCGTAGCCTTTTATATCGTTTCACTACAGCTTGGTGCACTGTCATTAAACATGCTAAAGATTTATGCAACATTGCCCCAACATTGACTTGTTACAGTCCTTAATTTTGACTAAGTTGATATATCCTTTGTTAATACAACTCACATAATGCCTTAGCATTTCCTTGTAGCACACACCAAACAACAACAACATGGTGGTTGGAACCAACTCCCTAGTTAGCATGCTAATGAAAATGTTCAGGTAGGATTTGTCAGCAAGATAAATTAGCTAATGTTCTTTTTATTTAACACCGCTGAACAATACATTTGCAAACCAACATGGTCAAAGTGCAATTAATCATATTTGGTCGTTTTTGAATACCAGCTTGCTAGCAGGTTAGACTTTAGCTTTAGCGCTTTCACTGAACGGGTCAGAGCTGGATGACCTAAACGTTCCTTTTGCTCCAATGGGGTTCTCAAGAACGAAAAAGCGTTTTAATAACAACTATTTACTACGCCCCAGATTCCTTTTCACAAGATACAGTAAAAAGAAAGAAAAAAAAAGTCTGGCTTTGGGATCAGTGCTAACTCTAAGCTAGTCAAAGCTATAACTTATACCGAAAATATAGGACAGTTGCTTTGTTTTGCTTCACAACCACAAGTTGTATGGCAGTTCTTATTAAACTGACCTACATGAAAGCATCACTCATCCCCTGACAACAATCTGTGATGGAGTTGTTTAAATCAGAGTCACTCTGAGTGTTTGACCTGAACCTTTAATGACCAAAAACATTGCGAACCATTAGGCTTAATTGAAATCTCAACGCCACACCATTCTTCAACACCCGCATACAGTTTCTTTTTGCAGCGCGCTGCACCCAGAGCTTTGACTTGGAAGACGTTTTGCTCCCTGGGAACCCCGGGGAAAAGACGCAGCCCGCGCCCCGCAGGAGCGGACCAGCTGCCCGGGTGCGGGTGGGACATTAGCGACGCGTTTGAATAGTAATCATGCTTGTATGGGACTCCCACCAGATGACATGATTGGGATTTTAAGGCCAGACTAATATTCAAAATCGCATTAGAGAGCGGCCGAGTGAACGGCACCTGATTCAGCGGCGCTCATGCGTGATGTCATTCAGGATGCCTCCTCCCTCCCTCTCTCTCTCTCTCCCTGTTTTTTTCTCTCTCCTTCTTTCTCGCCCTCCCCTCCTTGACGTGGGCTGCGCCGCTTCGGCATTCAAAGTCTGAGCAAAGTTCCTCACTTAAGGCCGACGTCCTCTCGCATGAGGAGGCGCGGATAAAGGCGCGTGGAGAAGTTGCGTGAATTGATGTGTTTCGGTGTTTCCTTATAAATTCATACCTTTTCTCACTCGAGCGCCTCGGAAAGCAAAGTGTCACTCAGGCCGATTCTCTCTGCTGTCCGGCGCATTTAGCGGCGGGCCCGTCCAAAGGGGAGCGTTCCAGAGGCACATTGTATGCAGGCATGGCCGCGGGTGAATGGAGCGGCGTGTCCGCCGACCTTAATTGGGGATTTTTTTTGTGTGTGTGTGTGTGTGTGTGTGTGTGTGTGTGTGTGTGTGTGTGTGTGTCACCCAAAGCATGTCCACAAAGTGACAGAAAATGGCTGGTTTCAAAGAAAAGTCTCAACTTTTGCCCCTCCCCTTTGGAGAATATTCCAAGTCAATCCGCGTGTTTCTCATGGGGATGCAGGTTGTTGACCCGGCTGGGACTTTCAGGTCGCTTCTGCAGCCCAAACAACGGGAGCAAAAACAACTCCAGTGGCAAAGAGCACGTTTAGAGACATGCAGCTTTGACTTCCGTGCGACTGATCGGGTGTGTGATGGAGAAAAATATACATTATTGACCAGAACTAACAATTTACGCTCGGAAATGATAAACAGTCCTTATTGTGTATAGAGAGAAACTTATCATTACAAACGTTTAACGCTTTCTGTGAAAAGACGCACGAGAGGAGAGGTTTGCGCAAAAATAGAAAAAAAAAAAGACAATTTGCGTCCTAGACAAAGTAACATGGAGAGATTGTGCAAGCACGCACAATCTGTTTACTTAGTCGCATCACTTGCATTAAAGCGACATCTCTCTCTCTCTGTGTAATTTTGTGACCCAGACCGGTGTTGTTGTTTTTGGACGTCCTTCGGGTTAGTTGCGCACCACGCTCCTAATGCGCCGCAACAAAAATGTTATCTAATGGCTGCGCGGTCTGCAGACTCGTTACGCGGGGCCCTGAACGCGCGACTGACGGTTCTGGCTTCAAACTTACTGACTCATCAGAGTTCAGGTGGGGTGAGCTAGTGGAAGTGACGCGTGAAGTGAAGTATGCAGGGTAATCTTGCAAATGATTTCCATGCGCATGCAATGGATCAAACAGTGCAGTTTGAATGTGCTTCGTATGATGGCGAGCCCATGTGGCAACAAATGATGTTAATTTAGAGCCAGGCCTATTCAAGAAGGATGAAACAACTTTAAAAAAAAAAAAAAAAAACATCCCAGTTGGACTAATACCTTGACTAAAAACTTTGTTTGTTTTTTTTTGTTTTTTTTTGTTTTTTTTTTTTTGGTCATTGTACAGTTTTAGAATCAAACACGAAATCTGCTGTTTTTGTGATTTTGCTGATTTTTAAAATTTTCTTATTTTTTTATTTTTTTAAATAAGTAAATAAATAAATGTGCAAATGAATGACAGCGACAGAAATCTCCCTCCGCCCTGACATCGATCGTCTCGCTCTTGGGGTTTTTGTCGCATCTCTCCACTCGCTGTCCCCGGAGCCGCGGACGCTGAGCGTGTTTGGCACACGGCGCCCAGATCCAATCTCTCCCAATCAGCAGCGGGGAGAAGAAGGTGTTGGATGTGGATGGAATGAGGACAGGAAACGGCTGTGAGCCGTCACGTCCCACCGGGACGGGATTTGACTGACTGATCCTTCGGCCCACTGGGAAAGCGTCGGGACCCCTCAGGTGCCTCTGTCTGCTCCCTGACGACTTCCTCACCCTTCATCAGCCCCCACGCTCCTTGACGCCGACCTCTTTACGTTACATTACGAAACTCAATAGAGTTGTTCGAGATCTTGTGTGTCGGCCAAACACAATGTAGTGCAGAAGTGCAAAGGTCAAGGACAGTGACGGTTTTCAACAGTTTCACACATGAAAAAGAAAATCTACAAAATTGATTAAGCTTCTTTTACTCAGATGACTCTAAATGAAATCCAGTGCATTCAGTAGCCTTTAGATACAAACCTCTGATAAAAAAAAAAATAATAATAATAATAATAATAATAATAATAATTGTGACTTTTTTCCCTCCTCACAATTCTGACTTTAATCTTCTGAGAAAAAAGTCAAAATTCTGAACTTAACATTAATTCTCTTTTTTTTCAGTGGCTCTAGTCCTCCTTTGTATTTATTAGTCATTTAGCTTTATCAGTTTTTTTTTAACGACTGGTAAAGGAATGTTGTTGTCATTTAGACAAATAGGGACACAGTACACAGGTTGTGTTGGAGCAGAGGGGGGGGGGGGGAAATAACCAAAACTTTAAACATCTCACAATTTTATCCGTCACCCTGAAGTCACTCTTCCCACAGTAAAACACAGTGGAGGTAGAATCATGCTGGGAGGATGTTTTATCTGTAGGGATTTGATGAGAAGATAGATTTGGTTGGTGGTAACATGACAAATTGTGAAAAATAAAAAAAATGAAAGAATTTAAATAGTTTTGCAAAAGCAGTGTGAAATGATCACCACTGTGTCACTTCACTAAATGGCATTCTCGGTCCTGAACCAAAATTCTTTCTTGAAGACATCAAATAAAATAAAGACACGGTTATTGAATGCTGGTAACTTTATTTATGGCAGGTGGGGAACAAGGAGGGGGTGTAAGGCACATAAAAGTTGAGAAGCCATGGCCTGTATTTTTTTATATATATCTTCAGTGTGTAGCAAGGGGTCACCGGTGGTTCCCTTATCCAGGCCACAGAGCAAAGGTCAGCACCCAAACATGGGATTTTTGTTTTTGGTCAGTGCAAAGCTCAAAGGGAATAGAGGTTTAAGGGCGAGAGGAGGTCACCGGGGAGTTTGCGATCCTCACTCGACATCGGAGTCATCGGCTGCGCCAGTGATGGTGTAGGTCTGTTCTTGGTGGTCCATCTCCAGCACATCATCCTCCTTTTTAACTGTTCTGTAGGGGAGGAGAAAAGACCAGACAGAATAATGAGGAATACTCTGATAACTGGTGGAGCTGTAGTTAAACTCATGTAAACCATGAGGATCAGTGTTACCAAATTAGTTTGGCTACAGTTTCCGAGTTCGAGTCACATGTTTTGAAAAAGAGGGTTTATTAAAAAAGTTGGGAGCAGCGGTACTTTTACCTGATAAGCACTGTTCTTCTCTCTGTCAGCTCCACAGCCTGCTCTACATAGGACTCTGGATCGGATCCAATCTTGATGCCAGATATGTCACCCTTCCCTCCACCAGTCCTACCAACTCCGCCATCGCCTGACAGAGCAACACCCGCATCGTCCACGCCACTTCCTGCACGCCCGGCAGCACTTGAGATTCCTCTTCGGGTTTCAGAAAGCACCACTCCACAGGCTGTACCTCCATCGCCACCCATTCCACCATTAACCCTAGTGCCCTTGCCCTCAGTTGCACCACCTCTTCCAAGTCCCATTCCTGCTGCACTCACGCCACCTGAGCTGTCACCATCCAATTGTGCACCAGCCCTCCCACTGCCACCCATTTCTCTGGAAATAAGTCCCACACCACTGTCCAACCCAACACCCTTAATTTCAGCTTCAGCTGCATGTACACCACCTGCTGAGCTCAAGATGTCTCCACCTGCACGTGTTTCAACTCCACTGCTGTCACCTATTCCCCCAGAGCCAAATCCTACCCCACCAACACCAGTATCCAAACCAGTACTTCTGCCTTCCATCTCACCGCCGTATCCTCTTTTGAATCCAACTCCAGTGGCACCCACACCACCTGCTAACTCTGAGATGTCACCATCTGCATGTGCTCCGATTCCACTTCTGTCCCCCATTCCTCTATGGATAGATCCCTCACCACCAACATCAGTACCCAAGCCTGGAGTGCCAAAACCAGAACCCTCTGGACCAGCGCCTAAGACACTAGCACTAGAGCCAACTGTACCCACTTTACCAGTACCAAGAGCAAAGCTATCAGAGCCAAAACCACTACCACCAGAAGCACTCATTCTTCCATCAGTGCCAAGACTCTCATCACCTGCTCTGACACCTACACCTCCCTGTTCAGTACCTGCTCTGCCAGCGGGACCTTTCATATCGCTGGTACCCCTGCCATCCAGAACTTTTCCATCGCCAGAGCGTGATCCCGTGACTCCGGCAACCATATCCGCACTCAATCCAGAACCACCCACCATGCCTCCACCTCCTCGTCTGCCGCCTCCTATTGGTCCACCACCCAAACCGCCTACTCCGCTAATGCTCACCCCAGCACCAATGGCGCTCATGCTACAACTGGTAACAGAGAGAGAATTCATCATGCCAGAGAGCCGCAGGTCTTCCCCCTCAATTAATTTTCTGCAAAGAGAAAGCAAAATGATCTTTTTGTCTCAAGGTTTACTTCAGTACACAGAGTTCACTGAAAAATCTGGCTGCTTGGGGTGTACCTGTACGTGGTAATCTCAATCTCCAAAGCCATCTTGATGTTTAAAAGTTCTTGGTACTCACGCAGGTGCAGGGCAATTTTTGTCTTGATGGATTTTAGCTCAAGCTGCAGGGCCTCAATCCGAGCCTGTGGAAACAGATGTGCTGAGGTGGTTGCGTGATCGCTGCGGTGCAATCAGCTGTCCACCCTGGTACCACAGGAGCCCACGTTTACCTGCAGCTCTTCCAGCTCCTTCTTGTGCTTTTCCAGCGTCTCTCGAATCCGTGCTTCAAGGGCTTCGTTTTTGGTCCTCAGGGAGTCCAAGTCACGTTCTTTGTTTTGGATCTAGTAGTATTTTGTAATGAATGATGCAAAGTGTTGGCAGAATGTAGAATTTCTTTTCTACTTGCGCATATCAAATTAAGATACTCACATCCTTCTTGGCCCCAGCTATTTCTTCCCTGACACTTCGAACTTTGTCCACGTGTCTTGACGTCTTTTTTGTTAAATCTTCAAACTTGTTCTTGTACCATGAATCCATTTCCTAAGGTAGGAAGTTGAAGTAGTTTAATCTGCAGTGTGACTGAAACACACTGCAGATTTGTCTTTTTGAGCTCAGCAGCGACTCACCTGAAGGTTTTTGGCTGCGATGTCGTCGTATTGGGTTTGGATTTGTTTCAAGGCGCCAGCCAGGTCGGGCAGAGAGAAGGTGCTCTCGGCCGATACGTGGGCGGCGTAGATCTGCTTCATGAGCTCTTCGATTTCCTATATGAAGAGGAGACGTTTTAGGAATCATTTGGGAGGGAATCATTTCTCCCGCAGACACTTCATCTACCTGATGATGGATCCGTTTCAGGAATTCGATTTCAACCTCCAGCTGCTCCAGCTTTTTCTCCAAAGCAATGCGGGAGGAAGTGGCTTTGTCTACATCCTGGAGAAACGTTACAAAGCCTTGACTGTAACGTGTTTATGATTGCAGGCTTTTCGTTGTGAGCAGGTACAGCAACAAAATAGCACTTACTGGACGGAAGGCTTCAATCTCTAACTCGGCCTTCTTTCTCAGCTCCAAGGCCTCCTCATATCGGATTTTGATTGCCTCTAGTTGACCAGCTGCAGCCTCCTTTGCAGCAAAAGAGATGTCCTGAAAATAACCAGAAGTAACTTCCTTGTGCATTATAGGAAACATGACTTAAAAAGAAACTGACTTTGTAATGCAACACCTGCTAACTGAGCCTCTGTCTCTTTAAGAAGCTCCTGCTCTTGCCAACGCTCTACCTTGAGCAGGTCATTGCAAAATCTTTAGTGTGTTTTGGCAGTTTGCAAAAAACCCGAGGTGTCCATTACCGCCACCAAATGGAATAGAGTGTGGACTGAAACAGCACTCTTTGTCGACGGTGATGCTTGATTATATCACCCGTGTTGCACAGTTGAAGAGTTGCCACTATTAAAGGATTTCCCAAACATGAATGAGTCAAGGCAACACTCCAGCCATAAGTTTTTGACGAGGGAATAATGTAAAGCTCAAAAAAGTCGATTTGACACAATACTGCCCATTTAAATTTGAAGGTGAACCCAAGGAGGTGTGTGGAATGTAGCACAGCTCATTCAACCCCATTTGCATTTGCTGCACCGTCCCTCCTGTCTGGGTGACTGTGTGCGAGCGAATGCATGAGCAAGCCATCATCTGTGCATGAAGCATAACCGATGACAGCTGTACTCTGTGACACCTAAACGCACCGAGGCACCTCTACATTTGCCTGCCAGAAATCAGCACGTTTTACCAGGTAAAGAACCCTGAAAACACCAAGTTGACGTCTTGTAGCGTCGCTCGAGCAGAGCTTCCAAGTCAGCGAGGTGTAAAGCTTCATGCCAGACTGAACATTTGAAATGTAGGGGCGGGGGGAGAGAAAGAAAGGAACAGGAGATATTTTTCGCCTTACCCGCTGGACTCTCATCTGATCGGCAATCTTCCTCAGCTCCCTCAGCTGCTCCTCGTAGAGCAAGCGCAGGCCCGTAGGCTTCTCGAACCGGTTCTGGTAGGCCTTGATCTCTGCTTCCAGCAACTTGTTCTTCTGCTCAAGCATTCGAACCTGCCGACACACAAGAGCGAAGCTTTACTGAGATCAGCAATCAGGAACATGATTATTCTTAAGAATAGCCATTTTATTCTGGCCTGATGTAACTAATTTAGCGCCCTGCCAGAATATTGAATCTCTTCAGGCCTTTTTAAAAATATTTTGTCACTTTGCAACCACAGACCTTTAATTTGGATTTTTAGATAAAGTAGCACGTTTTTAGACAGTTTCCAAATTGTATTGCAAATAAAAATCTGAACGTATGGCTAACTTTTTGAGTCATTTTTCTTTGCGTACAGCTTGGTGCCTTTTGAGGTGGGGCTCTTCCAGCTTTGCTCATCTGGAGACTGACATTTTTTCCCGTTCTTCTTTGTAAAATAGTGCAACTGTGAAGATCAATCCTGAAGTCCTGCCACTCTGTTTGATTGGATTTAAATTTGGATTTTTGACTCAATTCTGAGCACCTTCCCTGACCTTGATGACGACACATTTGAATCATGTACATAAAATTGTGCATGGATCAAAATTAGCCTTTTGCCTTTATGGGGTGTGTTTACATTTTCATTTTTTAATATCCATTAATGGAAACTGTCCCTCTTTAGCAAATGAAACAATGAATCCTGCTTTAAATTCCTGCACAACTTTCTCCCTGCCTTGTCATGGTTGCCATGTCGCTGTTTCTTCTTCTAAGGTTCTCCAAAAAATAAAATAAAAAAAAGATCTGAGACTGTCACAGAACAGTTGGCTTTATTCAGAGGATACATTACACTAAGACGTTCTAATTTCCATTCGCGGACTTCTGCAAGGCTTGGCTTTCAATTAGGGATATCAGAGTACAGGTGGATGAATACAAAAGTACTGTAAGCCTTTCAGTATTTTGTTTGTGAAAAAAAGAAAAAAAGTGAAAACTTTCTTAAATTTTCCCTCCATCTGCCAGTTGTGTGCTACATTGTGTGGGTTTATGAACCACCCCACCCAGGTGGATAAATGTACCTTTTCCTTTTTCGGGTCGTAGCATGGAAAAAGATTTCAGTTCAGGGAAACGTTCTACCTTGTCGATGTAAACAGCCAGCCTGTCGTTCAGGACGATCATCTCCTGTCTTTCGATGGTGCGGGTGCTGAGGAACTCCTGGTTCTCAGCCGCAGCCGCGTCCAGATCCATGGGAGCCTCTCCACTGGGCCCAACACACACCATGGCTCCTGCGCTTACTCTGACAACACACACCGGTCACTTGATTAGGGAGAATAAAACGCTGCAAAAATCTTAAGTATTTTTAGCCCAGTTTCTACAGAAAATGTCCTAGTACTTTTGAAATAAGACAAAACTAACTTATAAGTAACTGTCCAGTATTAAGTAAATAATCCCTTAATACTGATAAAATAATTCCATTATTTCACTTATAACAAGGCACTTCCCCCTTTTTATAAGTGAAATAATATGCCAAACTACTTCTCCATCAATATTAGGGAGTTAATCATTTCAAACTTGCTGAAAGGTTATTCGTGAGTATTCAGTTTTGTCTCATTCCAAGTACGCAGAGGAACTCGACCAAATCGTGTGGCTTTGACACTGTGATTCAGGCACGTCGCGTCGTTGCCGCTCTTTACCCGGCAGCGCGTGACCTCCGCGCCGCTGACACGCTCCTCCGTCCCACCGAGGCCACGCGCAAGCTGCTGGACCCGGCTCGCGCGGAGTAGCCGGCGGAGGCATGGCGGACCTCCCTCCGGGCCGGGGACGGGCTAGACACCCTGACCTGGTAGGTCGAGCTGCCGCTGCTGCTGCTGTCCTCAAAGTGACGGCGGTAAGATGAAATCCTCTCCGGGCTGCGACTCATCGCGGGAACTGAACTCAGCCGTTGTTGGACTGCGTGGAACAGTGTGGAAATCCTTCGTTCTCAGTCCTGTCGGCCAGGAGTCGGGGGTTTTTTTTTATACCGCCTTCGTGTGCCGGTAATGCTTCTGGGTCCAAGCAGAACCGACCCCCCACGCGCACGAGAAAAGCACCTGTGGAATCTCGAACCTCGGCACCAGATATCTGTCAGCAGCCTGTGAGGAGCGGAGCTGAGCTGGGAAAGCGGTTCGTAATGTCAAATGTTTCCTCGGAAAGCTCATAGTGATTATGCATCTGCGATGGCTTTTATTAGAAACGTCGGTAATCTGTGGGTTGCGGTGCCGCGCTGTATCAGCAGTTTGACACATGAGGATCCAGAGAGAGAGGACGAAGTTGGGCGGTACACTAGGGCAGGACGATATGGCTGAAAACGTATCACGATATTCGTTTCATGCCAGCGGTCATATCAGTAATTTTGATCTTTTTCTTTTTTGGTTTGGTTAAATATCTGAAATACAAGTGTGGCGTCACTTTTTGTGTTTTGTCCACAGTTTAACTGTTAACTGTAACAGTTTTGAGATGGCGAAACCTTAAACTGCTCCTGCAGTTTGTTACTAGGTAACCAAAGCGAGTGAGTGAAGTTGATGCCACCAACCTTGCTTTTTGAGCACTTAAAGCAGGGGTGTCCAAAGTGGGGCCTAAGGGCCATTTGTGGCCCTTGGACTGATTTTGTGTGGTTCTCAAGTGCGACTATAAACTGCTACAAATTTGTCCCATAAATGCAGATGGAGACTTTTCATTTATAATCGGTGTAAAAATAGTTGGCAACGTAAATTTCTTACACAGGAAAATGAAAAAGCCAACTTTGCCGCATCCAAATCAGCTTTTATTCCTGCTTAAACTTGGCTAAATAGAGCAAACATTTTTGAAACAACGTGACCTAAATCCTCTTCTTACTACTGAAAATACATTTATTCAACAGAACCCAAAAGAAACTGAAAACTACACTTTTTTCTGTCAATGCAGCATAGGTGCAAAATCTGCTACGGCGAGAAAAATTGAGAGTAATCTAAGAAAAGCACTTGGAAATTTGCTAGAAAAAGTTTTTCAGATCAATATCAGAAATTTTCTACAGAAAATATATATAAACATTTTTTTAGAAGATTTACAAGTTTCCGAGAAAGTTTCTGAAATTTTTGGGGAAATTTCCCCCAAAAAAACTTTCTCCTTTTTTGTAAAAGCCCTAATACACCTTGGTTAAAAAAAAAAATAAAAAAATCAGTTCTTTGGCCCACGACTAGTTTTGGGTCTACAATTTTTTTCCCACGTGACAAAAAGTTTGGATACCCTGAACTAAAGACTTTCCTCTACATCCCCCAGAATGCTGTGCGGTTCTGGATCAGAGTTTAGTGAAATGATTGAACATCCTATCAGACGTATTATCTATTGATATTGATCACGTGTCTGTCACGATACATTACTGTTATTGATTTATTGTCCAGCCCTGCAGTAGGTGCCGCTCTGATATGATGTGCTCTGATTGGATGAGGGGCCTGGTTGAACGCAAAGCAGAAGCTAAAAGGTGACCTGAGGCGTTGCAGGGTCAAGATTTGACTTGAATTGCAATTCATTAGTCTGGTCTGTTTGAAACATATTTTAAAAAAGAGAGAGATTAGAATTAACAGGTACGATCCGTGTTTTGTAAACAGCAAGTGGGCGGCCATTCCTTCGCCTTGACCTCACGTCTTACAGCAGCGTGGAATATTGGAAGAGAGATGGAATCTTTCAGCCATGTGCCCAATCATCCTTCTACTCACCAGATCCTTTCCAGCTTGCAGTCACATAATGTTGCACATCACTATGATATTTTCTAATGCAGTTATTAAATATTTCAGGCTTCTAATTTAGTGAAGGACCCTACGTGTGCTCTATGGGTCGACCACAGACATAAAGTAGCTTCATGCGTCCCGGTGATGTCATTGTGTCCACTTACCAGACTTTTTCCTTCCTCTCAACTTTCCGTGATTATGTTTGGACATAGCACTTTGTGTGCAGCTATGGCTTCTTCAGCAATAATCCCCTATGAACGAAATCAGCGGTCTTCCACGTGGTTATGTAAGCTGTCGAATATCATTTTTGCATTAAGATTTTTGGTTTTAGTCAGAAAAAATAACTTTCATATTCTCTACAAAGCAAATATGACAAAAAAATAAAGAGTGAATCTCCTATAAAATACCAAATGATTTCTTTTTTCTGTGTGAGCTTGTGAATGAAAGCAGTTCGATAACCACGTTCCGTACCTGTGGCCCTTAACGTGGTCAGGAACCGTGTTGGTGCAACAGAGCCAGATTATTTACTCATATATATGGGAAGTCACGCCGAGTTCATTTTCATTTCACTGCCAATGACTCAAGAGTCAACAAGCTGCCTCTAAGATTTGAAACAAACAGAAACAATGACCAGGATGAACTGGACTGAGATTACCGGTCGAGCTCTTCCAGGGATTTTAAACTCCAGAGTGAACGACAGAATGACATAACGAAATCCCGCGTGTTTTGTTTCAGAGACGGATCAGTCAGCTGAAGACAAACCCGTTTGTCGTGGCGGTTAATGGGGGGGAACCTGTTGACGGCTCCTCTAGGGTCAGTGGCAAATTCATCCCCACGCACAGTGGCTATTAGATATGAACCTTCAACACAGTAGATCATTGTGGCAACAGTGGCTGTCACCCCACAGCCTCTCCACTTCTATTTATATCTGACTCTGGACACTAAATGTCCCGTCAGGTCAGCTCCACTGGACACGTCCAGCAATGTCCCACAGCAGACAGTGGAAAAAAAAAAAGGAAAGTTTTTTGTCATTGTTAAAATATGCATTTTATTCAGTCGTTGGCTTTGGTAGAAGATACAGAGATTGTTTACATGTTAAATATTTAACGGCCAAAATTTAATTAGTGTGTAGTGTTTTTTTTTTTTTTTAAAGTTTTTTGGAACACCGAACATCGGAAGATAAATATTCATCTGGAGTAAGCAAGATAGCGCATTATGGCTGCGTTAAATACACTTGCGAGAAAAATACATCTTTTTTATTGATCTCAGAAATTTTTAGAATAAAAATGTTCTTGACCTTTTTTTTTCAAACTAAAAGAGTCAGGTCAGAGGTCAGAAATTTACCAATTGTTTTTCTTGAAAATATCTAAGATTAATCTAAACATTTCCGAGTTTTTTTCTCACAAATGTACTTTTTTTTCTCTTTTCTTTTCTCTAATGGTCCTAGCGCGTCGTCGTAAATACCTGTCTCTTCTCGAAATGAAAAAGATAAAACCGGTTTTCAGAATGCTGCTTGGAGCCTTTTCACAGTTTTATTTTTCGCATTTGAACCAACTTTCAAACTCCAACTCTAACAAATAGGAAACATGGCGAGTTCCAACATTAATGCTAATTCTGTCAAGATGAGTTTGTGAATTTTGGTGTCTTAATGTCATAAAGGCGACTCCATGCTGCCTGTTCAGTCAGTTCAACTGAATCAGTTCAACCTGAGAATAAAGTTGTCTAAAGTTTAAAAAATTAGCGTGCATTCAGTTACTAAGTGAACAAAAAAAAACACAAAAATAAACTGTTGAGTAAAAAGTTAAAATCAAGGCACGATGTGGCAAAACAAGCATAAAGTACAGCAATTAAAACATAAATACAAAAATCACAACCAGTTTGAATATTAAAAACATTTTAATTTTTTTTTTTGCCTGAAAAAAAAAAAAGAATTTTCTAGACTTGTTAAATTCCAAAAATAGATAAGAACATAGAATAACAAATCAAACACTTTCTTTCAACAATGTAAAGAGTTACATGGATGAATCTTCTTAGTAAATTGTCAAGTGAAAAAAAAAAAAAAAAAAACTTGACAATTTCAAGTTTTTTGAACAAGTGACTTCAAGTAGAATTACATTGGATCCTAAATGTTCAGCAGCAGACATGTTTATTGAGCCCTCTGGTTTTTACTCTTTGGATTCACAGCTGGGTAAAATTTAAGCTCTGACACACGCATGCAAACACGCAGACGCGCACACACACACATATTTTCAAGTTAAGTTGAAATATTAATTACATTCTTAAGTATGTGACTGCAATACAAGGTGAAACCTGCATATCTAGAGGGAGAATAAAATATCACATAGTGTATTAATGTCTTTTTTTCTTTTTACAAATAAAAATCTGAAAAGTGTGGCATGCATTTCTATTCAGTCCGATTAACACTTGACTCCTAAAAATAGAATTTCAGCACAATTCTCTCATAAAGTCCTTTTGTCAAATTATTGTATAGCAGTAAACAAAATGCCACCTGCTTGGTCAACTTGAAGAACTCAGACTGAAGTTTGGAGGAACTGGGTGGAGCTCCGGAGTCTTACAGAACCGATACCGAGGTGACAGAAAGCGAAGGAACTAGGTTCACCAGCTTGTCTCGGATGATCGGACTCGTCGAAACTTCCCGTTCCCAAAATCCGTGGATCACTTCAGCTGTTCCTGTTCCGCCCAGTCTTGCCATCCACCGGGATAATGCTGAACACTGCAATGAAAGGAGAAAAAACAAAACAAAACAAAAAAAAAAAAACATCAAGTCTTTCTAAATGTTCGCTACTGTTTAAAATATGTTTCAGTTCAGTATAAAAAAAAATAAAAATGTATTTTTTTTAAGGGCAATTTTATTACTTTGGTGTCCATTTTATTTAATTTTATTTATTTAGTTCGGACATTTAAAACGTCTTAAAGTTCCGGTGTAAAATGTTTGTTAGAAATTAAGGTGTGTTGATCTTTGAGAGAGTGTATTTGCATAATGTTTACCATAATCACTGTATTTTGTATTTTGTGTTTATGATGTAAAGCACTTTGAAATGCCTTGTAGGTGAAATATGCTATACAAATAAAATTTGATTGATTGATTGATTGATTGATTGATTACTTGAAAATGTACTCAAAACAACAACATTATCATTTATTGCTATAATTACTAGGACAAAATTTGTTATTGTGACAAGCCACACAGCTACTTTACTTTCACGGCATTTTCTCTACTATTTCTCATAGTGAGAAGAGCAAAATAAAAATGGTGGTTGTGTTGCTTATTATACAGTAATTCTGATATGAGAATTAGATGAAAATCCTGTGACGCTTTGATCAAGTAAATTTTTTGTTCCTTTATTTCCAGTGTGAAATTATTCTATAATAAAATAAACTTAAGGTTTCTTCCTGTTACTAAGTGCTGTGGCTCCACTTTTGTTGCTCTACTTTCTGGCTTGACGTGCAACAGACGTGTGGCATCTTTCCAAAGAACGCCACATAATAAAGCTTCGTGCAACAACAGGGGATAAACTGTGAAACCGCAATAAAACAGTTTGACATGACACTGCAAAAAAAAAAAAAGATCAACGTCAGGGAGGACTGGAGAACCACTGGACACTATTTTCAGACTTTTATTTCTAAACCAAATTTAAAATATATTTAAATATACAACTTTTTTTTCCAAGTTTGCAGTTGTAACAAAGGTTCAAAAAAGTTGAATGGGAATGAATTGTTTTTGTTTTTGTTGGATTTTTTTGCATTGCACTTTAAATTTGGGAGGTTTCAAAACAATCACTTACTCTGTGAATCCCAGCGAAGCGGCTGTGTGGAGGGCAGTCTTGCTTCTGACCCCGGCCAGACACAGGAACACGACGTTATCCGTCTGCCTGGGCTTTTCACCGTCATACTTTTCTTTGAACTCCTCCGGAGCGAGCTGGAGGGCAGTGTTCACCTGTCCCACTGGGCCATGAAGGCAGCGCGAAGAGGTCACGAGGGGGGGAAAGGGGGGAGAACGCGCACAAGTGTGAAGCTAGCTCCTTTTATTCGCTTGAAGTGTTTTCAGGCTTTAAACCGTGAATGTCATATAATGACGATTCAATTGGCTTTTTTCAACTCACGCGGGACGTTGACAGATCCGGGGATGAAGCCGTACTCTCGGAGCTCCCAGGGTTCCCGGACATCCACGACCACAGTTCTGCCGTCAGCCAGGAGCTGCTTCAGCTGCGCGTAACTCACATCCGTGTTCCGTCCTTCAGAGCTGAATTTGCGGAGCTGGAACTCTGTTTCTGAAAGCCAAAACAGACACGGAGGCGGAGAGGGGACGTAAGGGTCGTACATGTGCCTCGTCACAAAACAAGGGGTCGTGTAATGTTAAACTCACTTTTGCAGCCTCGGTAAGTGTCGACAAAGCAGGACACAGACACCCGTCCCACAGGTGAAGAAGACCCGTGAGGAACGGAGAGCCTCGAGAGAACGCCGGTCAACCTCCAGCATCTTCTAAGCGCCATAATACCCACAGAAAACCACGTTACCGCACGATGACACCAGAATGACTCTTCTGCGCTTGCGCAGTAGTGCAGATCATTTAAAGGACAAACTTATGTAAACAATATCACCTATGACCATTTAGTAATTTATTTATTTTTTTATTTATAAGCACACGTTTAGGACAAAACCCCATAGAAAGTTTTAGAAAGAACATTTTTAACTCTAAAAGAAACGTTTTCCACTTTATGCGAATGCAGCATTTGATCAAGCTGCGCTGCCGTCGTTGCGTCACATGTTGACTTCTGCGGCTAAAGTTGGAGCTACCGATAGCTTAGTAACATCTTCTGACGAAAGTGAAACCGACAGAGGGGGGGAAAAAACACCCAGTCTGCGGCTTGTTCGCTCGTCGCTAGCGTAAACATTTGGGATGTCGTAAAGTAAAAGTACTGTTTCTGTGTGAAAGTTCCGTGTTAGTTGCTGCATTTGTTGCGACATGCTAATGCGGCTAGCTGGTTAGCTAGCCAGGAAGAGTTGAGACATCACTGTTGGCTTCAGCCAACACAGACAGCAAAGGAGCGAGCTGAGAGAGGTAAGTTTAAACTGCTTTCTTCGCGTCTGGTCATGAAAGGAGGGGTTTGGGTTTGAGGTTTAGGTTGTACATGTTAACGGTGGGAAGTTTTTAATGCATAAATCCGGACTGTCCACACTGTGTAGGCCTCAAATCTGTGTTCTTGCCCATTGTAGAGTAGGTATCAACTCTCTTTGTTCACCCATCCCTTTTTTCACACTAATGCATTCATTTCTTGTTCAGATAGGATGATTAGATTTGACATAAATATGTAAAAACTCTAAATATCGCGAGCTATCAATGATTTAAGGAAAGATCTCTTGGGATTCCTGTGGCAACATGAGAGTATGGTTGAATAGAAATAGTGTGGTTGCTTTTAGCAGAAAAAAACAGTGAAGGTTTTTTTCTGTATTAAGTCATTCATCTGAATTAACACCACATGAAGCTGTCTCAACACATTTTACACAACCTTTCCCTTGATCCCAGGGTTTGGGAGAACCTGGAACAATTTAATCGGCATACAAAAACATATTGTGGAAAGTACTTATATATTCAGCGTATCAATAGTATCAAATTATCCATTACTTGTTTAGCTGTCTGTCATCCATCTATGCGTCTCCCCCAATCAGTTTGCCCAACATCCGTATCTGGATGTCTATCCACTCATTCAACTATGTGTTGAATAAACAATGAGTTTTTATTAATTTTGTCCCAGTATCAGATAATAATTTTGCTTTCACGCTCCAGTTTTTTCCTTTGGCTTGTTTTTGGAGGCAAAGAAAGTGTGAGCTTAGACTAAATTGTCTGCTTTTGATCCATGAGCTGTTGAAACAGAATCATAGTCAGGCGGATAACTTGTCAAAGCAACCATTCTCAGTTTTTCAAATAAGAAAATGGGTTATGTCGCACTTTCATAATTTTCTCTCCCCAAAGTCTCATCGATGTGTTGTCAGGTTTGTCTGTGGACTTTTGATTCTCTTGATAATGGAGCATGTTGATAAATAACAAATGAAAGAACTCGCATCCAGACAATTGTCCAATATTCACAAATTCTTAGAGAGTTCACAAGAAATAGATGTCCCAGTAAATTCATCCAAATTTCCAGAGAAGTGACAGAAACCCAGAGCTCCTTCTCTGACTTAAAGGTCCTTCATGAATGTGTTAAATATTTTGCTGATAAATTTTTGCTAATTTTAGAAAAAAAACTCCCCGACAAACAAACAAACAAAAAAAATTTACATGAGCTCATTTTTCTATCCACACTTTCAGAGCTCCAGATGCGGCTAAAGGATCCCTTTTCTTTGAAAGCCGCCGACATGACAAAGCGGACTAATAAACCACGAAAACCTCGAGATGAGGAGTCATCAGATGAAGTCAGCGGTAAGTGTAAAGCTTTAAAGCCTTGGCGTGCCATTAATGATCAGGCTTGCTTCTAAATACTCAAGGTTCTCATTAAATAGATGGAAGTCCTGCCGTGTTCAACCAGGGCAAGCGTTTAGTTGGTCTACAATATGCTGACAAAACATTAACGTTTTCTGAACTGACAGTTAAACGGACAGAAATCTGAAATGTTAGTTTTCTTTTGCTGTTGCTCAACTTTTGAAACTGCTATTGCTTCCTGTGTTTTATTTGGAGCTTAAACGATTAATTGGATCAACAGTGATTAATCGATTATTGAAATAACCACCAACTAATTTAGTAATCGATTAATCGTTAACTGGAGTACACAACTTTAAAAAAAAACGGCAACTCGCAATTGAGCCAAAACTGTACAAAAAGAATATACATTTTGATTTTAAAATGAAAAATGTCTTCTTTGTTTATAACTATATTTTACCAAGTGGCAAATTTTAGTTCTGTAAATTATTCAATAATGAATAGAATAATTGCTTTACTAAAACAGTTGTCAGTTGGAGCCCTAATTTCATCTAACTTTATTTTAGGTTAGGTTATTTTAGGTTAAAGATTTTTTTCCCCAACTCCATAAAGTGAATAAACATAGCTTTAATTTGCATTTAGACTTACATTCACAGCTGGTTTTAGAGCTTTCTTTTCAATTCTGTTGACTTATTGTTGTTGACCAAAATTGATTTTGGCTAAAACCTTGACTCTAGTAAATGTGTTTATAACAGTTTTTACAGGCCAGGATTGACATTGTCACTCCCATTTTGTTACTATTCTAAAATGTTGTTTTTCAGCTTCAGGCGGCTATTTGCTAAAACCATTCATTAAGCAGTATTTCAAGCTTTTAAGAGCACTCTGATCTGTTGTCTCTGTAAATTTGATCACTTTTTTAAAACCAAAGACCCTGAATGAGTGGTCCCCCTTTAAAAGACCACATGCGGAAAACCTTTCATCGATTGAATGTTTGTTTGTCGACCAGGGTTGACATGCCAACATGTCAACAAAGCAGTGGACCTGAGCTCGGTGAAGAAGTCGGTCCTGTCGAGCGTGTGGTCGGTCTGCTCCGAGTGTCTGAGGGAGAGGACGATGATCGACGGCGAGCCGGCAGCGTCCCACGACATCCTGGTCTGCCTCAAGTGTGGTTTTCAGGTCAGATTTACAGAAAACATTTTAAGAACGTGATCAAATTCAGCTCAATTTTGTCCTGCAGTGTGTTTGAATTTGGCCATTTATTTGCTGCTTTTTCGAGAGAAAAAAAAAAAAGTGCATTTTTGTCAGGGCTTCGACTAACAGTTATTTCAGTCATCGATTAATTATCGATTTTTGTGACCATTAATCAAATTAATCTGATTTTAAAAATTGCTACATTCGGCAGATTTTTCATAAAGCATATCTCTTACTTCCATTTCCCAAACCTGTGTTGCATTTTTGTCGACCTTTCATGTTAAATTCCTGTAAAATACATAGCAGTTTGAGGCGACAAAATGCAAAAACACGTCAAATTTTTTTTCAATCAAAAGAATGATATTTTAAACATAGGCTGTCTCAATGAACTGTCTTGCAGGGCTGTAACCAATCAGGAATCCAGCATGCCGTCAAGCATCACCAGACTTTTCATCCAGAGTCGCACTGTATCACCATCAGTCTGAACACGTGGAAGGCCTGGTGAGAATCCCTGCAGGTTAAAAAATGTAAAGCTGCGCAACCAGAGGGCTGATTTATGACAAGTGTGTTTGACTTGTATGGAAACTAAACAAATTTGGCATTTTTCTGAGTCAAAATTCACATTTTTGATTGAGAAAATGTAAAAAAAATTGACATTTTTGACATTTTTTAAACAATTTTCTTCCACTCATACAAAATTAGCCTTGTTAAAATGACCACTGCATCTTTTTTTATTTTTGCTTAGCTGTGTATTTATGTCATATTCTTAATGAAATGTATTTTAAAAATTTTCAACAGGTGCTTTGAATGTAACGAAGAGCTCTCTACACACTGCAACAAGAAGGCTTTGGCTCAGACTCTGGACTTTTTGCAGAAACATTCCGTCAAAGCGACATCAGGTAATACGGTACAATACAGTTTTCTTCACGAAGCACTTTAAAACGACACGGTTGGTGCAGCACGCCAAAGCAAATAAAACAGACGCGTCTGAAAGCCGGAACATCCCCGAAGTTTACAGATGTGGCTGTTTGTCATTTGATGGTCATCATAACACTGCGTACCTGCATGATTGTGTTAAAGTTTTATGTTATTTAATTTGATCAACTTTCAATAGGAAAGAAAAACCAGTTTTAAACCACTTGTTGCAGTAGTTGGCTCGCTGTACAGCGGCTCCCTCTTGTGGCAGGAGCTTTCTGCTCCTCTTACCAGTCACAAAATAAGAAAACTGAGGTAAAAACCCATTCATATTTCATTCTTCATCCTGAAGAATTATGATTTTCTATATGTTAAAAGGAACAGCAGATACTGACATAGACTGGTAAATGCACTAAACATTTGGGCTAAGCTGTCCTTTTCACCTCATTCAGACCACCTGAGACCTCCTCGCTCAGTCAGCCATATAACTCCTGATAATCTCATGTATTCACACACACAGACACACACACCTTCTGTTGCTGGCTCCTGGTGCCCCCCACTGTGTTGTGTTGGCATGTAGGAAGCTCTACTAACAGACTGAATCTGATCAGGGTGGTGGGCAGCATCAGCACTTTTTGGTCTCAGCTTAGCCCACTGCCCGGTGCCATGTCGCCAGCGGTCAAGCAGCCAGTTGCCCAGGCCCAGTAAAGCTGGTCCCTCATGTCTACCATTGCAGGATTTATCTGCCCTCTTACTCCCCATCCTACTCGCCCACACCCCCCCCCCCCATCTTGCGGATCGCATGACTGCACATATTAAAGGAATTAAGCGGTCGAGCGACGCTTCCCGCCTGCGTTCCCTGAAGAACGCGAGCAGCTGCGCGGGGGTCCAGCTCCCGCGCCGTCATCCTTTGTCTCCCAGTCGCTATCTGTAGCCGTCCTTCCCGCGGAGCCGCTGTGCGTCTCACCACCTCTGGGCCTGTGTGCCGCACTAGTGGGAGCCAGGGTCCTCAACAAGTCAGAGCGACTGGATTTTAACAGCTGGAGCGCTCCAACTCTCAGCGGAGACGTGCTGACACACAGAAAGGGCTGACGGAGGATGTTGAACCTTGAAAATATCAACTACCACATAAAAATATCCACTTTACAAATGTCCTGCGAGCCCTGAAAAATTTGTTGCTCTCTTATTGGAGATTTATTCTTTTATGCATGTTTGTATTTTGAGATTGTTTTTATTTTTGATGGAGGAAAACTGAATCCTCTTTCATAAATCTTTATACTTACCGTTACCTCCTTGTTTTCAGCACTTTTGCGCTCTTTTTAAAATAAAATGTATCGCCACAAAATGCATGTGTATAATAGTGTATATTATTTAAAATTTTTAGAACAAATAAAAATGTCAAAACTTTTTATGTATCCAGCAAAAACACCAAATCTTACCAAGTATTTTTTTTGTTTAGTTTCTAGTGCAAATATATGAATACACTTGAAATGAGACAAAACTAACTTACAAGTACAAGTTTGATGACAAACTTATACTTTGTCGTCAATAATCACTTAACATTGATGACAAAGTACAAGTTCCACTGGCAAATGATTTCACTTATAACATGGGGAAAATATCTTGTTACAAGTTAAATAATCTGACTAGTATTTTTTTGTAAATCGATTTTAAGGAATTATTAAGACTGAGCTACGCATACTATTTTTTTTGTTTGTCTTTTTACATTTTGTGTTATTGGGCCACAAAAAACCAGACTGCGGAGGCGGACTAGCTGAAGAGAAATATCCTTGTTAATGTTTGAGCGCAACAGAAACACTGTCGGCGAATCACACAGCACTTCACAAACCTCCGGCACGGGAGGGGAGGCGTGTCGGCCTGGCCAGAGGCGCCGCACCAGAGTTCACGTCAATTCGCACCTCACCAAACAAACTGGACTTTTCAGACAAACAAACTGCAGTTCGGTGGAAGCAGTCTAACCGGCTGGTGTGAACACACCTTCAGTCTTTTTTTAGATGTATTGGTTCCTGCTGGTTTGCAAACATTTTGTTTCTTGCAGCAAAGCGTAGCGTCACCATCTACCAAAATGACACTTTTTGTAGACTGCTTGATTCGCTCCAAAGAAGTGGAGGGAAACGCGTTTAATTAGCTTTTTTTTTTTTTGCAACATTTAAAAGTTCACTGAAATTTCGCATAACGGTATGAAATTTGAGTTATTGTTTTCTAAAAGCGTTACTGTGTAATCTGATTAAACACAGATTACACAGCGGTGAGCTGCGGCTCACCACTTCTTACTAATCCATGATGACACCTGACAGAAATATCTTAAATTCAGAAGAAATGAGGGAAATGCGTTCATAAAAATCCATTGTTGGGGTTCTTTCCTCATAAACCAGAACAAACCCAGTCTCTGGTGGAGCCATATTGTGTGGCACCAGGTTTGCTGTTGACCCCCCGAAGTGGAAAGCGACCTCCTACACCTTTCTTCTACATCTTCCTCTTTTAACTGACCTTTCACTCTTTCCCTGCCTCCCAGTTCTCCCACACCGGTCTGGCGCTGGGTACAGAGGCGGCTCCCTCATTGTCGCAGCAAAGTAGATATTTGCTGCCTGGTAAGCAGCTTGTGAAATTGCATTTGATTGTGAAGGCCAGGTTTTTCTGAAGAAGCCACTGTTACGTTCTGCTTTTTAAAAAATGTTTTCCTATAGACCTCAAGCACAAAAGGAGCCAGAGCTCCGATTTTTTATTTTTTTTTCCTTCTTTTTCTTCTTTTATTTCAGAATCTATAATAATTTTGTACCACAACAGCTCTGGGAAGAAAGACAGTCGATTAACTGTGCTCTCTCACCATCAAGGCCTTCAGCTCAAGTACCTGAGTCCCAGTAGAAATCGAATTGACCTCAGGGAGCCGGGCTCCGGCGTTGTAACACAGCTGGGGAGGCTTTGTTGAGTAAATTAAAATGTCGGTGCTGGAAGGACAGCGCTGCTTGTTTCGCATTGAAATCCCACAATCCCGCTTCTGTTTTCAAGCTGTTACCTTTCTTCCTCAGATTGTGCTGCATTGATATGCGCGCTGTTATGCTCTTTGTTTGTTCTTATGTTTTCTGCTTTTACGTCATCCTGCAAAACTGGCAACATAATCCGATTATGAGTCGGTTTTGACGTTTCACCGCCAACGTCTGGGTGTGGAAAAAGTCTCAGAGTGAGTTTTTGGAATGAAAGCTTGATTGTTTCTTCTGAAATTAAAGTCAAAGCTAATCAGAAGCGGGCTTATTGTGCGAGAACCGAGTGTACACTGGCATTTTTAAAAAAATCACGTTTCCTCTCCTCAGTTAGATCATTTCAGAAACTAAAACTGCCACACAAATAGACATTCTGTAATCGACGGGTACAATGAGATCCTGCTGTAATTACACGTCAGTGTTCACCTGCAGCTGAGGTGTTAAAGCGGAGCCCTATGGACCACTTGTAGCCTTCATAATGGCCCAGAGCTGCGTTTCAAGAATGCTACAGAAATGGTTTACACAGAATGCTGCCACTGTTTACTCAAAATCAAACCTGGTCACACACATTCTTTAAACATTTTTGGTGAGAATAAACCAAAACCGATTTCAGAGTAAGAAAATTGAAAACAAAAGTTCCAGAAATCAAAACAAGGAATAGTCTTTATGTTTCAGATCTATTACACAAAGATCCCCATATTGTAAGAACAAGGCGGGGAGCTTAGAGCTTAGCCCCCAATGTGTGCGGGCAAGTGGAACACAGAAACCTCATCTACTACAAAATGTGACTGGTAATGATTAATCAATGAATTAGAAGGATTTTCTAGCAAATGTTGCCAAGTTAATTATCATTTTCTGTGGCTCTACATTTACGATTGTTAGTTTTTAAAGCGGTCAGTCAAAATGACGGACAACACTGAAGTATAGCATGACTTTGGTTTAAATAAATTTTTTTAAAACTAAACACTGACAAAACTTTGAATATAATTCAATCATCTGCAGTCATTTCAGTTCTTGTTCAATTTTAGTTGATTTTATTTATTCTAAATTTAATTGACTAAAAAAATTAGGTCCTAACTTGCTTAGTGTTACTTCAGGAACCTGAAGCCTCCTACGCTTTCCTGTCTTCCTGATGTCAACATTAATGTGAGAGCATCTTAAACCTCCAACCTGGACACCACACCATCAGACTTATTGGCTATTTTTAAATCTTGTGCCGCTTTTCTGCATTTTCTTTTCTACCTTCACTCATTTTAATTAAATTCAGCAACAATAATGTAAATGATTTTGTTGTCATAGTTGTTTAATTTTGCGTTTTGATGCAGTTCCTGTCTTTGATTTATTTAGGGCACGAAAAAGATCTTTAATGAAAGCTGATGTGCTAAATAAAAACTGCTCCATCCCTAATTAAAATAACATGTATTTTCAATTGCTAGAGAATTTGTGTTCATGTTGCTGGTATTTATTCCAAAAACCTCAATGTCAAATAAATTAGAATAATGCTGTATGGAGTGTGTTTTGGCTAAAATGTTGATTTTCGTTTTGGGTAAGCCGCGGTTGAGTTCTGGCACCATGGCAACCACTAAAGGCAAAGCATTTGCGCACGTCTTCTTACCTGTTTTTATTTGTTTTGCAAACGGCCATCTTTAGGAACTGTCACTTCAGCTTTGCCGAGTCAGTGGCGAGATGCTCGTCCCCTGGTGGTGCTTTCATGAAAGTAATCAAGAGTGAGTCTCCATTTATTACCACCATTGCACATAAAAGTAGGGCAGATAGTTGGTAGTGCAATCTGTTTGCTTGTGTGTGTGTGTGTGTGTGTGTGTGTGTGTGTGTGTGTGTGTGTGTGTGTGTGTGTGTGTGTGTGTGTGTGTCTTTAAGTAGCATGTCAGTGGGCTCTCTTGGCCTCAGATGGCAAGAAAGCAAGCTTTTTATGCCCTGCAGTCACAACAAATTAGCGAATGAATAAGACATTTGGTGTTGCCTGGGCTTCCTCTTGACTGCCTGCTCTGCATGAAGTGAGCTGGCCTTGGCCCTCCACGCTGTTGCGCTGAAAGTGAGCATGGATGCACGGATGAAGCCAACTGGCCGTGCGATCCGGCTGCCTCTCTATTCAGCTGTGAAGAATGTGAAAAAAGAAAAAGGCTGTGAAGAGTCTGTTGGAAAATATTTCTTTGCAGAGACTTTTTGTTTCGGATCAGTATAGTTTTTGACCTCAAGTGGCAGATGGATGATTGTGGCGAGTTTGGTGCTAAAAGCAGTAGATGTTGGTAAATGGCACACTTGAATATCATTTGTTGTTTCACGATAGAAAAGTTTAGCGTCTATGTGTGTAAGTGTAAGAACAGCAAGTAAGTGGTATTGTTTTCTGAATAACTGCAATGGTTGCCCTTGTCCAACCCAGCAACTGGACGTGCAACATGCGGGTAAACGACACAACACTAGAAAGTTTCTGCCAGGGCCATCGTGCTGGATTTCTCCCTGGTTGGCAGAAACTTTCTCCTGTTGATGTTGTTCAACATTTGCCCGTTGTGAAGCCCATTAGGGGTACAGCCAACCATCCCCAAGAAGGATTGTCCTAAGATACCTATGTAGATCAATCAGCTTGACTTTGGTCAAGTGCCTCGAGAAAATATTAAATGTAATTGACCCTATGAGAATGATCTGAATCAACAGGAGGATCATTAGCATCATTTCTACGGACTCTTGCTCTATCCCCTGTGAAGGAAAGCCAAGTCACTGGTTCCTCTGTCCATCTCTGCGCTGGCAGAGAGGTGTTGGTGTGCATGCATGCCTGTGGTCGAGCTCGGGCACCTCGGTGCTTTCCTCCTCCCCCGGGGGAAAGGCTCCACAGTGTCACTGCTGCCCACACTCGGTGGCTGAGCAAGGAGGGCCAGGTGGTGGTGCAGAGCGCGGCACACTCAAGCGTGGACGCGGCGCATGCTGACATTTGCCTTTGCCGACCGCTGCAGGGACAGGAAAGATCTGCTTTTCCATATGCTTGTGCTCGTTCCAACCCTCCCCTCTGCCCCCCGCAGTCTCAACCAGATGGCTCCCTGAACATTGTTTACCTTGGGTGACGGTCCCAGATGCAGAGCGTGTCCATCGGCATCTTCTTTCCGCCTGTTTGGCTTCCTCATTCCTCTGCACTCTCTTTTACTTCCAAGTGCCAGTCGTATCCTTTTCAACTCTTGCCGACTCCGCTATCCATCTCACGAACTCTACAACAAAATGCCACTCGGACACTCACTCTTACCCTGGTCATTTACTTTTTTTGTTTTTTAATCACTTGTTGGCTCGTGCGTGGGCAGAACGTTTCACATCAACCCCTAAAATACAGTTTTTCCCTTACCTCCCCATCTCCGTTTGTTTTCTTTGAATTCGTGTGTGTTGACATCTGGGAACTCCCTTATGGCAGCCTGACGAGGATAAAAAACAGGCCTACAGATGTTGCAAGCGCAGAGGTCCAGATGCAATTAGCTCTCCTATACAAAATGCTTCGACAACTCGGCGTCCCGACAAGCTGAACCTCACCTTTACCGTCGTTCTCCCTAAAATTCCGGGACAAGCTGAAGGATGTGTACACCGTTTCTCATCAACACCGAACGGGAGTCGGTAAAAGTCATGCAAAGTCAAAGGATTTGTTGAAAACAGGACTGTAAACTTTCCAAAGAAGTCACCCTTTTCTTTACTTTTCTCTGTAAACAGAATGAGAGGTTCACGTTAAGTGTGTTTGTTAGAGCGTCAAGTCCAAGGTTTACATTCCAAAGACTTTAGAGTTGTGGCCCCCCCATGGAGAAAAGCCTTCTGGGTAGTGGCTGTCACTGTAAGTTGAATAGATCTCCAATAAAGACGTTGTGCACAAGAAGTGAATCCATGCAAAGGCAAGGCCATTTGGGCGTTGAAGTAAAGATGCAGGTTCTTACAAAAGGCTTGCGGTTCAATTGATTTTCTTTGGTTTAGGCGTGAACAGGTCGGGCTTGTGACCTGTGTTTACGAATCCTGTGTGTCTCCCGGCATTCCTTTGAGATCTCCACAGTCTGCCTTTTTGTGACTTTTTTTTTTTTCATCATCATCGTCTGTCTACAGAGTAATTTTAAGTTTTCTTTTTCAATACAAACCATTGAATACTTCATAAACGCTTCTGTCATTGTAAACCAGAGGAAGTTTTTTTTTTTTTTTTAACATGAAATTCCTTCTCCAATGAAAAAGTTTTTTTTGACATTATGTTAGATTTATGACTTTTTTTTTTTCCTTATTTTTTCATGTCATACAACAATGCGAGGATAGAATTGTGACCTTCTGTACTGCAGTAAAGATTGTTTGACCAAAATGTTCAGAGGAAAAGTTGGATCAAACTTCTCTTCCTTTGACTCGTGGAAATGTTTGGTCTTTGTTGTTGAGACACGTGTTTCGTGGAGTATAGACTCCAGAGGCCATCACTTATAAATAATAGGAATATTCTCCAATTCTCTAAAATGTGGCCATGTTAGGTCACAGAATCAGACCTAATAGTTAGCATCAGGATTTCTCCAGTGTATAGCAAAAGTACTTGCCTGAACTGTTTGACTTTTGGGATTTTAAGTTACAAATGACTTAAAATCATTTATTACTTTAAAAGGGAACATAGTGGCAGCAGGAAATTTGTGTAGCGAGTTGTTTAAAAGAAAGTTTCCAAATAAATTGTGAAGTCTTTTATGTTTATGGATACAGTTAATGTCTTTTTGTGTGTTTTTCTTTCAACTTTATGAATTTTAGTATTTGTTTTTCTCCCAAACTTAGTCAGATGGATGATATAGGATGTGCCGGTAGCAGGTTTACGAATCTCATTGGGATTTGGGTCTGGATTTGCTATCAATACAAAACACAATTTGAGGTTGTTTTTTTTTTTTTTTAACAAAAAGGTTTTTGTGTAAAATAATTTTTTTTGTCAAAAAAACAGCCAAATTTAGTTGAACATGATTGATTTATTAAAGCTTTAAAGAGGGCCAACCATCCAAAAGGGTGAATACTTTTATCGGCGCTGTAGCTGGAACAATGGCATGTCAGCGTCTGCTAACACGTGTTGACACTCTGTCAGTCAGACGTCAACCTTCCTGTTCTCAGATCGGCTCACGCAGCTGCAGGATCCGCTCCGGTTTGTCCCTCGCTCCGCGCACCGCTCCGCGCTGACCATCTGTGTCGTCGTTTCTGTCGAAGGTTAGTTTTCAGCGGTGATCAGAAGTAACAGCTGGCTCTGGAAGGGGAGTTCTCCTGCCCCAACCATCGCCCCGCTCCCCTCGGTCCTCACAAACCAGCAGAAACGTCAACAGCTGTCATCTGCCTTCCCCAAATGACCCAGCTCTCCTTCCAGCTGCCGTCGCGGCATCCTGCTCCCAGCCCAGTTCTCATGTCAAGCCTGAACCACTTTCTTTTTTTGTACATATTTTTTTTCAAAATTAAAGTTGGCAAGAAACTGATCATTTTCTATGTGTAACTTTAATCTCAAACTGCACTGTCACATCTCCATCTCCAAATTTGACTCAAGTTTTGTTCATGATTTAACCGTAATGGGAAGTCCTACAACTTGAAACAGAAATGCTTAATGTGGTTTGATTAGCGCCACAGTTCCAGTTATGCTATGTGCGTAGTTGGGCAAGTGAGTATTTTGACCTCATCATCATTTTTAGGCATATTTTTTCACTTCAAGCTGGATAAACTTGAATGCTTAATGGACTTAATCATGGCAGGTGGTGTGTAATGAGGGAGGGTGTGGCCTAAGGAGGTCAACACCCAACATCAAGGTGTGTAAAATTAATAGGCACCTTTTTATTTTTCTTGAAGCAAAATGGGCCAGAAAAGAGAGATAACTGACTCTGAAAAGTCAAAAAATGACCAAAAGTCTGGCAGAGAAATCCAGCTCTCTTTTAACCACGCAACAATTACCATCTAATTTCACTATTGTTCGTGTGCCTGACTGCTTGTGTCTAAGCTAGCCTTCTGCATTTCTTTGTGTGTGCGTTCCAGCAGCATCACCCAAGATCATCAAGCTGCGAGAAGAACCAACAGATTACGCTGAAGCACAAAGAGGAAAGAATCCAGCCATCAACAGCACCTTGGTCCCTGTTAAGGGGATAATTAACCTTGGGAACACCTGCTTCTTCAATGCTGTTATGCAGGTTGGTAATAACCCAGTTATTATTTTAGCTTGTTCAAAAAGGCTCAGTTAGTGACAGGATGCAGATGTTGCAGCAGAGAGCAGACATTTAGAAACCAGCCCCCATCTCTTGTTTTAGTTGTATTAGCGCTGCAACTAGCAATTGTTTTCGTAATCGATTATATTGCTTGATTAACGAATTTAGCAAATCATTCAGTTCTTTATTTGTCAAATAAGAAAGTAAATATTTTATTGCCTAAGATGGAGTAACGTAGCATTTAATTTATGGAAACATTTGTAGATTAATTATTAATCTTTGCATTAACCACTTAATAATTGGAATGCAAAAGGTGCTTGACGGGAGATTTTGTTTTTTTGCTCAATTTGAGCCAGGTGAAGCTAAAGATTTGCTACTTAAGGATTTCTGAGTAGAACGTAGTGGGAGAGAAAGTAAGTTATTATTATAAATGCAAAATATATATTTTTTAGTACAGTTTTGGATAAATTACTGCCCTAAGAAAGTGGCATTTTATTAAAAATTAATTGATTACTAAAGTAGTTGACAATTACTTCACTAATCGACTAAGCCGATTAATCATTTCAGCCTTTAATTATATTAAGTGACCTCTTCTTGAGCTAACGATTAATCGATTGCCAAATTAGTTGACGATAATTTCAATAATCAATTAATCACAATTAATCTAATTAACTGTCAGATCTATAATTTATTAAGTGACATTTTTTGAGTCAATGAACAACCAATTATTTTAAGATTATTTCAATAATCAATTAATCACGATTAATCCAATTACCTGTTTCAGCCCTTTGTTATTTTATGACAATAGCTGATATAAATCTGAAGTAGAGCTGCGTAATAAAGTGCTGATCTCATCGCAAACAACCTGTTTACAAGTGATTACGGCCCTTAACGAATCACAAGGATTTCCATTTTGCCGCAGCTGTAAATATGCGTCTCTGTTGAACCTGTAAACACTCATCTATTTATGAGGCTGGTCCGACGCGACGCTGAATAACTGTCCCACAATGACAGAGTCCACCGGCCGCGTTGCGCAGCGAAACGCAGGGCAGCAGTTCACGTCGAGTTGGCTTGGAAACACCGACCTTGCGAGTGGTGCTCAGTCGGTGCAGAGCGCGTTGACAACACAGCCTCCTCAGCCAGCCCCTGGTCATGTCATGGTGACTGCAAACTGACATGCCTCTGCAACAATGAAGCTGTTTTTTTCAGCCATTTTGTTAATCACCCTCAGGGTCTCGGCGGCTGATTGAAATTCGAGCGAGCGCGCTTTGCATGCTTCTCCCTCTCTCTCTGTCTCTCTCTCTCGTTCTCTGTCCGCCTTGTTTGTATTGTCCTCTTGAAAATTGCAATCTTTGTCAGTGAAAACACATAATTGTGAGAGGATGAGCAGTGTCTGCATTCACAGTCCCAGCTTAATTGTGCGTTTTCCATAGCAACAGTGTTTATTGGCGGGATTTGACAAAAACAAATATCCATTGAAAGGCAGAGGAGAAAAAAAAAGTGCCTCTATAACGTGAAGCAGCAGCCATTGTTTCAGGCCAACTTCTCACCAAGGTTCCTTCTCTGTGTAGAAACACCACGGATCATAAATGTCTTTTTGAAAGTCTTTTTGTTGAAAGCCTCTTTCAGAATAATAAGCTCACCTGAATTTCCAAATGCTGCAAAAATGGAAATAACAATTGGCATAGGTGTTGCATACAGCTTTTTAGAATTCCACAAGCAATCTTCGCTGTCATAAACCAGCGATGCAATCATCAGAGGTGTTTGGCCAGTTTGCAACTTTACATTTTTGTGACGCTCTGACCAATTTTCTTTTTTCTCAGGAAATACAATTAACTCTGTTAACATTTATTTGGATCCTTCCTGCTGTAGGTAGAATCAGAGCCAACATCACATTTTGCGGAAAATGAAGAATTCACTTGCAAACAGGATTTAGTGTTGATGAGAAACAAAATAATTAGAGTTTATAATTTTTTTTTTTTAGCAGTTGAGTTGTTGAGCATTTTTAGCAGTATGTATTTTCTCAAGTCAGCTCCAGGTCAACTTGTTTCTTCAGAAATTAGACAAAACCTCATCTATGTGATATCAATTGATGCAAATCAATAGAAATATCACTGGAGACAGGAAGACTATTTATGCTCTGAATTAATGAATGAAAAAGGGTTTTGATTATATAAGTTAAACTTCATCATACTCCTTTTCAGACTCACAGTCACCAAATAAGTGGTGTATTTAAGTATGTAAATTTGATAGTAAGGTATTGTATTTACACTTAGAAACATGAAAGTCTTTATTATTATGTTTTGTTTTGCTTGTAAAGTGTGTGTCTGAAATAAATGATCATCAAATCAAGTCAAATTGGGAAAAAAAATTGGAAACATTCCTCTGTAAAAAATAGTTTAATTTCAAATCTAATTCTCTAAATATCCAACTTTGAGTCGTCTCCCATCAGTAACGACTTCCACAATGAAGGGTGTTGCTGGTAGCTCTTAGGTCTTAGATCTTTCCGGCTGGCGACCACTGGTCACGGCTCATGAAGTTAATGATTAATAGTTGGGTCTTAACACAGCTGAACATCTGTGTGTGTGTGTGATGATAAAACAGATTCAGTGGAATTCAGTTTTCAGATGAATGAAATCACAAGAATATTTTTCCTCTTGCTTTAACAGAACCTGTCGCAGACGCACATGCTCATTGACCTGATTCAGGAAGTGAAGGAGAAAGGATACAAGCTGAAGATCTGTCCGCCTGTCGAGGCAAATCTGGTACAGTCTACTGTCATGTATTCTTCCTCTGATGAGACAAATGTAAACTCCAATTAGTCTTTTATGATTTTCTAATTCAAAATGTTCATGATTTGTATTTTTTCCCACAGAGATGATTGTTAACAGATCATAAGCAATTTAACATTCATCGGTTTTTGTGTCCAATTGAAGGAAGCTTGAAAATGTGGATAAAGTCACAAAAACAAATTGTTTTGCTTCTTAGAGCTTAATTTAAGGGACAGATTTTTGATCCGATAACATGACATTTTCCTTCCAACACTTTCCTTACTCTTCCAGAGTCAGCTGACTGTGGTTCTGTCCAGCCCCGACCCACTGACTGCAGCCATGATTCACTTCCTGCAGAGCATGAAGGAGTCAGGGAAAGGCCCCGTCAACCCCAAAGTCCTCTTCAATCAGCTCTGCCAGAAGTACGGTCTAACCCTTTATATCAGCACCTAATGCTGGTCACTCCTGACTTCAACTGTCTTAACTCTCTTGACACAACTTTTATGGGTTTTTTTGGTCAATAATGTGAAAAAATTTATTTATAATTTATTTTTTTTCTTCAACAAGCCTGACCTGGTGATTCAGATTTTGACCAATACAAATCAACAATACCCTCAAAGAAACACAAACTAGTTTTAACTGCACAATGTAGTGTTCTTAAATGTTAATAAAAGGTGTATATCATTACTGACCACACTGCTGCTAATTAAACTATACTACACTTTCACATTTTAAACTCTAACTTGTACAGCAGTTTTGAGCCTCTTATCAAAACTAAAGTGAAGTCAGTTGAGCTTTTATTTTCTTTTTCATGCAGTGCAAAAAGAAAATACCCAAATGCAGCAGCTCTGTGGCTATTTAAATGTAAATAAGATCTGTTTCGCATGTAAATACCTGGAAATTGATCGGCGCGCCGCTAGTTGTAATCATCTGGATCGCACTCTTTCCCCCTCAGCCATAGCAGCCTTTACTTTCACCTGCTTTCATCCCATTTCAGCAGCACTGAACATTACTAACCAGGTAACACCTGCTCCCAGCAGGGCACTGTCATCACACTCTGTCCCTTATTAAATGATCAGCAGCTAACTTTGGCTAATCTCCATCACGCTGCGTGACCGGCAGACCCGGCGCCTTTGCTTCTGCGAGCTGAACAGCAATGTTCTCTTTCATGAACAGGTTCAGTGACTTCCTGTTGAGAGCACAGCGCACTGCTGGCTGGGTCCAGCTTGCCTGTGTGTGTTCATGTATATGTGTGTGTACGTGGTGGGTCTTGCACTGTTTGGCAGTGCAGGTGGGTAACCAGGATATTTAATGCTGGGTGAGCGAGTCCGTCTCTGGTGCGGCTTTGGCGGTTATTCTGGTGCCTCGCCGTCATCAGACAGTCGGCGGTGTGCTTCTGTGTTGCGAGCGTGGACGGCCACCTCACCTGGCACCATCTCGGGCTGCAGCACGCATGCAGGCAATTGTGCATTCAAACGTCACCAAATGCCCACACCTTTATGCACTCATTCGCTTAATTTCAGGTGGGGCTCATCTATTCCACTGGCATGCATTCGTGAAGAGAGAGATTTGGTTTTAAGCCTCAGCACCCATCAGCCAGTTACACGTCATGTTTGTTTTAAAGGGGCAGAATTATGTAAAATCGACCGTTTTGAGCTTTGCGTCATGTTAAAATGTTATTCCCTCGTCCAAAACAAACTTGGAGTTTTGCTTTATGCAGGTTTGAGAAATCGTTTTGGTCTCTCGTGGCAACCATTCAGCTGTGCAAAACACCTAGCACCGTTTTCAAGGCAGAGCTCCTCCTCAGAGCTCCAGTTTCCAAGTTTATGAGCGTCTACCTGACCTCTGCTCCCCCCACTCAGCTCCTTCAGACTAGCCAGCAGCAATTAGCAAACACCTGGAGTAACTGCACATCTGCTGAGCTCATTATACTTTCTTCTTCTTAGTACAAAGGTGGTAAGAACCATTGTACTGAGAAGGGTTAGTAGAGGAGCCGTGTTGTGATGACTTCCTGAAGGCGGAGTTTCAGAAAGAGCAGGAGTTTCTTTAAGAGCCAGAGGCCCAATTTCTAGGCGCTAACTTACAAAAACAAATTTCCTTTAATTAATATTTGATATAGATAGCATTTTTATAACAACTGAAGGTAACATAGTTACTTGATTGTGCTATAAATTGGTACTATGTGCCTGGACAACACATAATTCTTCCCCTTTATTTGAGACTATAAAGTAATTACTGTTTTCTTCCAAGCAGAACATGTGGAAAAAAACAAAACAAATCTTCTACTATTCACTGAGAAATAGTTATTTTTCTCCTTGGTGTGAAAATCGAAAAATAACAGCTTAAGAACATAGTTTCACCTGTATACTAGAACTCTGTACATGTATCTAAACTGAGGCAATTTTGAAAATTCCTTAGTTTAATAAGTTTTCAGACAAAGCACCATGAAAGAACCAGAAAACCTGCAAAGTCTTTATTTGTTCTCCGCGATGCAGGTCTAGACATTTTGTGCTAGAAATTCAATTGAATTCTCCAATATGACCTTGTTATTTTAGTGGGGATACCTCCCCATTTCAAACAGTGGCACCTATTGAGTTGCACTGGAAAAGCAAATGTATATTAACCAAATCGCTTATTTTCTTTCACACCAACTGTGAGCATTTTTTTTTTTTTTGACTTTTTTTTTTAGAAAATGCGCCTGTGTAAAATCCCATTTAAGATTACAAATATGTTGTAGCTTTCTGTTTTCATTTTTTTAAACAGAAATCCTTGAAGGTGTTTGCAAATTTTTGACAGGAAAACAAATTTTTTTTTTAAACTTTATGCTCCAGATAACAGAATAATTCCCCCTTCTCCAAAGTCCATCGTAATCACTGCTGAATTTCTAATATTTGTTACATTTAGCTTTTCTTAAAAAAAAATTAAGTAACTACTTGCTCTCGCTTGTAGATGTAAGATTGTGCTATGTTGATGGGCAACAATCGTTTTTGTAGTCATTCTATCGTAGTTTATTTCAACTAACATCGTCATCCTAATATCCGATAATAGTGTTTCCATTGTAATTTTCTGATATTTTAACTGGGAACAAGCTGACTTTTTTTTTTTTTTAAATACATTGACATTCTTTACAATACAGAATTGTCAAGAGAAAAAAATAAAACTGGATTTTACTAGTAAAAATGCCCTAAAATGATTGCATTCTGCTGAGGCATGGACTGGTTGCGGACATCAAGCTATAACACGGTTTTTAGACGTTACAGATTCAAAACTGCGTAACATATTAACATGTCACGATACAGCTTCGATTTAATTGAACGAATCTGCTATCACTGTGACGCTACACGTATTCATTTACATCTACGTCAACTCCCAAAAACAGCTAAAAACATCACTTGCCAATGTAAAAAGTGTAATTTTATTGTAAACCTTTTAAAGAGGATACAAGACGTCTATAGAAATTACGACCGACGTCGGTGTATGTGAGTGTTACAGGGAACACTTTTTACAAGGTAAGAAGATTCACATTTATATACTTCCTAAGTAAGTAAGATGCAACTAAATATTGCAATTTGGAGAAGGTACAATATAAGTAACCATGGGGAACAAGCCCCACAATAATATAGCCCGTACAAAAACCCCCCCAATAAAACTAACACCGCTTTTAAGTCTGCTCTGGCGCAAGAGGAAACATTGTTTATAACACAATGTTATGTACACATTCATTCCTTTCTGAAGCCACTTTATTTTTTTATTACTGTCAGCCTCCTTCATAGAGCAACTCGTCCACATTCTTTCAGGTCTTGAGTTCTGAAATAAAAAGTGCAGGGTCAAGAATGTATATTTTCACCGCAGTGACCCCGTGTTGCAGCAGCACTCTGTGAATACAACCATCCGGAGCCGCTGCCGCTGCAGGGTCTTCCCTTTCAAGGAGGCTGGGTTTGCCCTTGACCTGCGGGGGACTGACATCTCTTTTACCGCGTCTCTTTCAGCATCTTTTTCGGTGTGAGCCATGGCAAGCGGGTTAATAATGCTTTCTGGTTTCGAACTGAGGACTGTTTGAGGACTGTGCGCCAGAGCCCTTCTTGGCTTTGTGTGTGTATGTGTGTTTTTTTTGCGCATGGCTTCACTTGGATTTGACCTCGACCAGCTGAGTTCCCTACAGCCTTCTTCCTCGTCCTTCTGCCAGAGCGCGGGGCTCCGGTCGGCGCCTGGACCGGCGCCAGGCTGTGTGTGGTCAGCACCACGCTGTATCTGGTGCCAGGGACAGTTCCAGCTTGTAACCAGCATACTTCAAAGCTAGTCAGCGGCTAGCTTGTAGCTTATGGTGAGTCAGAGGAGACAAAAAATAGGAGCTCACCAAGGTTTCAAATATTGGGTTCCACCCCATATTTCACAGTCCAAAGCAACATTTACACTTTTCAATACTACTTTCAGTACATTTCTGTACCTGGATATACACTCCACGCATCACCAATATGTTAGCTGAACAGAATTATCCACACAGATATCAGTCTACACCTGCTTCTTTCAAGGGCTGATTCAATTTCAGGATAGCCACTGGACATGCTTTTGTGTTGGCATGCGCGGGCGCGGGCGTGCGTGATGCGAGCGCGAAAAGTACGCAGGCTCCCTCCTCTCTTTTCTATTGTGGATTAAAGTCTGCATACCCACATCATTCAAATATTTTCGAGGAATAAGCTTTGTGAGAAGCCTTTCATCCCTGATAGAAATAGCGGAGGACAACAATGAATTCCATCATGCGAGTCTCTCAAACGCCAGCGCACACATCCCGGGCCGCATACTTTTAACGAAGCAGATATTCACACACACTATTCAATTAGAGAAGTGTTAGATTGCGCATATCTTCCCAACAGAATATGGACGATTTTGAGTGTTTTTAAATACATTTGTTCGTGTTAGCCGTGAAATAAGACTGTTTTTTTTTTTTTTTTGTCATGCTTGGTATTTTAAGCTATTCATGATGTAGCTAAAGAACCAAAAACTAATTGTAAAAAAACACTTTTTAATATTTGAAAATGAATAAATATGTGTGGAACATGACATTGTGTTATCGCTTTGCATTAAAAATACATAATAGTGAAGCACCAATCAGAGGTTATGTTGGTAATTAATGACCACCGATTTTATAAAGCCATGATAAGCCAATACCAGTATTTATCCTCCACTTCCTTTCTGTCTAACCACAAAATAGATTACTGTTTTCTGTGAACTCAAATTTAGCGATCAAAAGAAATGCGTTTTTCATCGTGAAAAAATCATATTGGCATTTATCAAAAAAAGAAAAAAAAAAAAAAAATATATATATATATATATATATAGTTACAGTGCCACTTCTTTTTGCATCTCTGTAAGCAATAAAATTTTCTAGGTTCTGGGACAGATAAAATCAAAATGAAATCAATGTTTATTTGTAGAGATCATTTCAAAAATGGGACATTTCAAATGCTTTACATTATAAAAACATTTTTAAAAAATAAAAAAAAAACCATAGTAGGATCACCAAATGTGAAACCAGACACAAACCCCTATACAATAAATAAAACCCAAGGAAAAATGTATCAAACCTTTTTTTCTGCTTTGTTTTTATTTTGAACAGTTTAAAATGTAGTTCATAACAGATGTTAAATCATTTATTCATTTATTGTGTATTGTTCTGGATGGAAGCCTTTCAATGGCTGAGCAATCAATATTTATCGTAGGACCAGAGGCGACGTCACACTGTGTGAGAGCGCGAAGTAATTTTTCCTCTGCTATTAAACAGGGCTTCACTAATTATTCAAAATAAAGACAAAATGACAATGCAGTATTTTAAAATTGTCTTTTTAGAAATTGACATTTGGCACAGTGAGCAAGGTTAGCGTTACTAGTAATTAGCATTGTTGTGTATTTTCTGTGGAGAAAGTTGGCCTTTATATTAGGTGATTTTAAAAAGACTTCCTCTAGATCTATGATAGAATTGAACTTTTCAAAAGGATAGAAACGAACAAATTTGGAATAATACGGTCAGCTTCCTGTTATTTGCTTTTATCAAGTGCTTTCCTAACGGAATACCTCAAATGCCTCTATAGAAAATTGAGTCGTCTTTCCTGAAGTGCCTAAAACCCTCGACTTCCTTTATACTCAGTTAATTTCATGGCGAAAATAACTGAGTCTCCTCCTCTCAGTAACAAATTGCACACCGGAGAGAGTTGTTGTAAGACTTGTTGAAGTCTAGGTGTGGTGCATTCACTGATGTGGAAGGGAAAAAGTCTGCTTCTTTTGCTTGTGAAAAATCAGACTAATTCCGTCAACAACCCCTTTCTGAGCATTTCCACTGCAAAACAGTTTTCAATAAGTTACATTAATTGATACGTGGAATGCAAGATTTAAGTAATAAAATAGCATTTTAAGTTTCAGGGTGGCACTGAATACACTCTGTTTTTCAGCACCTTTTGAGCTTATAGTTTGAATTTATCCCATTTCAGATGTATTTCTGTATAATATGGCTATTTATGGGCAAAGGATTACTGTATTGTGTGAAGTGTGTGCCTCTGTTTTGCTCATACATGTATGTGTTCTGACTGGGTGATGGATGGGGAGGGGAAGCTTGTGTGGCCTTGTGTCTGGTACTAACTCATCCGGCTATTAATTGTGTTAGCACCGCAGCTGTTTGCATTGGCCAGATTGAGAGCAGCGCTACAGGGCCCTTCTGCTTCCCTCCACTGGGATGAGCTTCCAGACCTCCTCATTCCCACTGATCCTAACAATGCTTTTCATTTCCAGTTCCATCTCCGTCTTTTCTATTTTGTGTATCCATTTTGTTACCTCCACTTTTCTATTTGTGCTCGACTGTCCGCTATATTTAGATTTTCTTCAGACCAAGCTGCTTCTTCCTATGTTTCTTTTGTTTTGTTTTCTAATTTGGAATAACTAAATTTATGTCAACTATAATTCATCTTCGTCTGTTAACCAACAAACGTACTGTTCATGCACATCCAAACGTTTTGGGATCTTGTCAACATGTTAAATTTTGAAGGTCTCCCTAATCTTCTTCAGGCTTATTGCCGACACTGTGTCAGTTTTCTGCAGTTTGTTATGAATTTGTAAATTTTGTGAGCTCAAAAACACAATGTTCTCAAGAGCTGCTATGTTTTAAATGAAATAAATTGTTCTATTTCACCAAAACACCTAAAACAATGTGGCGCTGTTCAGCCATTTCTCTTCTGGTTCAGATTATTAATAGCCGATATTTCTTTTTTTGACACTTTAGTCTAATGCTTTTCTTCTTTTATGTTGCAATAATTCTATTTTTAGAACATAAAAAAACATCATAAAGTTGAACCCCAGAATCGCTAGAGCAGTTAGGCATTCAAGCATCCTTGGTATTGTTTAATGGCATCTCTAATCAAAAAATACTCCTCCTGTTCAGTGAGCTGGCCCGACCAACCTGTCTTCAGTTATGTGGCTGGCTCGGTCCAACAGGTTGCCATGGCTCCGGTCTCGGATGCCCATCTGCCCCTGGCATCTGTCCGTCACATCTGCTTCACCGCGGACAGCCAGGAAGGAACCCAAGGAGAGCCTCCCCTCTAATTTCTTTAGCACTAATAACCCTTTTGGAGGTTGACTTTAGCTTTGTGGATGAAATGTGAAAGAAATGCCTTACTGTATTATTGCCGTCTTCATGCTAAGACTTCTTTGGTTTAGTAAATTCAAGTAATTCTGTTATTATTGTAAGAGGGTTATTAAACCCCTTAACTCTCAGCCCCAAAACACTTGCATGCAAGCCAATGAATCCATGAGGACACTGGCGTCCTGTTGACTGTTAAGTGGTTTGAATGAGATATTATGAAATGTATCTTAGCAAATCTGTAAAACCCCAATAATTATGTTAAATGCAGTAGAGGAAATGAACTGGTCTAATTTCGGGAACAATTGGAAAGACTTCAAACGGCATCCTTTGAGAAGCAATTTTTTCCACCAGTCAACTTCAGAAGGGTAACGTGGCCATTTTCAAGCAACTTGCATTTCATTCCACAGTGAAATGTCTACTTCATTCCACATTTAATGTCTATTAAATTAAAAGACATTTAGCTGGAAAATCTTAATAGTAAATGCTCCAGCCAATCTCAGATAAATTACAAAATAACCGTCTCTTACTCCAATAGCCTTTTGTATATTAAATGTTAAAGCTCATCTCTGTGCCAAAGTGTTGCTTGTTTGGGAGAGTTGCCAGGAGGATAACAGCTCAGTATTTTCAAAAAATACGGTGGTAAATGGTCATAGAAAAGCTCAAATCTCAAGTATCATTTAAAGTAATCGTTGTTTTCACTCCTGACTTGTGAAATAAGACAAATTATACCCTGATCTGGCAAAAACAACTCCAAATGACTTATTGCAGGTAGATATTAAGTATTAGATTAATAAAATAACATTTCCTTGAAATAGACCGTGAAGAAAGAATAGAAAATTACTGGAAGCCGCAGGTTGTCAAGGCAGGCATGAAATGTTCCCCTGACATTCATATGATGACCTGCATCAGAAAGAGTTACATTTTGCACCTGGAGAAAATCCAAATGTAAAAAAAAAAAAAAGACAGGCGGCAAAAAGAGCAGCACCAGTTTCCCAAATACATATCGTCTGGAGTCTGGTTTGTGTTTTTGGAAACGATAATGATAATGTTCAGATACGTAAAGCTATAGAACAATATAAGAATAGAGCTATAGGAAGAGGAGAGCAGTTTCTTTTTGCCTTGGCCACATAAACATTTTCAATATTTGCACCTTTATGTTCAGATCTGTGCCAGTTCGTTCTGTACTCAACAATGCAGCCGTCATCAAAGTTTATTTGCCTGATAGTCTGTCATGTCTTCCCCTAACACACATACATTGTGTGAGTAATCTGAGCTCCTTCCAGCCAGGATATCATCCAACAATGAAAAGGTGTGAAAAGGCCTTCACTAAACCCAATTGTAGCTTCATCTTTTGTTCATGTTTCTTTTGTTTCTCAGCTCATTGTGTGAGGGAGTTCTTTCTGACATCATTGGGTGTTTGTTTTGTTGTCTGCCAATATGTTTGTTTTGTAAAATTTTGAAAATTCACTCCCAACACTTTCTGCTCACTGTAATGTTTCTTTTTTTTTATCTCTTTTTCCAGACTTTCTGTTTCTCTGTTCTTCTCACTGTTATTATTTCGTCTGATCTCCGAGTTTCGTTCTGTTGCAGAGCTCCACGCTTCAAGGGCTACCAACAACAAGACAGCCAGGAACTTCTGCACTACTTACTGGACTCCATAAGAGTAGAAGAAACTAAAGTGAGTTTACAATCTGTGGAATCAGAATGGGATGGCAACTGCCCTTTATTTTTGATGATTAATTGAATAAAAATGGACTTGTTCTGCAGACTTTTCAGTTTGACTTTACAATAAGGGAAATACATGAAAAATAACAATAACACATAAATAGGAAAATGACCATTTTTCTGGTGCAGTGCCTAAAATGCAGCTGCACCATTCCTTTATTAGATGCTTAAACATTTGCAGCAAAGGGTGCATCTACACCCAAAATAAATATTTCTAACATCAACGTGAAAAGCTCAGTCCTGTCTGCTTGACTTAACATCAACAGTGTAGGGTTGATCTGTTCATTATTTTTGGATTAACCAATTAATAATTATTTACCTAAAGGTGCTTAATAAGAGATGCTCTTTCAGTAAATGGCCTTCTTTCAGCCTGCATACGCCAATTAACAATTGATTAGTGACAATCATTCCAAGAATTTATTAATCTAATTGATTGATTCTTTCTTACTTACTCTCTTACTTTTAGATAAATTTATGTATCTGAAAGTAAGGCATTAATAATCCTCCTGCAATATTAGCGTGATGCTCAGGATGAGCCTGATAAATGTCACAGTTGGACAGCAGGGAGTCATCGGTTGGTGTCCCGTCAGACCGTCAGTTCCCGAAACCACACAAGAAAAGCTTGCAAAATGCATGTGGGGTCAGTGCAACCCCTCCTTGGACTGCACACAGTGTCAGAAGCTAGTGGTTTACAAAGATCTTTGAAATCTTTGACTTGTAAGATCACAGGAGGGTTAAAATACCTTCAATTTATTAGAAAAATGTAAGTTGGCCTTAAACACGCTAATCAGAAGTCTTAAATTTTGTGGTGGCAGGATTATTTCGTATTTTTCTCGTGGAACTTCTCCATCAGACAAATGTTGGAGTCGTATGCAGACATTTTCATTATGTTTTGACTCGAGGTGGTTGAGGCTATCGGTAACCAACTGCTAACATACCCTTGATAGCTTGCTAGCTAGCTTTTTGCATCTATGACGGGTAAGTGTAAATTTATTGCCAGTTGGCAGGATGACGTTTGTCTTTGCCACCGGCTCGCGTCTTTTGCCAACCCATACGATGCAACACTCATTCTGTGCAAAAAAGCTTGACACGACCATTACATAAAAAATACTGTTTTCTTTTGTGCATTTCTGTCATGATGCAAATCTTGCATTTTATTCCTAATTGTTTTTAAAAACCTTAAATTTGAGTTGGTGAAACCTGCAGAAACCCCGATGGGGTTTTTTTTCTTGGCAAACATGGAGGTCCCCCACCTTCCCTCAACCCCTCCACAGGGCAATTAGGAGACCCCACAGCATCTCTTTGGAAGGGGCCCACCAGTGCCTACGTGAACCAAGGAGGAGAAGTTAGCGGGTGTATTTAGTAGTCAGCCTCAGGCCCAGGAGGAGCCACAGGCTGGGCTCCCTCTGCTCCCATTCAAACTTGTGAACGCCAACAGTTGTGCCACTTAGGGGGCTTGCAAGTGGCACTACCGGCATCATTGTGTGATCTTGGGAAACCCACAGCTGCTGAATGAGCTCCAGGGCCGTTCCATTGTGCTCAAGGGTAATCCAGAGCCCCCTCCAGCACACACACACACACACACACACACACACACACACACACACACACACAATCACCGCCAATCCAATCAAGGAAGCAGAAAAGGAGGGTGTGGGGGGGCACCTCTATTCATCCACTCAGAAACTCATTTTTACAGCAAAGATACAGGGCATTGTAAACCCCAAATTGTGGAATATTTTTAATTGAACGCACACATTATCCCAGTTTCCTTTCTAGCGACCGAATGGACAATAGAAAGCAATCAAAGTGGCTTTGGTCGCTTTTGCATGCCAACAGCAAATTTTAACCACACTTTGAAATGAATCCGTCTTAATAATCGAAGAAAAAAATGAAATAAAACCGCACCTCAAACGACAGAGCGACCCGTGCTTTCCTTGACCGCGGGTCAGGAAGAGACCGATGCTTTTCCCACTAGGAGGTCACAAAGCTTCAAGTAGCCCCAAGTGTTTGTGTTGATCGCCCATTAGGCTCAGCGATCTGAATATGCTAATTTGGGCCCAAGCAATTATCTGCAATTAACCGAGATGGGGAATATTTCTCTCATCCGGCGCTTCTTCGCCTCCATCTTCGCGTTAGCTTCCATGTACCAGTCTGACGGCCCCCACTCCTCCGCTCCTATCGTCTCCGGGACAGTGCACCCTTTTATTTTTGGGAGGGAAAGGAGTCGCAGGGAAGGGGGTTACTGGTAATTAATTAGTAGGCGAGCCGCAGCCTGGTTTGACTTTGGTGGGATTAGCGGGGGCTTTTTGACCTAAATAGCCAGTTCGGTGCATGGGTCCCGGGACAATGGGGGTCGGTGGGGCTGATTGGTCATGACTCAGACATAGACCTCGGCCTATTATCTATTGATTGGTGCTTTACAGTGGCTGTGCCTCTTCACAGCTCTCTCACCAACACACTCACTGACCATGTCACCTTCAATGAGAGGGGCTGTACCTAAAACCTACTCACACACACACACTCACGCGCACACACAGTTCATTATGAGATTTACACGGTAACAGTTATAGACAAGCACAATAATTATTTTACACTAATGATGCCTATAATGGGTATACCTGTCAAACTCAGCTGCAGGCTAGATTCTAATATCTCAATAATTTGTATAATAATAATAAATGCTTTAACCCCAACCACCCACATATCCTCAGGGATTAAAAAGGATGTTTAGTTTTACACCTTGTTTCTATTTCCGAACAGCATTTTAAAGTTTAACTGTCACTGTTTGTGTTTCTCTTTTGCTTGCAGAGAGTGAAAGCGGCTATTTTAAAGGCATTCAACAATCCAACAGAGAAGACGGCAGACGAGGAGACCAAACGCCAAGTCAAAGGTTGAACAAACAGCACTATAAAGATGTCCAAGACAAATACTTCCACCTGGTGGTGGTAAATGAAAATGCAGTCACAAGTCAAGTCAGACGATGGTTTTAAAAAAAAAAAAGATGCGCAAACACTGTTTCACTGGTTTGTTTCTTGTCTTGTTTTCTGATGTTTTTGTCATCCTTCTTAATTTTGTAAATGGTCCCTTTCTGTTTTTAAACAGGTTTCAATTATTACATGTCTGAACACTAAGCTAAAACATTTCATTAGCAATTCAAACGCTGGGAAATACAACTAAAAATGCTTCTCTTCTCATCAGCATATGGAAAAGAAGGTGTGAAGATGACCTTTGTTGACCGGATCTTCGTAGGCGAGCTTACCAACACCATAATGTGCGAAGAGTGCGAGCATGTAAGTGCATGTGGCAGGGGGGGAATAGAACAATGGCCAGTGAAGCAGCGTAGTTTTATGTGTTGTGCTGGATTCAGCCACCATGTAGGACAGAAGCAGCTGTTTAATTTGTCGTGAACTTCTTCCTCCTCTTTATTGTTTGGTTTTAAGTGGTTGCTAAGGAGGGCTATTAGATTTCCAGCTGCAAAGGCATTCCTCATTAGCCTCATTTGGCAGATATTAGTTGTTTTTTTTTTTACCTAAAGTCAAGACAGCTTTAAAAAAAAATTTAAAAAAAAGGAATCATCTTATTTACAAGGTGTAGTAGCCATTAACCGTTTCTAAGTTAGTTATGCACGGAACAAATGTCGATGATATAATAGAATAAAAAGTCAGAGGGGAAAAAAAAAACAGGAGGCATTGATGGGAAAAAAATAAAACGAAACAAAAAGCACTTCAAGGACCAGCTCCAACACCGACTGTTTACAGCAGGACTGCAAGAGCTGTGGCTGTTTAAGAAAACGAATGCCACCGTGAAAAATGAAAGAGGACGCCTGCAGGAAGAGAGCGCCAGGTGTGCAGCCGGAGGGAAAGAGAAAGGGAAAAAAAAAAAGGCAAATGAAGTTGCAGCTTCTTCACTTAAATGGGCACAAACTCTGCAGCTGAAGTTTGAGCCCATGTGGAAAAATGGAAACCTGCGTGTTTTTCTAAAATATTTGCACGTGACATATTTTAAGTCACACTTTTTGTCATTATTTAGCTGCTCCTGTGACTTGTATACGTTTTGCTCTTTTTCCTCTTCTTGTCACATTTCTTGATTAATGTGACTGTTATTCCGGAGCAACTTCTAGTCTGGAAGATACTCTGCTCATATTGAAAAACATTTTTTTGTAACACTGAAAATGTCAAGCATTAAAGTCAGACATTTGAATGAAAACCTAAAAAAAAGTTTGGCAAAATGGGGAGAAATAAAATTAGAGAGATCTACATGTATATGTACTCGAAATGGATAAAATCAGACATTTAGATGAAGCATATTACACTATATATAAATCATTACAGCAGCACTACTCAGCAGTTTGAAGGTTTTGGGGGTTTTGTACCTATTTGAGCTATGGATATGTAAAGATTAACGAAAAGAGCAAAATAACCTTAAAAATAAATCAAATAATCAATTCTACAGTTCAGAAACTGGTGTAGAAGTTGAGGATATTTCAACTTCTACACCAGTTGATATAAAAGTGGCCACCAATTTTTGAAGTTGCCCAGAAAGAGGCCGCACAACTTTTCTGTTTGTAATAAAAACAGAAAGCCAAGTTAAAGTATAGAGACAGACAAAAGCCAAGCCTTCTAGATTACTCTTTGAACATTTGACTCTAAAAATAAATAACCTCCTTCCAACTATGAAGCACGGCGGTGGAAGTGTTATGGTTTGAGTCTCACCGTTATAAAACCCACACTGACCATGTATAAGAGGAATGTGAGATCATCTGTTAAACATGTTTCTTATTTCATGAAAAGCTCATCTTTCTTCTTCTATTATTTTCTGGACCTTTTCTAAATAAAGAGCTTTATAGACATGCAGACATGCTTTCATGCCCACACGTTGAGCTTTTGTGTCATTTCCTTTCCAGATCTCAACAGTAAAGGAAGCCTTCATAGACATCTCTCTACCAATCATAGAGGAGAGGGTGAGTCATTTTGATTTCGTGTTCAACGCCAGCTGTTTGGTGGAATTGAAACTCGCTCTTGCACTTGCTTTTCATGTAATATTGACTGTTTTTCCTCATTTTTAGTATTATTATTATCATTATTTCAACCCGTCCCCCGTCTCCTCAGATATCAAAACCGTCCAACCCGGGTCGCCTGGGGAAGGGCAGCCGGGAGCAGGACAGCCACGCAGCCCACAGTGAGCAGGTTCTTTCAGCAGCGCACTCTGTCAACAAGAACTCCAGGAAGCTCAGCGGACCGGTGAGGCTGCCAACGCAAACCGCTTCCTGCTGTCCTCCTGCCAGGAAATCAAATTTGAATGTATTCCCCTCAACACTAAGTCACAATTACTTGCATACTTTACTTTCTCAACTTAATTAACTCACTTACTTGCTTAGTCCAGGTGTGAGATTGCTAGAATCTATAAAGTATGGAAAAGTCACATCAAAAATGTCCACAAGTAATTAAAACTAAGAGCTAGTTACTTTTCACCTCTGGAAAAATATTCTACATTTTTATTAGTTTTTCATCCTTCTCTTCGAAAACAAATATTCTGAGAATCACATCATGCTTCAGAAACATTTATTCTTGTGATTAGCATACATTTCAGATATTTTTTTGTTGTTGTTGTTAAAGTCTCTATTAAAAGTGAGATGAAGCTCATAGTTCTGTGTGATTGTTGGTTCCAGTTCATTTGTGCACAAATCTTAAACAAAAAGCTGTTCTCCTGTTTCAGAAGCTCAACACTGGAGTAGAATGATTAACTGTCTCAGCTGTTCATTTTTATAAAATGGCCAAATTTGTGAAAGTTACTTCTCTTCTAGAAACAATTCAACAGACGACCGTCCAGCTCCGTGGAGGAGAAGGGAGCGGCCTGCTGTGCCGAGCGGGCCGAAGAGGAGGTGATCGCCGGCGGCTCAGCGCGCGGCGTCTCCGTGTGCAAGATGGCGGCGGCGGGCAGCCTGTCGGACGGCAGCGAGAGAGATTCTGGCGCCCAGGACAGCAGCAACGACGCCGACAGCGAGGCGTCCGAGAGCGAGTGGGCACCGCGCGGCGGCGCCGCCTCCGGTCACGGCCACGCCTCCACCCCGTCGTCCACCTCCACCCTCACCCCGTCCCCCACGCCCGCCTCCTCCTCCTCCCCCGCGTCGTCGTCGGCTTCCGCTAAGCAGGGCGGCGCCGTGGAGCAGCTGGTCACCGCGGTTTCTAAAGTCAACCTGGGCTTCTCCTCTTCTCCGGGGGACATGTCCGCGTCGGGTCACTGTCCCCCTGAGGAGCTGGGCGACGGCCAGAGCCGAGACCAGCTCCACCACTACCACCACCAGGGGGCGTTCCAGGCCCTGTCGCACAGTTACACTCCTACCTCCAAAGAGTGCTCCATCCAGTCCTGCCTGCACCAGTTCACGTCGGTGGAGCTGCTGATGGGCAACAACAAGCTGCTTTGTGAGAACTGCACCGAGCGCAGGCAGAAGCAGCTGCGCAAGAGCGGCGCTGCGGGTGAGACCCAACGCCTGGCATGAGCAGCTCTATGTTCATAGCTCTGCAAAAACAGAGCTACGAACATAGCTCTGTTTTTGCTACCTTACCAAGTATTTTTGGACTCGTTTATAGTACAAATATCTTAGTTTTGTCTCATTTCAAGTGTTTTAGGGTATTTTTCATTTCATTCATTGGTAAAATTTTGTGTTTCTGCAATAGGTCACTTCTCTTTTTTGACTTATCTGGGAAGTGAGTGGAAAAACGTCTCCTGTGGCTAAAAAAATATAAACATGTGATTTTTAGTAATAAAACCAGTTGAAGTTACGCTTTATAACTATAACATACTTTAAAGGAATTCTGCCAATGTAGATTTCCTCTGTTGTTGGTGTTTTTTGCAGTGTAACGCTGCAAAAATACAAAATCTCACCAAGTACTTTTGGTCCAGTTTCTAGAGAGAATATCTTAGCACACGTGAAATGAGACAAACCCGTCTCAAAAGTAGCTTTTCAGCAAGATATAGGAGCTTGTATTAAGTCAACAATTTATTAATATTGAGGAAAAGATTCTAGTTCCATCTGCAAATTATTTTACTTATAACAAGACATTTGTCCCATGTCTTTAAAACGCTGCCAGTGGACAAGTATTTTGGGATTAAGGAATTATTTACTTAAAATAAGCTCTCACATCTTGCTGAAGAGTGACATATGAGTTAGTTTTGTACTGAGATATTTGCACTATAAAGTTTGTAAGATTTTTTTTTGTTTGTTTTTGCAGTGAAGTAAGAGTAGATCTGTGATACCATCAGTAGGATGGTTAACCTGGCGGTCTACAGCCCTGAATTGTGATTCTGTTACAGAGGTTCCACTCTGAAACAGAATCATAATCACTGCAGTGTCAGAGGAAGATTTCAACCTCTATGTACGTTTTACATTTAATTTCAGGATCTTCTGATGCTCAATGATTTTTCCACAGATAAGAAAATGGAGAAGATTTACACCAGCGCCAGGAAACAGATGCTAATATCCTTGCTGCCTCCTGTCATCACGCTGCATCTGAAACGCTTCCACCAGGTAGGACGCCTCCTGTTCAGCCACGGCCATCAGTGCTGAAATATGGTACATACAGCTTAATTCTGTGTGTGTATGTGTGTATGTGTGTGTGTGTGTGTAAAGGCAGGGATGAACCTCAGGAAGGTGAATCGTCACGTCGACTTTCCTCTCATCCTGGATCTGGCTCCTTTCTGCTCTGCGTCCTGCAAGGTAGCATCATATTTCCACAGCTCAAAAATTCATTTATTTCTCATCTTTAATTGTGGAAACGATTATTTTGTATTTGTTTAAATCTTTATGTAAAATAAGTCACGCTCACTTTAGATGTATTTAGTCACCCAATAGACAAATTAGGAAATTAGTAAATGACACGGCAGGCTGCGAAAACCACTCTAAGAAAATAAAATAATTATGAGAATAAAGCCGCAATACTAGAAGAATAAACTCATAAGAGAATAAAATCAAAATATTATGACTTTAATTCTTTATTTTTGTAATTGCATAACTTCTCGACATATTTTTATGTTTTCATCGTAGAGCCTTAACACTTGGCTTAGTATTGTCAGAGTGAATTTGTTGGTGACAACAAAGTCACCTGCTGTATGGCATCTTTATTTTTATGTAAAATGTGTTAAGTTATTAAAGGAGTTGCACATTCCTTTTTTGTGTCTTTCTTTCTGTCCCTGCACGGTTTCCAGAACCTGGCTGCCGGCGAGCGTGTCCTCTACAGCCTGTATGGCATCGTGGAACACAGCGGCTCGATGCGGGGCGGCCACTACACCGCATACGTCAAAGTGCGAGCCCCTCAGAGGAGAACGGAGCAGCGCCACAAGAACCTGTCAGGTCAGGGGTCAGCTTCTTTACAATCTGGCATTGTTCTGTGGAAATCTTGTGAACGTGGCGTCTTTTTTTTTTTTTTTTTTTTTTTTCGCTCAAAGAAAACCGCGCACGTTGGGAAAGGTCACGGAAACCCGAAGGAAGCAAGCGTCCTTAGAATAACGTGATGTCTTCTTGGGTCAGCGATAAGAGCTGCTAATAAAAGCTCATCTGTCACAGTTTGTTCTAAAACAGCGCCGTTCGTGCGAGCGCCACATTCTGAAGTGCCGGGAAACTGGCATTTAAATTGTGCCTCGTGTGCCAGGTCAAACTATCGACGGCTGCAAACTCAAACAGAGCCGAGGTGGCATCCGCAAACTTTAAAACAATGCTCAAGGCCAAGGATGAATGACTGTAATATTTACACTCTGTCTCTTTTTTCGGTGAAACTAAAAGGTTGCCTTCAAGTAGTTTATTTCAAAGGAGATTTAACAATCGGGATCGCTTCACTTTGTAGAGAAGGATGCGTTTTACAGACCTTTGCTCCACTGTTCTTTTTAGTTCCGTCACATTACCAGGTTTTTTGAGTGTGAGCAACCATTTAAAATCTTTCCGCAAACTCCAGATGTCAACCAGGCCAATCCAAAACTCCTTTTTTTTTTTATTTGAGACATTCTGAGGTGGAACTACTGAAACGCTTTGGGTTACTATGCTGCTTAATAAGCAAAGCACACGAAAACGTGAGGTCTGGAACTGATGACCAGACGTTCTCCTTGAGGAGCTTCTGAATCCATGTTTCACTTTCCATATCATGTTCTTTTTCTAAAGTGCCATATTGATTTCCTGCCAGATTTTCCACACACCTTCTAAATAAGCTCGACTTTTGTCTCATCGGTCCTCGGAATATTTTCGCAAGAATCATCAAAATGTTGTTTTGCCGATGCTTTCTTCTCGATTAACCCTAAAAGCCTTTCCTTGGAGCTCTTTCTGCTTTTGGAATGAAGCAAGTGAGGAACCCACTGCCTTAGATTTTCCTCTTCGGTTTTTGTTACCTTCTGTGGTTGTAGTTCTGGTAGGAGTGCACTGATTACAGTTTTCTGGCCGGTCACCGATTAAAAAGCTTGACTGACCAATTCAGATTTTGACCAATAATAATGTTTTAGTTCCTGAAAAGTCCTGATAACTTTTTAGCAGGATTTGAGCTTGTTTTAAGTCAGTAATTATTGACCTTTACGATGCTGACGCTTTCCATGTTTTTAGGTGCAAAGGAGGCCGGCGGCAGCTCCCAGGGCCAGTGGGTGTACATCAGCGACACCACCGTTCAGACTGTACCCGAGTCCAGAGTACTCAGCTCTCAGGCATACCTGCTCTTCTACGAGGAAATGCTGTGATCCTCCGCATCGCTCTGCTTCTTTTGATCTATTTTTGGTATTAGAAAAAAAAACAAAAAAAAACAAACCTCAACACAGCTCCTCATGCAGTTCGAATTCAGGAAGAGAAAAGAAGAAGGAAAAAAAGGGAAGCGTTTATCTTCTTTACTGGACATTTTCAAACACGAAGGACATGCAAGGAAAAAGAGAAAAAGTAAATGTCGACATCATCTGGATATTACCTAGAATTTCATCTCAGATCCCGAATTCAAACCTCCCGTCCCCTGAGAGCGCGCTTTGGAGAAAGACATGGAGCTGGGTGGTATTTCTAATTAATCTCGGCAAGTCTTGCTGAAGGTATAAAACGCATGACGGAGTTTGCTACTGTAACGAACTCGCAACTGGCAGAATCGATGCATGCCTACCCGCAGTCTGCACTGACTTGTTGATGTCAATACATCGTGTGTCCGAATGAATGAATGATTGAAAGACAAATGAATGTAGCTGAAAGGTGCTACGACTATCAGTTTGGGCAGTTACAGTAAATATATCAACATATTTCGTCTATAGTGTCTGTGTTTATGCTAGTCTGAATTACACAATAATATTGCCAAGTTGCTCTTCCAAGATCTGTTTGTCTGCAGCTCCTTTAACGTTGCCATCGCTTGTATCCCATCATGCACTTGCGAGAAGAGAATCACCGTCTGGAATGAGATTAGCTGCTCCGCTGTTTCAATGAAATTTCAAGGTCGCTGTGAGTTATTAGGGCATTTATTAAAGAGTAGTTATCAGAAGAACACAGGGTCCAATTTTGCTTGTCATTCAGTAAGCTTTGAACAGTTCAAAACGAATTAATCAGCAATTTTACCTCATATTTATTTTAAAATACGATATTTTGTTGCTTCAAGAAGTTGATTAGAGGTATGTCTGTGGCTGCGTTCATACCGCCTTGCGAAGCAAAACCTCACATCGAGTCATTATGTGTTTAATCAACGGGGAAACAAATGAGACAAAATAAAAAAAGAGAAATACAAAAGTTAAGTCTTCTTCCCTCTGAAACAACTTCTATTCTGAAGGTTGTTCTTAATTAGAGCGACCTGGTAACACTCAGGTGTTACCTATTGCTCGCCGCATATCGCCATCTGATTACCGATTGGTCGAGCCTAAAGTCCGACGACTCCTCTCATTTCTTGATTTCTCTTTACGTCTTTTTTTTTTTTCTTTCTGCTGTACAGCAAAGACAAAATTATGAGACAGAAATGTATCAATGTAAGTTGTCCTTGCGTTGGTAATAATGAGAAACCCGCTAATATTACTAAAACCTCATTGTATTACCTTTTAAGAGCAGTTTCTCTGTAAGCCTATTAGCATTTTATTTCATAGGAATGCACGAATGTCAGACTTTCTGTGACCGAGTTTGCCAAAGACACGTTTTTGCATCGGGTGTGGAGCTTGCTGTGACTAAAAGCACTCAAGGAGAAATGATGTGTTTTACAGAGCTGCAGATGTTATCTTCCTCCATGTCGTCACGGCGATGCGAGCAAAATTAAACACTCTTCATATCAACCTAAAGAAATCAACGAAGGCTGGTTTGGGGGGGGGAAATGAATGTATTGCCTCATTTTGGCATCGGAATACTGTTTTTGTTCTCGCTTGCTCGCCAGTCACTTGCCACAAATGTATGAAGAGCAATCGGACTATCGGGTCACGGCCTTCAGTTTAAAAAAAAAAAAAAAAAAAAAAAAGGATGAATTCAGTGCCTCTGCCTTCATATTAACAAACGTGTGCGCAATGAGAATAAAATACTTGCAGAGTAATTTAAACAGGGACGTGTGTGTGTGTGTGTGTTTTACTTATGTACAGTGTGTAGAGTTTTCTGTCGGCAGAAACGGCACAAAGTGTGTGTAATTTGTATAAAAGAGAGACGGTATAAAAACTCATGGTGCTTTGGGGGTGAAAGATCTCCCAACCCCCCCATTTGAATTGGGATTGAAATCCTGTAACTCTTCAATCAACCCTTTGGAATGAGTATAAAACACATTGTATGGAAATAAACCTGATTTATGAACTGTACAGTCTGCAGGACTCCTTCATTTTCCCCATTCCATCTTTTTGTGGAGCTTGCTAAAGAGAGGTCAAGACAGATTTTATGTTTCCCACTTTGAAACTTGTCATGCTGTGTGTTTTTTATTTTCTCTGTCTCGTCTGTCCGGTGCTGTCACTGCGCATCCCGCCCATCGCGGCCTGTTCTCGGCCGTGACGGGTGCAGAGCAGCACTGCTTCGGAACATGTCGCGAGCTGGTGAAGAGGAGGTGGGTGTGGAATCATGAAAAGGGCAACGTCGGAAAGCATCTCGGCGCGTGTCCTCTCCCGACTCCTCGCGCGCGGCGACGTGCCTGTCACACAGCTGGAACATTGGGGGACCGGGTGTCACGCGGCCACCAACGAAAACGGCAAATCCCTCCTGAAATGTGTTTTGTCTTTTTAAGGGGTTAGTGGGGGGTGTAGCTGGAGGAGACGCTGCTGAGGCGTTTTGACGTGATTTAATCTCACTTAATGAAATGCGTGCCTTCTTCCCTCCCCCTTCCCCCCTACAACAATTTGTGAGACACTGGGAGGAAAGTAATGAGGTGCTGCTGGAGTGCTGCCTCTACCAGCAGCGGAGGTTAAAATTGTCTTCCTCGCCATCCAATCTGCCGTCGCTGTCGGCCTCACCTCGCACATTTCCTCGCGCTAACGTCGACGCACTCGGACGGCGCGCGCCCGGGGCCTCGTTCCTCTCAGGGTGTGGTGTTCAGGGCAACACCTGCAGAAAGGCTTCATCAGGGTTTGGCAAGAGATTACTTTGACAGCCCGAGTAATATTTGCGTGATGCATTTAGTGCAGATTAAAGTTACAATATAAAACTTTTGTAAAAAATAAATAAATAAATTATAATATGTAGGCTATCTCATTTTTATATTTTCTTTACTTGTTCAATCTATCACCATGTCCTCGCAGTATGGTATGAGGCAGATACGTGAAAGGATCCATCTCCTCTACCGCCTCCAATGCGCCGCTCCCAAACCAAAAACGACCAGTCAAGAGCCGGGAGGAGGCTCTTAATGTTGTCAATCAACTGCTCAACATGTTGTTCTAATGGCTGGGAAATGACTTACCATTACAGGAAAACTGCTCATACTGTTGATAATATAAGTTTAGTGAGCATAATTATAGAGACAGGTAATCTTTAGACATACAAAATATTAGATGTAGCATGAATTTTTAGAAGTAGACTTTACGACTGGTAAACTTAGATACAAATCCAAACTAAGACAACTGGTGACTCTCTGAACTTACATAAATTTCTAAGGAGAAGGCAGTCTGGTACTCCTGTAAGGAGGGTTTTCAGACAGGGAGTGTAGCTGTTATCAGGATAAATAAATTCAATGGTGTTGGTTCAAAAGTTCAGTGAAACATTAAATGTATAAGAAAACATTAAATGTATAAGAAAAGTCTTCTCCAAAGTATGATCAAACGTATTAAGATATTTCCTTAAGCATTAAACAGCATGTTTTAAACTAGTTAGTTTTAAATCATATTACTTGCATGCAATTTATATTACTAAGATACAATAGGATTATTAAACCATTATTTTTACTCTTAAAATTATTTCAGGTATTTTGAAAGAGTTTTTCCAAAATAGAAAATCCTGCAGTTTTAAATTCGAACGTATAGTTATTTGTAGCATTAGATTTTGTTTCGGTACACAAAACATTATCTGCTTGAAGCACTGAGGCAGAAACCAAGCAGGCCCAGGTGGAGGTCATAAATTCTGGGTTTGACAATCCATATATCTGCCTTTAGGGGCTCTTTAGCATGAGGTAATAAAATTAACATTGGAACAGCCCTGCAAGGAGAGGGCACACCTTCTAATGCATATATTACATTCTTATAAAATGGTTCGTTTTACAGCAGAAGTTCGAATCTCTTTGTGCTGAGTGAGAGATTTCCAAAAATGCATTCATGTCTTTCTGTTTTCCTTTCAACTCAGGTAATTCTATGTTTGTCATGTGTTGTACTTTTTGATAATCCGGGTGTAATGCTGTTGTAACATTCTGTATTGCATTGAATTCTTTGGATAAAACTCTGGAAATATCTGAAGTCAGTTGTCGTATGATTGTTCTCTGAAACTCCACTGTACACGCAGAGTTCCTGGAACCCAGAAGATCAGAGGAAAAGTAACGAGCAAGTAAATATAAGTAGATTTACTCCTCTGATTTTCAACAATACCAACTGACTTCTGTATTCATGACATTCTTAGCTAGCTGCAGGGCAGCGGAGAGCAAGGGGGCCCGCCGGGGCTCTCTTCTGCTTTTGGGCCCGCTGTAATTTTGATTCGCCTGTGTTGGTTCACCCACAAAAGATTGTACTGGTGCTGCGTTTAGATGCTACGCGCGCTCGTCGACTCTTTTACATCGCATCGTGAAATCCAAAAGAAAAAGTATTTAATTCATCCACCACTAAAAAGCCAATAAAGGATTTTGGTCTGGCTCAATATTTAGTTGACTGATATTCTTTTTTTTTATTCCTCGTTTGTTTTATTGAAGTGTTTTTTTGAAAAAGAAAATCCTGACATATGAAAGCTATGTACATTTTAAGTAACAAAAAATTAACCATTATTTATTTATGTATTTATTTTGCTTCTTTCTTTCTGAACATACAACCTAATTCGTTGTGTTTACGTGCAGCGTGACACGTCTTTACCGCTCCTAAACTTGAGTCTCAAAATTCCCAGTTGTCAGTGAAGGCAGCACAGCTCCGCTTCCTCCTGTACAGCTTCTTTGCTAACTGCAGCCATTTTGATTTGAACCGTATCTCCGGAGAGAAGCAGACTGGAAAAGGTGGGAATTGTGTTACGCTCAGAAAAGCACGCGTGTTTAATTTGACGTCTACTCCCCTTTCAATAGTTTGACGGACCACAGACTCGCTCCCGTGTTGCCTTAGAGATAACAACCGAGTCCCCGGCGAGCTCTAAATCTTGGCTAACATTAGCCGACGTTAGCTTCCTTAGCTCCATGTTCGAGGCTGTCTTGGAGGTTGGCATTTCATCTGCCCGTGCGCTTTATTTTGGTCTTGCACGTCAACGTGACACAAGACCCTTCGCTTCACCTCGCCTGTATCCAGCACAACAGCTGAAAAAACTGTCAGCGGTTTTCAGGAATCCCCGGCGTTTTTAGCTAGTGAGCCAGCCGCAACGTTGGCGCTTTTCTGGCTGTTGATGAGAGGCTGTCTTGGAAAGGTGTTAGCCTGCGCATGTCGTCTCATGTCCTGAATGTCACTTGTTCGGGATATTGCAGGTGTTACTGCGGAGAGGAGAGATGTGGGACCAGGGAGGACAGCCGTGGCCGCAGTGGCCTCTGAGCAGCCAGCAGCAGTGGATGCAGTCCTTCCAGCACCAGCATGACCCAGGTCAGTGAAAGATGCGTTCACGTCCTAAGCATTTTCTTTCTTTCTTTTTCTCCAATAAGAAAAACGCCGCGCGATTGTTTGTGATTGTGTGTTGATATGTTGGTTGGTTTATTTGGTATTTATTTAGGTCAAGTGGACTGGGCTGCTCTGGCACAGGCCTGGATAGCCCAAAAGGAATCAACAGGAACACAACCGCACAACATTCAGCCCAATGGTCAGGATCTCCCCAGCCATGATTCTGGTCCACCTGCTCCGCCGGCGAACCATGGAGCCTTTCAGGGTGAACCAGGGTTTGGACGGATGTGGCAACCAGGTAAACGCTGGAGGGGGTTGGGAGAATGCTCTGATTTGACTGTAGGCTTTCTACAGAGCCACTTCTCAGGTCAGTTCTGCTCCAACTAAAAGATCAGAACTCTAAAGCGATGCTTGATGTTTCTGATTCAACACATACAGAGAAGGCTCGGCTAGCATTAGCTTTTTTTTTCACTCTTTGTTTTGATATGACATTTTAAGTATTTAATTTATAACATTTCTAGTGAATTGTTTGGAAAACGCGTTCAGGGAACGCTGTTTTTCAGGTTTGTGAACTTTGTCCTTTGCTGTGAATGTTTTTAAATGTAATAACTGGTGTTTCAGCAGTTCTCTGTCCTGCTGCTTCTGAGAAATGCAGGTCATGTGACGGGAGAGAACCAAAAGTAATTGTAAAACTCGGATCAGGGCACACCAAGATTAGTAAGACCAGTGTAATAATCGACAATGTAAACATTTTATTGTATCGTCACTCGAATTCCAGATGGTACGGCAGGATCATCAGACACAAACTGGCATCAGAAGAAGCTGTGATTGTGTCTTGTGCAGGTCTAATTAAGAAAATGGTTGTTCATTCAGTGAAGTTACCAGAGGTATTTTTTTTGACAAATGTAATGGCAGTGTTGTTTTAAAATATTACTGAAACAGAAGTAAAAAAAAAAAAGAAAAAGAGATGCTTAAGTAAAACTTTTCCAAATTTACTCAAGTAAATCTGAGTAAATGTAACTTGTCACTATCTGCCTCTTCCAATAAGGCAGCTGTGTAAATTGTGCTTATGAAAACAGGCAGTGATTTCAGTTTCTATTTTTTTAAATTGTTTATGCATATTGCATCCATGTGACTCTTAGAGGGTGTGGCAGATGTACAATCGCAGAAGGCAGACCAGGACTGTCCAAACTTTTTGTTGTGTTTGCCAAAATCGTTAAGTCAAAAGTAATCCTTGAAGGCAAAAAAAAAAAAGAAAAAAGAAACTTTTGTTAAAAACTAAAATCCCTTTTTGCTCAAGCAATAAAAAAATAATACAAAAATGTAGATTTATTGGAAATTGTGGAAAGGATATGATGAGTAAATGGCGACATGTTGCTTTGCAGAGTGGGGGATACACGGCCAGGCCCCTCCCCCTCCGCCGCCGCCCCCACCCGAGCAGCCCTGGATTCCTCCGGGGTCCGGCCCGATGGACGTGGTGGCCCCGAGCGAGGACAGCAACAGCCAGGACAGCGTGGAGTTCAACTCTGAAGCCCACCGTGGGGGTTACCCCCAGAACAGCCATGGGTATGGGGCACAGCCCGACAGCTACGCCATGGCCCCCATGGCCATGAACCAGTTTGATTATCAGGTATGCAGATGCTGCGGTAGAAACTGTTGAAGCTTGTTGGGTTTTAGTGTGAGAAGCGAGTAGCAGAGGAAGAGGCAGTCCACAACATCTGTGCTGGACGCCAGCGTCTAGCTGCGTCAGAGACTCTGTCCACACGTAACGCTTTACACTCTGCATGTTTGGAGTGTTTCATAAAGTGTTCAAGTTTCCAGGCTGCAGATGTTCTGAATCATTTTGCAAATTTCAACTTATGAAGTGAGGCACTCGAACTTTTTATAGAAGTCGGACGTCCATCGTGTCATTAGGAAAAACAGAGGATTTGCTGAGACAGCAAACAGGTCGTAGTTTATGTTCCCCTATGAACAGAGAAGGGCTGAGACCATTAATCTCAAATTGTGATGAATTTATTGTTGAAGTCAACTAATTAACTGGATTTTACTGACTCAGACTTGGGATTTGTTGAAAGAGAAAACACACAGAGAGCAGTGATTAAGCTAAAACTATACCAAAATATTTACATTTTGGATTCAAGATAAACAAAGAATCCTTCTTTCTCTATAAATATGTTCACCTAAAACTCCTGAGGTAGAAGTTTTAGCTATTCTGTTAAAAATGTTTTTTAAAAATGTCATTATTAATCAGTTAATTCCAAAATAATTGATTGATTATTAGATCACTAAGATAATCGTTAGATTCGCAGCTCAACAACAGACGTCATTTGATCAGCTGCTCTAAAAAGAATCATCTCAACATGACAAGTATTTATTCAGCGTAAGATTTTGCAGCAGATTATGTTGCTGAGCCTGAATCAAAAGCCACTTTAATTCTCTGAATATAAAGTAACAAATGACAACCAGATGTAAAGATAAAGCCCTTTGAGGGCTACCGTTGACTTTCCAGAAGGTTCCGGTAGGAAATCTGTCCATCTAGCTAACAACTACAGTGGTAGAAGAAATGATGAGCTCCATTTGCTTTGGTCCAGTATTTAATTTCCAGCCTGTTCCGTCTGTTCGCAGCACGGTGCCGCGCCGTCCTTCCCCCCGACTTCCACGGGGTTTCACTCCCCGTACTGGCAGGGCCCCCCTCAGAGCAGGCGGGACACCCGACCGCCTGGCTTCAGGGACCGGCCCCGATCCCCCATCCAGCTCCCTGTCAAGCCTCCGGAGGCCCCGGCTCCTCTGGCTCCTCTGGCTCCTCTAGCACCTCTAGGTGAGTTTCACTAGCCATTGCTTTGTAAAACTGATGGAATTTTAATACATATTCAATGCCTTCCTAAAGTATTCAGTCCTTTAACTTTTTTACTTTGCAACCACAAATCCAGTGTATTTTTTGAGACTTTATGTTGCAGAGTAGTACATAGTTGCAAAGAGAGGAAGTGCGTTTCAACATTTCTTACAAATGAAAAGTGCAGATTTGTGTTTTGTCCTTTTTATTGTGATATTCCTAAATATCAGAAATAAAATCCAGCACAACCAGCTGATGAGGCTAAATACAGGACACTCAGGAAGAAAACCATTTAAACCATGACACACATATTAGTAGAAGAAAGTGATGTATTTTCCTTTTGATTTGAATTCAACATTTCAGAGTAATTCTGTCCATTCTGCTCAATATTTATATAGACAGTCTGTCTGGTCACTTTTCACATATGAGCTTGTACAAAAAAAACATACAGTTTTAAAAAATCATCCCAATTTTCAGGTGTTTTTATTTTATCTGTAGATATTTAATTAATGATTTTTAAAAATATTTTTGCATTCAATCGGGTATAGTTTGCTACTGTTTTGCCGTAACGAAGTAATGTGAAAAGTCAACAAGCTAAAATAAAATCTCATGTTGTAGACAGGAATGTGGTTATTCGACGGCAGTTCCTGACAAATTAAAAACTTGCATCATTAATGTCGACTTTGTTCAGACGCTGTAAAGCGGCGCACGCTGCCAGCATGGATCCGAGAGGGTCTGGAGAAGATGGACAGGGAGAAGCAGAAGAAGCTGGAGCGAGAGCGGATGGAGAAGGAGCGCGCCGAAATGAAAAAGGACGACAGGAAAGAACACGAAGTCAGCATGGAAGGGGAGGGGCCCCGTTTGCCCCGCAAGAGCAAATTTGTAAGAATCGTTTTGGATCTTGATGCAGGACTTTGTCTGGGTTATTTTCTTTCTGTTACCAAGTAGTATCGACTCCCAATTCCTGCTAACTTTTGAAATCAGGACAGCGACGACGAGGGCAACGACGAGCACGAGAGCGAAGAGAAGATGGTCGTGAAGCGAGAGTTTGCCACCCGCAGCCCGTCTCCACCGGCGGAGGACAGCGAACCAGAACTAACGGACGAGTTAAAGGAGGAGCTGCTGGTCGGTCCCTCCGTCACATCATCCCAACGTCACAAACAGCCGGCTGAAGCCATGTCAAACATGAACCTGTTTGTTTACATCCCTCCTACAGATGGGCATCACTAAAACTCTCCTGACTGAGATCCTCCTCACGGTCACCAACGAGGAGATCATGCACGTTGCCAGGGATACCCACAGAAAAGCCACTCGAGGTCTGCTTGCCCCTTTCCCTCTCCATATCATCACCAGTTGCTTTTCACCAACAAGTCTGGAGATAAATGATGTGCATAATAATGTTTATAATCTATTCACATGTAAGAAAGTTGATAGAGCATCATATGGAGTTTATCTTATATGCATTTTTTTTTCAACCATTCTCTGCTAATGCACCAGATGGAGAGAGAGCATGCCTCTGATAAATGAGCTAAAAAGAATCTAAAGCTAAATGGAAAAAAAAGTGTCTGTAGTCACTGAATTCACCTCTAGGGGGAGCAAGTGACATGGTTTATTGAAGTTACTGCATTAGTACAGATTGGTTTCTTTCCCTGTTTGACTTGAAGTTTGTTGTTAACCCTCTCTTTTTTTTCTCTATTTTTCTTTCTTTTTTTTTTGTATATATTTTCATTTTTGCTTTAATCTCTTGTTACCAACGCCAGCTCTTGTGACTAGTGCTAAATCTGTGGCCCCTTCTCTAGCAACTCTCTTCCGTTAAGAGACAATGGCAGTTTGTGTTTTAACATGTTGTTCCTGTTGTTGATGTGAATCAAAGCTCCTGCAAAACAGCTGGCACAGTCAAGTGCACTGGCTTCTCTGACCGGTCTCAGTGAGTACCTCTTTTTCTGTCGCTGGGGAGGTTAGCGGGGGTGGGGCTTAGAAATCATGGTTTGGAGTTATATTGGGAAAAACAATGACAATTTTAAGACATGATGGCAAAATATTAGTTTTTAAGATTGTTCAAGACATGTTTTCTGTTTAGTTTGACAAAAAGCATGCTTTTTTATTTTTTATTTTTTATTTTTAGATTGATCAGTGAAGCCTGCAGATTTAGGATTAAGGATTAGGATTAAGTGCCTTTCGTGGGGGTTCCTGTGTTTGAGTCGGTTTTATTATTTGGAACCTAATTGTGTGAGAATGCATCTCGTTTTCCAGCCAACGATTGAACGATCTGGGGGGGCTCTGTTGTGGCAGGTGGGATTGGTGACTACGGCTCAGATGAAAGCGAGGACGACGACGCTCGCAGCCCTCGAGGGTCTGACTCCTCAGAGACAGATGAGGAAGAACTGCACCACCGCATCCGAGCGAAGCAGGACGCCTTCCGCCGTAAAGAGCAGGAATTGCAAGAAAAACTGGCACAAGAAGCTCTGATTGCACGTGGTGAGTCTCAAGTTATTTTTTTTATTTTTTTAAGCACTTAAAAGGAATTGAGGTTTTTTTTTCTGTTATCTCACATCAACACAAGGAGAAAAGGTTTCCATTCAGACATTTTACGACTGTAGATGTAGTTTGAAACAGTTTAGAAAAAAATAAAAGTTCCAGTACAGTCTGAAAGTGAAATTTCCTTTTGGATTTTTCCACGTATGAAAAGATATTTGTAATTCCCTCTCTTTCACCAAATATGATTCTTTCTTACTTTGTGTCCTTACTTTTTTTTTTCTTTGTAAAACTCTCTCCTTCCTCCACCGTGTATCGTTTCTTTCATTGTTTTCTTGGTTTATAAGGATTTTTCTTCCTTTCCTTATGTCCTTTGTTCTCTTAATTAGATATTGATTGAAGCGTTTACATGAAAAGGAATTAAAGCTTTAGCAGGTAACATTTATAAAAATGTGTTTTTTACATATTTGTCAAAACTGCAATTATGTCATGACACAAGAATAACAGATAATCTGAAAACATTTAGCTAGTCCATCTTCTCCTGTGCTAACTACAGAAATGCAGTTTGGTTAGAAACAACCAATCAGAGCCAAGAGGAGGGTCTTAGTGCTGTCAATCAAGTTCTTGTGATGCTTTTAAGATATATGTAAAAAACATTTTTCCAAAAGTTACCTGCTGCATCTTTAATGAAAAAATGTAAATTATACAGAGTGAGAACCACATACTACAACTTTATTTAAAACTAAGGTTCTTCTTACATTTGTTTTCAATCTTTCTTTGTGTGTTTTTCAGAAGAGTTGGCGAAGGAGAGATTGAGCAGAGAAAAGGGAGAATACAATGAGGGTCAGTTAGAAAATGTACACAAACAGGAAGTAAACGAGAAGGAGCCAGAGTCTGTGGGAGACAGGCGCGGGTCCCGTAGTGACGAGGGCAAGCACTCAGGCCGAGGGAAGGAACTATCGAGGCGAGGCGGCAGCGACTCCCCGGCCAACGGACACAGCAGCAGCTCCCGCTCCACCTCCAGCCACAGCAGCTCCCGCTCCTCCTCCACGTCCTCGTCTTCCTCTGCATCCTCCCGTAGCTCCTCTCGGTCTTTGTCCCCGCAAAGGAAGAGGCGGCGTAGTCGCTCTTCGTCCCGCAAAGCCCGGCGGCGCAGCCGCAGCCACAGCTCCCACAGGCACCGCAGCGAGAAGGTCCCGGTCCAGGGAGCGAGACAGGGACAGAGGCAGGGGTAGGGGCAGAGACAGCCGCAGTCGCAGCAGAGACAGAGCTAGGGACAAGGACAGGAAGAGGAGCCGGGAGCGTAGGGACAGCAGTCACAGTCGGAGCAGCAAACACAAACAAAAGGCCTCCAGCAGGGACAGGGAGAGGAGGAGAGACAGAAGTCGAAGCCATGAAAAAGATAAGAAAAAGAAAGATAAAGACAGAGAAAAAGATTCAGACAAAAAGAAAGAGAAGCCTAGATCTAAAGACAAGGAGAAGGAAAAAGGAACCTCTGTTACAGAGGAGAACGACAAGGCAAAGAAAAGGAAAGAGAACGACTCTTTGACAGACTCCCAGAGCGACAAGCGCTCTCGGCAAGATAGCAAATCGTCTAAGAAAGGCTCCAGCAAAGCTAGCAAGAAGCGCTCAGACTCCGACTCGAGTAGATCCCCCAGCCCCGAAGTTAGCAAGGAAAAGAAATCTAAGAAATCCAAACGTAGCCGGTCAAGGTCGGTGGAAAAATCTCACAAGTCTGGTAAGAAGGCAAGCCGCAAACACAAGTCTAAGTCACGATCAAGGTAGTATTCGTTTTTTATTCCCTCTACTTACTCTGTTTGTTGTGTGTCTCACTGAATTTGTATTTTCAGAGAAATGTTGACTGTCGTTGCCGCAAAGTGCTCAACTGTGTAAAATCAAGTGTTATACAATACAGGGCTCATGAAGGTTTTCTATGCCATATGTTCAGTACACATTGGGTCATTTTTGCCTTTGAGGATCTTCGTAGTAAAATGTAAAACTGTTTGTTGCTTTGCACTTTCTTCATGGTAGTTTCCTATGTAGAGACGTATAGGACATTAGTCTGTTTGCTATGATGGCTGGGAAGCAGATATTGTCTTTGATTGTTGTAGCGTATGCTTTGAGCGCTAAATATATCATTAATGTCGCGCCATCCGCCTCTCTTCCAGGTCCGCATCCCCATCCCATCGAAGCAAACGCTGAGCAGCACAGTCGACATCTGGATCTGTGCATTTACCCGCTTAAAATTCCATGAGTTGAGCAGGCTTGTCTCATTATAGAGGCAGTTGTGTAGGTGAACACCCCCCTCATACATTTCTTTTATTGTAAATATGCTGTAATTTTTAAAGTGTGACTGACGAACGATACATTTTGAATGCTAGATTTCATTATGCAGAGTTTAATCACACTAAGATCTGAAGTTGTACCGTTTTAAAACATAATATGAACATTTCCTTCCCTTCTCACGTTGTTGTATGATGTTCAATAAAGCCGTTTTCTTCCTTGTTTTGTCTCATGTCATTTTAAATGCTGCTATTGTCATTGCTTTAACGAACCAGAAGATGAAGACCGGTGTACCTTGGATTTAAAAAGTTGGGTTAGAGGATTGAAGATGTGAATAAGAATAAATATGCTAGGCATTCATCTAAAATCTCAGACACCTTTCAAATGGAAGTCAAGACCAGAGAAACAAAACGGTTTCAATTGGATTGATGAAAAGTCACTGAAATGGTCTCCAATACAAAGCCAAGCTGCCTTTGAGAAAAGATTCAAATTTGCTAAAGAGCAAATCAACTGGCCTTGAGAAGTGAAGTATCACTTGAGGACCAAGACTCCAGGGATTATTAATCAGTTGACCCCCAAAATTACCGTCGGAGACGAGGCAGCTACTGCTATAATACGGGAACGGAGGAAAAGGGTTAAATACGATAGTTTCCTGACCAAAACAGGAACATGACTGTTCAATAACTTATTATGGGTTGCAAAAAAATGTATCCAATATTGGTGTTGAATTGTAACACCAAAAGAAAAATAAAACCTTATTATGTGAAGTGTGTTAGAAGAATATCAATTACAAGTTTTTTTCATGTTTGTATAACACTGCATTACTGTATTATGCATTTCAATTATGAAAAAATACATGGAAATTTGTGAACTTATTAAATGGCAGTTCAGTAAAGGTGTCCACACTTTGAGAGCAAGAAGTACTTTACAACCCAACAATAAAACTTACTCAAAATGGAAAACGTGAAGAAAAATATGTAAAACTGGGAAGTATACCAACCTGAGGTCACTGTTGCATCCAGAAGGGGGCGGTAGAGGCGTGTTGACCCCTAACGCTCCAACAAAGAAACAAAACAGCATTATTCACAGAAAAATTTAAGAAAAATGCCAGAAACAATTTGAAGATACTAAAGGACGATTATTATTTAAACATTCAGAAGAAGATGGGAAATTAGATTTTCATGTTCTCTTATTTCACCCTCCTTGCGACTTGGTGGCGGTAATGCACGGTGGTGAGGTTTGCCATTAAAACCTAGCAGAAGAAGAAGAAGGAAACAAACAAGAAGGGCGACGCAGCTGACGACTGTAGGGAGATGTACTCCAACAAGCTCGGCCGGCTCATGTTCGGGCTGAGGGGCCTTGAGGCGACCTCCGCCCGCGGTGCCTTCCAGCGAGCGGCGGCTCGGAGCGGGTTCAGCTGGGCTGCGGTGCGTCAGCAGCGGACGCTGTGGCAGCAGAGGATGCACCAGACTGGGTAACTGAACAGAACCGAGCGAGCCGAGGCTGGGTGGGTTGACGACCACCTGAGCCTCTCGGGTCAGAAAAACAACGTCTTCCCGATGACGTTTGGTCCTCCAAACTCAGATACCTTCAGTGATCAACTGGTCACAAACTAATGCTAACACGTTTGCTAATTGTTTCAAAAAGTTTGTCAATGAAAAGTCAGCTTAAAATGATCCTAAATAACGTGGAGTTTTCTGTAAACAATTCATTTTTGATTGTCTTGATTGCAAATAGACTGAGTGAGGAAATGTCCCCCAAAGGAAAGGTGCATTAACCTCATTTCTAGCTAAATTTATTTGTTAATTTAAAAAGTCTATTTTTAAGACGTATTATATTCTATCTAAGTTCAGTTTAATTACATGGCTTTGATTCACAAACCGGTTCACAAAAAGTCAACTCAATCAAATCAGACATAAACATAAACTCCAGCTGATCCCAGTTACCAAACAGGGCCGTGCAGAGACCTTTGGAGGGGCAGGGGCTCAAAGTTAAAATAAATAAATAAAAATAGGGCCCACTGGACAAGATCTTAAAACATCGTACAATAACATAGCAAATTAAATAATTATATTTAGCTAAATATTATTGCTGAGGGGCACAAACAGGCTTTCTGCCACACAGATTAAAAATAATAATAATTAAAATAAAAATTTTGGGGGGGGGAATAAAAATAAAAAAGGCACTAAGGGCATCAAAGGTAAAAGGGGCAGGGGCTCAAGCCCCCTCTCCCCCCACCCCCTGCTCGTCCCTGCAGTTTATTATTCAAATTAGTTTAAAAAAAGCTTCATATATAAGGAAAGCCAGCAGACTGTTCCTGTAAAAAAAAAAAAAAAAATCTGTTCAATATTTCTAAATGCAGATCAGTGCGGCATTGAGAAGTAGCAGCATCAAGTTCAAATGAAACTCGAAAGCTACATTTAATAACTTCTTGTTTGACACGATGATGACCAGTGAATCATGTCCAGCGGCAGGTCGGCCGTCCACACCACTGTGGACCCCGGTGAGGTCAAGAGGTTCCAGCTGCTGGCCAACAAGTGGTGGGATGAAGAGGGAGAGTTTGCTGCCCTTCATGCCATGAACGACCTCAGGGTGCCTTTCGTACGGTGAGTCTGTCAGTCTTTCGGTTCGGTTAGTTGTTTTGTTTTTTGAAGACTTTTTAAAAGAATATATAAATGTGTATATGTAGAAGATCAACATCACTGTGGAATGAAAAGAAAAATGCGTGATGTTTATTTGTATTCATCACCTCTCAGCCAGTAGCACATGGAACAGAATGACATGAGTGTAGTGAACTTGCTTTGTTCCAGGTCTTGAGACGTATTTGGGTTTTGAAACACAACTGAAAAGCGTTTTGAATCTTGGATTTCCCGCTTCTTACAGTGTGTCCGCTCATCCTTAAAAAGTCTTAAATTGACGTATGTGACATTAAGGCTTTAAGATGTCTTAAATTCATGTAAATAAAAAGGAAGTTGGTGTTAAATATGTCAGACGTCTTACATTTTGGCATGGCAGGACTATTTAAACTCACAGTTTTCTGTCAAGCAAAAGCTTGAGTTATCTTTATTGCATTCTGTGACTCGAATCCTTGCTAGCTAGATAGCTTTTAAAAAAAATTTTTTTTACATCTATCATTGCCAAGTGCAAATTTACTGCGAGTTGGGTGGATGACATTTTTCTCTCACTTTAGTTCTGCTTGATTGAAACGCATCGTCGTCCCACAGCTATCCCCACAATTTAGTTTTTTTCCCGTCTTGTTTTCAAACTGGCATTAAAAAAGATTTGACAAAGTCTTCAATTTATTGACTTATTGACACCATGAGCTAATTTTTATCCAGACCGGCAGAAAAACTTTTCTGTTCCACAGCAAAAATGTTCTGAAAATGTGAGATGTTTTTTTGGTCAGCAGTGGTTTTTGCTTTTGGGCTCTCCTGAATGTTGGTATTTTTCTTTAGTCTCCTTTCTAATTGTTAAATTATGACCGCTGACCGTAACTGAATGTGAGACTTTTGACAGCTCTGCCATCCTTTCAGGGATAATCTGTTGAACGTGCAGAGAGAGCGTCACCCCGGGCAACCGCTGGCAGGACTGAGAATCCTGGATGTGGGTTGTGGAGGAGGCCTGCTTTCAGAGGTGAAGATATGTTGTTTTTTTTTTTGTATATTTTTTTTCCCTCCCCTCTCTGTTTGGGGGAGCAACGCAGTAAGCATAGAGACTCATCCAGCTCTGTAGTATCTGTCTACTTGCTGTTTTTTTTTCTGTTTTTTTCTGTCGCATTGAAGCTTTTCATTCACGTTTCAGCGGCAGCCGACTCCAGTCCGCATGTGAAAACACGCACGCCGGTGTCGTCCCGACTCTACTCTCTTGTGGTCTAACTGGTCGCGGTGTGGTGGACTGGACAGCCAGTCGTCCACAGTTGTTTATCTGTTTGTTATTGTTGATGGGTGGACAGCTGCGTTCTGAACGGAGGACGTAACCAGCTCGGTTGTGTGATCCGGGATGACAAAATCAGGCCTCCGTAGGGCACATCCTGTCATATTTATGGAGACTCGCGCACACGCCCATATAAGGCCATGTTAGGATCAGAGATGTTTACTGTGTGTCAGGTAGCGTTGCCCATCAGAGTGGATCAGACATGGGGGGGGGTGTGAATGAATGAATGAAGCCTCCTGGGCAAATATTTACATCTCTCCACAAGAGGGCAGTGTAGTCAACATCTGACATAACAGGATTGTCCAAATGGAGGGTTGAATTCATGGTTCCATTGTTTTTCTCAAAAGTTCTGAAAATGTGAGATGTTTTTTTGGTCAGCAGTGGTTTTTGCTTTTGGGCTCTCCTGAATGTTGGTATTTTTCTTTAGTCTCCTTTCTAATTGTTAAATTATGACCGCTGACTGTAACTGAGATTCGTGAGGCTATTGTAATTAATATCACTCCAACTTTGAACTGGGAATCTTAGAGGTGTGGACTATTTATTTAATATAAGTGAGTCGCACCATGTAAAACCTACAAAGCCAGATTGTAGAGACTTTTAGAGCTAAAAGTCTCTAAAAGTGACTCTTCTCCTCTACAGCCACTGGGTCGCCTGGGAGCCACTGTATCGGGCGTAGATCCAGTAGAAGACAGCATCCGCATCGCCCGGCTGCACGCGGCTCACGACCCGGACCTCCGCGACCGGGTGTCCTACCGGGCCTGCACCCTGGAGGAGCTCTCCGGCGAAGAGCAGGGCGTCACCCAGTTCGACGCCGTCGTGGCGTCTGAAGTGGTGGAGCATCTGGCCGACTTGGACACTTTCGCCATCTGCTGCAATAGCGTTCTGAAGGTGCGTCGTCTCTATGTGCTTGTGTCATTTTACGTCTCCGGCTGTGTCCATCGCTATGGTAACGCACGTTCACCTGAGCGCATGGCGTATGGTGCCGTTGTTGAGTTCTTATCTCAGATAGAGCTGCAGCTAGCGGTTATTTTGGTAATCGATTATTTTGACGATTAATCGAACCTTAAAAGTTTGCCACAGTCTTCAAATTTTTAATTTAAGCTTATTTTCTACAATACTAGAAATACAATAAACAAATAATTCTATTGTTTTTTTAAAAAATAAACATTTTATTGCCCAAAATGCAATAAAATAGAATTCCTTTAGTGCTTGTTTGTAGCAAAGGAAGAGTCTATACTCCAGTTAACGATTAATTGATTACTAAAGTAGTAGACTATGATTTCAATAAACGACTAATCAGATTAATCATTAATCATCCTGATCTCAGCTTTTTCAAACTCTTTGTTCATCTGATGCAAATTTTAGCTGGATTCTCTTTATGAACTGTAAAATAAGATTAAAAAATGATGTCTGTGTATATATTGAAGATAATTACATTAAATTTGAAATGTCAAAAAAACTGGCAGAGACGTCTCAGCATGTGGCAAAAATACAGTAGCTTATCACACCTCCATGTTTTGATGCTTTACGATCCAGAAACGTCCGAATTTTCTGAGCTAAGCCTGTGAGGTCCTCTTCTCTGTGCAGCCAGGAGGCTCTCTCTTCATCACCACTCTAAATAAAACCAACCTGTCGTATGCGCTGGCCGTCGTCGTCGCCGAGCAGCTGCTGCACATCGTTCCCAGAGGGACACACGACTGGGAGAAGTTCATCAGCCCCGTGGAGCTGGAGCGCCTCCTGGAGTCCAGTGAGTCTCAAAACGTCCACAAGATGGGAAAAGTACCAACTACAATCCCACACATACAGATGTTAGCTCATTGTCTGCTTTGTGTGATGAAGGTTTGTCTCTTTTGCCTTCCTCTCCCTTCTCAGATGGTTTCTTGGTGCAGTCTGTCCAAGGAATGCTGTACAACCCCATCTCTGGAGCCTGGAGCTGGACAAACAACACCGAAATCAACTATGCCCTCCATGCTGTCAAGCAGGATGATGAAGCTGAGGCTGGCAGCACTACGCCTGGGGCCCACAATGAAGCCGCACACAGCTGAACCACTTTATTTGAAAAAAAAAAAAAAAAAAGAAAACAGGGATTGAGGTGTGTAGCTGGACTCTTGTTGTCCCTCGGGTCAGCTGTGAAACACCAATTAGAGGCTGAGATTATTCAAGGATTAAAGACAGACTTGGTATATAATGACCTCTGTGCACTAGTCAGTAAGACATGAGATTTAGTCAAAGTGTTAATGTGGTCGATTTATGGAAAGAAGCTTGCCTTGGAGTAATTCTAAGATTTCTCTGCGTCAGAGCATATTGTTATTTTCATCATATGCCATTCTGCATCAGTGAATGTTCATCAAAATGCATGTTCCTCTATTAAAATGTACCTTTTCACTGTTATACATCTTGGGATTATTTTATTTTTGTCTGTCTACTCATAAAAACATGGCTTCCTAGTTTCCATATTTAGATTCTAAGCCCATCCAGAGGGAGAGGGGGTCGCTTCCTCTGGGATTATAATGGGTCTCCATTATGGAGAGATTATGTAATCCAGAATGTCCCCGAAGAGGAGAAAAAGTCATGTTTGACTTATTCTCAACATTGACTAATGTTCTAATGACTCCAAGGACGTAACTGTGACTACCTGTTAATGAAAAAACTTTATATCACTTATTCTATATCATATTAATGAGCCCACAACGTTAACCATTTATTTTCGCCGAGCTGTGAAGAATAACAAAAGCTCGCGCGGTTCCCAGATGCACAGTCGCCATGGCAGCGCTAAACGCCTTACAGATTAAAGGTCCACAATTAGTTCGCCCGCTCGTCGTCGGAGGAGTCGGTCTCCCTGACGCGGACGCAGACGGCAGCAGCGGGACGTTTTGGCGTCTAACTATTGAGCTCCAGGGTCGTTTTTTTCCTCGAAGTTGCTTCCGTCCTCCTGTCCTCGGCATGCCCAGCAAACTAACTCCCAACTCGGCTGCTCCTGCTGGATTGAGCCGTCAATATGACGGTCCTGGTTCACTTTCGAGGTTGGCCCAGAGTGAGTAGAAAACTTTGTCAGTTTCTACAAATTCTTGCTCCCGTTTTATATTTTAACTTGTGTCACGGCAGCCTGTACCTCATTCAGCGTTTTAAGTATTACAAAGGATAACATTTAAATTGACCGACGTCGTGAATGTAAGTCATTTATGCTTTATTAGCGTTTTTATCCGTTACTTTTGTGACATTGGGAAGTCGTTTCAATATTATCAAAGACGCATGTGACGTAAGGAGCCAGTGTTTTCACTGGGATGCTGCTGGAGGCTCGTCAGGGCGGGGTGACCCCATCAGACAATAGGACAACCACGTCAAGCTGACGGAGTATAATACCCGCACGGCGGAAATGATGTCACTATGTTGTTACAAAGTAAAAGATGACTTTAAATCTGTTCCTGCTTTTTGCCAGCTTTTCTTTATCTCAAACTTGTTTACTATCTGTTTTTATTATTGTTATTATCATTATTAGTCAACACTGTATATATTAAAGATGAATAGCAAATCTAATATATGTGGCTCTTCTTCAGAGACACCCTATTATTTATTTCATTGATGGTGATTTTGAAAAAGTAATTTTTGACACCCCTACAACTGCATGTCCCCTGCATTAGTTAAATGTGTCAGAGACATTCTCAACCGGCCGGGATTCGAACCTGTGACCATATGTCACCGCCGCGCCTTTATTTTTTATTTATTTATTTTTTTTTTATTTGACTAACCTGAATATTTAATGAAAGGAATATTAGTAGATTGGATCATTATGAAACCCTCAACTAACCTCAGCCGTGGCCCATTATTTAGAAAAAAAAATACCACCGGAAGTAGCGCTGCTGTTTTTGCAGCATGAGTAACAATGCTGTGTAGAAGCCGCAGAGGGAGGTGAGCGGGGCGCCGAGCATCTTCTCAGGAAGAAGGAGCGGCAATGTTTACTCCAGACAGCGTTCTGGATGAATAGCTCGCAGTCCCGCCGCCGCCATGCCGTAGGTTAACCCGCCGGGCGCTTGGATGAAGCCGAACGGGGGCCGCAGCTGGCAGGAAGCCGGGTGGTTGTAACCGAAGGTGGGAGGATGCACTGGGCTGCTGGCTTCGCCTCCTCCCGGCCGTGCGTGGTGGAACTGGGGCCGAATCATAGCCTGCCGCTCGGGCTGTGCGGCTCCGAGCAGCAGCAGTCTTTGTATGGCTACATCATCGCCTTTCCCCTGCAGGACTACGGCGGCATCATGTCGGCTCTGGGCTCGGAGTCCTGGTGGAAGAAGACCCTCTACATCACCGGGGGGGCCCTGCTGGCCGCTGCAGCCTACCTACTGCACGAGCTGCTCGCCATCAGGTAGGTGGGCACGCGACCTGGACTGTGTTTTTATTATCATTCACCAGTCAGTGTTTATAATCCCATAATCGGGATTGATTGGGTTTTATAACGTTGTTAAATAGGTGGATGTTACAAGAAGACTTAAGGACGGAGTCTATTTCCTCCTACTAAGGACAAGGCATGTTTAGAGAAAATGAAAATAAAAAAAACATTAAGTCTGGAATCATAGGTCGGTTGTGAGTGAGTGTAAACTCTGGAGCTCCACACTCAACCTGCCCAGTAAATACATGCATCTGCAATGAATTGATACCGCAGATGCTTATGAAAACAACAGAGAAGACCCTCAATAAAATGACATTTTCAGCATCTCCAATTGCAGCACCAATAACACTGGACTATTGTCAGAGCAGCAATGCTTGCCTGACAGGAGAGGGATTATAAATTTGGAGCAGCCCAGTGCCGGGCAGTAAGTACATCCTGTTACAGTGGCCTGGTAGTTTGTGCTTTCTCTCCACCCCTTCTCCTGTAAGCTGTGTTTGAAGCCGCTGCTGAATCACGTGCAGGCTGCTGATGTCGGCTATGCAGCCTGCCGGAATCATCTGTTTGTACCAAGTTTGTTGGCAGTGGCATCAATAAACCAGCTTAGATTACCCCGCTCCCTGAGAAAAAGTTTGAGGTCTTTATTTCATCTCAAAAAGTTTGAGGTCTTTATTTCATCTCCTTCTGTTTTCATTCAAACTTTAGGTTAAAAGTAGGTAAAATACAGCTCAACATAACAACTTGTAAAGCATGTTTAAAAACCTTGAAGTTTATTGAAATGTGTTTTCCCTATTATTAAGTAGAGGAAACAGTCTGGAGCCTTGCTCTAAAACAAACACCAACCTGAGTACAACATGCAGAATTGCAGTTTTAAGACCTTCATTGAAAAACTGTAACACATTTCACAGGAGACATTTCCTATATAAAAAATCAATTGAATCAATAGAAAGCGATTTTTAAAAATTCCTCTTGAAAGGTACCAGACAGCCTTTGTGGCTACAGCTTGTTAGATGGCAATTGCAATGAAAGTGGAACAGCTGCAAAAAGGGGAACTTGCAGGACAAACACAAATCTTCAGAACGCAGGACCAAAACAAACAAAAGAAAAAAACAAGTCGGTTTTCAAATGTATATGACAGCACTTGTCCTGCAAATCTGATCCAGAAGAGCAATCACTAACAATCAGCCGCCATTGAAAGGTTTGTCATCATTTTGCAAAAAGAGGGACAAACAGGAGAGTCCAGTGATAGTCAATCTGCACACAAACCAGATTCTGGGAACTGTTCCATGATGTTGAAGGACATTGATATAATTCATTTAAAGTGAAAAAAAAATTAAAATAAAAATAAAATCTCTGTGACATAGAAAGCAGCATTTAATTGATTATTTCTGTGATAATACAATGACAGAACAACAGATGGGCAGAAACATGTCACACTGAAAAGCCAAGCATGGGCCTTCACTGGAATAGAATACTTTCCAATAATGATGCCATTCCATCGCATGGCAAATGGAAACAGACATGTATACAATGGGAATACTAGAAATAAAATAAAAAAATAGAAATTGAAAACTATACAGTTGGAGTTAAAAGTTAAATAAAAAACAAGATTGCATTGAGCTAGACAGTCTGTCTCAATGCAAAACTAGTGAAAACTAGAAATGAGACCTGTCAATCCTATTGAGAAATGACTGTTTTTAAGACCATGATATGTAATCTCATTGATACTTTGAAGATACATGTTTACTTGAAAAGTACTACTATGTTTTTTTTGTCATATTTATTCTAGAAATTTAGCTCAAGTTTGTGTATCACAACCAAAATAACAAAAGTTAATCAGCGAGCAAATCACCAAATTTCCAAGTAAATGTATTTCCACAGGTGCAGTTGATGTGAAATTTGTATTGGATGTGGAAAAGACTCCACTGGGAAAAAGTATTGAGCGCGTGAAGAAACGGGGTTACGAGGGTGCAGGGAATGCCATGACACCAGTTGAAATCTATCCGTAATTAGAAAGCAGTCATGACCCAGGGGTCTGATTTCCACGATGTCGCACAAGAAACTTCTCATAATTGGCCAAAATAATGAGTTCTCTCAAGACCTTTGCAACCTTAACAGTTTTTACTCTGGTCACAGAGCATTTCTAAACTACTAAGTTGTCCAAGAGCCGAGGACTATTTGTGAAGAGCTTCAGAAAGACCTGGAATTTGCCTCATCTGGAGAAGACAGTCAGCTGCTGATCAGATGAGACCAAAATTGATTGGATTCCACATTACACTCCATGTTTAGAAGTCAAAAGTATAGGGTCAGCTGTCTTCTAGGAACTGTAATTGGTTTTTCTTCTACTTTTTTGTTCAATGCCAGTTGGCGAATAGCTTAATGGTGCATTACCGCCACCAACTGGTAAGGAGTGTGGACCAAATGGTGGGAAAATAATAAAATAAAATGAAAAATACCCTCACTGCTCCTCCTTTGCATCCTCATCATTACTGTGATTTGTCACAGGTTTTCACCATGCTGGTCACTTTACTACATCATTTATTTGATATTAATGCGGATGCTAAACTGCCAGCAATTCACTGTGATTGACTGCTTGTGTAAACTTTTTTTCACCCCAACAAATTCTCCCCTTGTTGGTTCCAGTGCAATAACGTAGTGTGACCTTCGTGTTTTTACTCAAGGTCATTTTTTCTATAAAATCTAAAACAAGCCCATGCCTGCCTTTATCTTGCCTTGCATACCAAAGCTATTTCCTCTACTGTGTATTATAATTTCAGCTCTTAAGAAAAATCCTCCTGATGGAGGAACTAAATTAACAGTCGCTTGATTGAATATTGTGATGTGAGCAGGAAAATGAGGGAAAATGTGATTGATTTCTCCTTTTCCTCCTCATGAAGTTTTCTTCTTCTTACAAATGAGCAAAGCACTAAGTGTTTCCAGGCTGCAGGTCTCAGATCAGATCATTATGTTTGCTCTGAGCTGGGGGAGAATGACTCATTTACTTTACACATTCAAGTCCTTCACAAGCCCTTGATACCGCTCAGCTGATACGCTGGAGCAGGACAGTGGCATATCAGCTGTATTTTCAAGCTAGCTTAAAATACCTATTGCTCCATGACCCTCAATGAATAAATTATCTCTTAAAGTGCTGAACATCTCAGGCTGATAACTCAGAGTCCTCTCTGTGTAAAGCTTAAACCAGGTGACAAAATATGTTCGTACGAATCAACTCATTGAAAGAAACCGCCATTTTATTAACAATGAGCTCAAAATAGTCGGTTAAATAGAATAAAAACGAACTCTATTAAATGCGTACTTTTATTTATTTGTGTTCTGCCTCTCTGTGTGTGTAGGAAGGAGCAGGAGTTGGATTCTAAAGATGCCATCATCCTCCATCAGTTCTCCAGACCAAAGAACGGCATCCCCAGCCTCTCCCCCTTCTGCCTCAAAATAGAGACGTACCTGCGCATGTTGGATCTGCCTTACCAGGTAACAGTTGCTGTATTTCATCATCCTTAGAGAAAGCCATTTCAAAATAAAGCCTGTGTACCAATGACGAAGGACTTTTTTTATCACCTGCAGAACTACTTTGACGGGAAGCTGTCACCGCAGGGAAAGATGCCGTGGATTGAGTACAACCATGAGCAGGTGTCGGGGTCAGAGTTCATCGTAGACTTTCTGGAGGAGAAACTGGGGGTCAACTTGAACAAGAACCTGACCCCACAAGAAATAGCCGTGTCCAGAGCAGTCACCAAGATGGTTGAAGAGCACCTCTACTGGTAAGGGGGGGTGACCCACAGAAACACTCATAGAACATTCTGCGACAAGAAATTTTTTGTTCTTCCTCGGTTATGTAATACAAACATATTGACATTTTCCACTCTGGAGACAATAGAAAAACATCTACTGACATTTATTAACAGTGTGGAGACCGGGTACATTATGAAAGACTGGATGTGTAACAGCTTGGTACAAACTTAGATCACATTATTTTAGCTACATAATGTCCACTTTGTCATTCCGATAAAAAAAAAAAAAAAAAAAAGGTTTGTTCCCTGACTGGCCCTCAAGCTTCACTCTTCATTTTTCTATGGGCTGATCCGGCCCTGACGGCTCCTGATTTGATGGCGTGTTGAGTCACACCAGATCAACTGGAAGATACGCAGGCTACTTCTGCTTCTAGGAAATTGTTTTCACCCCTCTTCCAGCACACACACAGGCTGTTTTCCATTACCTAAAAGCTGCATCCATCTTCCACCTCTCATCCCCTAACACACACACTGTGCTTTAACCTGCTGTTTCATTTCCATCCCTTTGATAACATCAGGACACAGCATCCAGAAAAGTCTTGTTTTAACCCCACACTCAGTGGATTCCTCATAGCATTAACTGAGGTCAGTCTTGTAACCCACATCCTCCTCCACTCCTTCCTCCCCCCTCGGCTGCTTTCTGTGCCACTACATCCACCTGCCACATTTAGACCCACATTTAGACCCACATTTAGACCTGTGGGCTGAATTATTGATGAAGGGCACTGTGACAGCTTGTTGCTCGTTACGTGATGAGATGCATGCAAGCATCAGTGGGCTATTTCCTGAGCCCCGGAGGCCGCAGCTCGCATGTTGCTCTTAAATACCACACAACCGCTGCTGGGGATGTTTATTATTAGTATGTGTGAAGCCTTTTTAGAAAGTAGTCGCTTTAGGCGACTGTATACTCGCTAACATCTCACATATCGAACAGTTTTTATTTTTTATTTTAACAAAGCTGCGTCTGTCTTTGGGATATCAGATACAAGCGTCAGTGTGCAGTCAGACATGATACTGCCCAGAGTCTTTGATTGAATTTGTGTCAAGGAACCGGTCCTACACATTATATTGAAGGAGTGCTCCAGGACATTTGGACCTCTTCTGTCTCTTTTCAAAAGGGAGTTTGACATCAGGCTTCAGATTGTGTATATGGACTGATAGGTTGAAGCTCATCATAGCTTCAACCTATCAACCTAGATTCTCTGAAAGAGCTAAAATAATTAGCATGGAAAATATTTGTTTTTCTACCGTTTCTGGCATTAATGTAATTATTTACTTTAGTTGGTGAGGTGACATTTTAGTATGTTGTTTGTATAAAACAAATACACAATTATTATGAATTTGAAATCAAAGGTAACTTTAGCATCTTGTATTAGCTCTTAGCATGATTACTGTGGTAGTTAGTACTAACGGTAAACATCAGTAATTTTTATGAAAAAGCCACGTCAAAATAACCAACAAAGTCTCACTCTATTATAATAGCCTGGTTAGCAGGTACTTTTCTTTTTTTTCAGTGTGACCTGGTAGAGTTTACATATGAAGTGTTTACTGATTAGAAAAATCATACATTGTAACTTTGACCAGCCACTCACTGGTGAGTTCAGTCAAGCAAACAAAACAAAAAAACAACTAACTTTTCTCCACCAGCCTTTTTCATACCAAATATTGAGTTTTCAGGGAGCAAAGCAACTGAAACATTTTTTGCCATCTTGCATCTTGGCCTCAAATACATTTCAAGTAGCAGGCAGGTTAAGGAGCTGATAAGATGAAGAGAGAGAGAAATGTGACTGATAGTGGTGCACTTCTTTTGATTAGACTGAAGTTTTTGTAGACACAGAGGCAGGATCTGAGCCTCTGGTTAAAGCACACTGAAACTGAAACAACTCTTTACAGTTTTTCCATCAGAGCTGCACAAAATTAGCAAAACACCACACTGCATTATTATTATTGTATCAAATCTATCAAATCAGATTAACTCCCATAAGATGAAAAGTCAAAGCTCACCCAAAGTTGCATGCATTCTTCTTTTAAAAAATGTTGCACATTTAAATCTGTTTTTACAGTACGGGACGATATGGCTTAGTAAAATATTATATCAGTCGATACTGATAATTATTGATTAGTTTTTGGGTTTTAAATGTCTTAAATATGTTCAAACTGGTGGTGTGACTTTTCCTGCTTTATCCAGTTTCCTCTAGAGCCGCTGTAATCATTTTCTCCTCTCATTCCACACCTTTGTTTTTTTATTTTTAAGTATTTCGTAGGGTGGTGAAACTGCAATCGGTGCACTTTTAATGTTAGATGCACACGATTTGCCAAGTCCAGCGGTGAGAAGCAAACATTGTGAGATTTAAGACAAATTGTAACTTAACCCTGTTTGGGCATGCAACAAACGCCATCAACAACTACCTTCTCTGCTATGTTAAGATGCTTAACACTTATTCCTCTGCAAACATATTATTAGAAGTACATTTAAGAAATACTAAGTCTGCGCTAAAATAAACAATTGAAAAAGAATTGAATCCATCTCTGGGATAGTTCTAATAGAGATCACACCACCACCCTCGGCCTTTTGTTCAATGTTTTTAAATTGCCGGTGGAATTCTTTACCTTAACATGAGATTCCTGTTACTGCAGTGAACTCAACGTTGAGGCAGAGCAGCTTTCGATTCTCATTAAAATTTTCAACTGTAGTTACTCTGTGTGTTCCCTCAGGACAATAGCATACTGCCAGTGGGTGGACAACGTGGAAGAAACCCAGAAGCTGCTGGCGATGAACGGTCCACTGAGCGACACGCTGAAATGGCTGCTGAGCCACCTGACTGGCAGCATGGTGCGCAGAGAGATGTACGGCCACGGCATCGGCCGCTTCTCCAAGGAGGAGGTCTACGCGCTGATGGAGAAGGACATGAGGACCCTGGCCACTCTGCTGGGTAGGAGCAGGAAATCATCAGCTCATTTATCATCAGCATCATTATGATCAGTGAGAGAGAAGTTGGCTGGAAAGGATCTGGCCCAAACCTTAATTAGGATAAAGATAAAATGGTGACATGCGATGAAGTGATTTTATGGCAAAGGAGTAGATGAGCTCATGCTGTAAAATCTCTGCATTTAATGCATCTGTTGTTTTGTCATGTAGGAGATAAAAAATATTTTATGGGCTCCAAGATGTCAACGTTAGATGCCACGGTGTTCGGCCATCTGGCTCAGGCTATGTGGACTCTACCCGGGACCCGGCCAGAGCAACTCATCAAAGGTTGGAGTCCTGTCAGCACCTTCTCATATTTTGTCGTATTACAACCACAAACTTCAGTTGTATTTTATCGCGGTTCTTCTTAACTGACACAGAGAAGATGATAGATGGTTTTTGAAAGGTTTTACAAATAAAAATCAAAGTTTGGCCTGCATTTGCTTCCACTCCACCGAGTCAGCAGAAAGGGAGAGCGTCTGAGAACAGCAATTTTCAGGTCTTGCCAAAGTTTTTTGAATTAGACTTGGGCTTTGATTGGGCCGCTGTTAAACATAAATATGCTTGGATCTAAACCACAGGGCTGAAACTGCAGCCCTCAGATGGATTTTAGATGTGCCACTGTTCCAACACACCTTAATCTGTCATTAAGGTGTGTTGAACTTGATTGTAAATCACCCTGTTGAACTTGATTGTAAATTACTTTGTGTTAGTTTATCACATAAAGTTGGTTATAAGCTTATGTCCTTTTATACTACAGGGGTACTCCGATACTTTATAGGGGTAAGAAGTATATCACTACTTGTCTAAAAGTAGGTCAACTAAAAGGTATTTGATAGATAAATGATCATCAATAAATATATATATCAGTCATAATCATTCAGGGCCCGTGTTTTGCCTTTTCCACCACAAGTTAAGTTTAAATAAATATTTATTCACACCAATCTGAAAAAATATTTGAATTAAGAACTTTAGCTTTTAAATTTGATAATCTAATAATCCATACAACTACCAGAGTGGCCAATTAAGATAGCCATTTGAAGGGTAAAGATACAATGACGCTGACTTGTGCAGAAGTTTTTCTATGACTTTAGGAAATCTGAGGAATATTTAATGATTTTTTTACCTTTGACCACAAGATGGCAGTGTTCTTTTGCTCGACAGAAGAAGTTTTTAACACTTTGGTGTTTAATCCTTAAACTTCATCTGATAGGAAAATAATAAATCACTTTTTCTAATTAGAATGTGACAAAAAATAGTAAAATAGCTCTCCATCACAAGGACATTCATTTCTCCTAATGATGAGAGAAACAAAACTTTTACAACCAGATCTTTAAAAAAACAATAACCTTGACATGTGAATCTCTAAAATGATTTCTCTATAGATGGAGAAGTTAAAGGATCAGTATGACAATCGAAGTTCATGGTGAAACGAATTCCCGGTTCGTTTTAGGTCTGAACTTTGATTGGGCCATCTTAACATGTAATATGCTTTGATCTAGAAAGGAAAACTCTGCCCAAGTCTTCTCTTCTTCTTTTCTCTGACATGTTTCCATTTAGAAGCAAACAATAAAGCAGAAATAAACCACATATCCATACCTTTAAAAAAAAAAGCAGCAGTTGCTCAGTCAAAAAAGCATCCAGAGGAACAAGGAACAACTGAATGCAGTAAGATTCCAATTCTGGAATTATTTATTGCGCCGGGTTGTGGTACTAAGATCGACTTATTACCAAAAAAACAGCCAGCTGGGTTTTTTAAATGCCTCTGCTGTTTTTAGAAACAGTTAAGACCCAACTTGAAGGACAAAAACGTGTAAAATATGAATTTTGCATAGTACGTCCCCTTTAACAGTTGTGAAATGAACAAGAGAAAAGTCCTTACACCAGAGTTTTTAACTCTTGCTCTGAAACACCGTATCTGTGGTCAATATCTTCTCAGGAGAGCTGATTAACCTGGCCATGTTCTGTGAGCGGATGAGAAGGAAGTTCTGGCCTGAGTGGTTTGTGGAGGTGGAGGACCTTTATTACGACGGAGACAGCGAGAGCAGCAGCAGCAGCAGCAGCCCTGCAGGCCTGCTGGACTTTGGCCTGTTCTCCAGGACTGACCTCTGGGTGACAGCTGCAGCCAGTCCACCAGACAGACACACACACCCTCCCCCGAGTCGGACCACTCGCTTTTTGACTCGGACGTGGGGACGGGCTCCGAAAACGACATTCAGCTCAAAGAGGAGATGATGCCGGACCTGGAGGTTTGAGTTGTGACCAGGAAGAGCGGGACTTAACAGGAAAGCGGAGTAGCGGACGCGGCAGGCAGCTACAGCCTGTCCAGATTACGCTTTGCACATCTGGAGAAACTAGTCCAGCGTCTCCACTCGCTAATTCCAACTTCCCCCAACAGACTGGGTGTGTATATGCAGAGGATACAAAGTAAACCTCATAATAAAACATAGCGTACCCGTTCGTCCCCTTCCCAACTGTCGCGTTGGCAGTTCCTCTTTGCCTTATTTGTCTCGTCCTCAGATCCAGAAGTCGCTGGTGCAAAAGTTACACAAACCAAACATTGGATCTCATGAGAAGCACGGCGACAGAGGAGGAAGTGTTGCAGATGTGACAGGTGGCACTTCACTTGCTACGAGATGATGCAACTAATCACCACTCTGCCATGTGTCAAAAATGCGTAAATCCATTCCAACAGGTGCAGATTGATCATGTGGCTCGAAAGGGAACAGCTGCCGTGTCTCTGCTGTTTACCATCCGTGTGCTGAATAGTAAACACAGACAACAGTGAGTGCCACTTCTTGTCCGTCACAGATCCCAGTGTCATTTCCTCTATGCTGCTGTATATTGTTGAAATCTGATTAAACACCAGGAAAGGAGGTTTATGACTTCATCATCTCCAACCCCGGTCAAGTCGCAGGTTCATTGGTTTGAGAGCAGAAGAAAGAATTTGTGCCTGTATCAGTTACCAGATTTCATTTTGAACAATTATTTACATGCACTTTATATTTAAGCTTCAATCTTATTCATTTATTTATTTTAATTTCACCTCATTTGATGCGTCAGAGCCATATTCGACCACTAGATGGCGGCATAAGACGTCCCTTTTGTCCTTCCTGTGCTGTAACACGGAGCAGACTTCTGCAGGAGATGTGAGTCATTTATGGCTACAAAACAAAGTATTTGTCCTTCATTCCTGACATTGTAATTTCTATTCATTGGTGACTTGTCATGCAGCGTGTAGGTGTTGTGTGTGGGTGCATGCGTAGCTGCAAACTGAAACTGAGCACACAGCAACAAATCAGCCTTAGTGCTCGGAATATTTATAAAGTGGTGACATTAGCCTTTTTTTTTTGTTCTATCATAATTTATTAACAGTGCCATTTGATTTTTTTTCTAATCAGTTTGTGTTTACAAATATATATTTTTTATTATGTTTGTGTTTTCTTATTACTGTCAGAGATGTATTATTTTTGCACTAGTGTAATTTTTTTTTTCACTTTACGTTAAAGGAAAATCTGCTGTAAAGGCCAAAAAGAGATGCTAAAGAGGTCCTAGTAATGATTATTCAGTGAGGGAGAATGCATCGCTCCTGTTAGCTGTGTGGATGTGAATGTTACCCTGAGCGAATGTCATCAGTGAGACGGTTCATGAAAAGCTCTTTATGTAATAAGATTTCAAACCAAAAGGAGCCAGATGAGAAACCAGAAGAATCTGGGGAGCTTTCAGGTAGAAGAGCTCAAAACGGCAACGTGATGGATGTAAATACGATTACACAACATGAAACTAGCAGTAGACATGTGGACACATTTGCTGCTACCGCCGCTAAAAGATGTGTGAAAAGCCTTAAAATGAATTCATCTTTCCTTGCTTTACCATCATTTCACATTACCATTCTTTTCATCCAATTGTTAATTAAAGATGAGGGGAAATCCAGCATTGGAAATAAATATTAGTCTTGTCCTGTTAAATCTAATGAAGTTGGCACCAACAGAGAGCTCTTTGGTCTCTTTGAACAATACACCCAGCTGGTCCATCCTGGGTTTTACTTTTTTCTATTTCCCATTGCAGTCCAGCAGATTGTGATGTAAAATCTCCCGGTATTTTAATGACTTGATGTTGCCTGGCACTCTAACAAGATTCCCAGGCCCTTTGGAAGACAAGCAGACTCAGCATCACATGTCCTCTACCGTACCTAATAAAGAACATGAGATCATTTTCTGAACTTTTTTTTATCCTGCATTTATGGCAGAAATAAATAAGTGACTTAATATTTTATGCTAAATATTAATATTAAATATTTTATGTCTGACAGAAAACACAACGCTTCATAGTGTTTTAGTAGTACTACTGAAGTTAAGTAAACCATATGTTTACATTTGTGATGGTTACACAAGATTTGTTTTCTGCCATGCTTCACAAATTAAATGTAATCACAGTTCCCCATCAGTGAGCTTTGAAGATGTTTTTCTTCTCCTTACAATACCACTCAATGCGTAGTGGGAAGATAAAAATGAATGAACATCTAGTCTAGAGGCTTAAAGCAACGAGTTCCTGTGTCAAATCACATGGACATCCCAGGAAAACAAAGTTATGGAGTATTAAGAAGCTCCTATTGCAACAAAACAACTTACAATAAATCTATTCAAAAAAAGCTTCATCTACATTTATGTCAAAAGGATTGTTAGGGTCACCCACAAGTTTGATTTCAATAAACACAATTACATTTTTAATTGGGTTATCCTTGCTTTTCTGTGTGAAATTATGCCACTGCAATACAATAATTAATTTTAGGGCTGTTCACACATCTTTACCGCTGTCACCAATAAATATGTTCACGTCTGTATTTAAAATCGGTCAAATTAGAGAATACATTCCCCACACATGGTGGTTCGTAGACCTCCATGAAACAAATGAGATGAGTGGAATTGTATTTGTCACCTTTTCTTACACCTTCTGCTGCTCTGAGTTGTCTGGAACAGTTGTCACCAGATGAATGATTTCTCAGAGTAAAGCTGTTACAAAAAGTGAGAAGCTTGTATATTGAGTTAAAAAAAAAACAACAAAAAAAAAAGGCATAAGAAAACGAACTCTCTTTCTGAAATGACAAGTTTGTCAAAAGCTATCTTGCAAATCGCTTTTTCTTTTTTTTTCTTTTTTTTTTTTCCAGTGACACAACCTCTCTGTTTTGTTTTGGTTCAGTGTCGCTGCTCTCATTAGCTTCCTTCCCAGAAGCAGCAGGCCGCTCATTCAGCAGAGGGAAAACCGAAACCCCACGTACGATGGTTGCTCCAAAACAAATGACTCGCCAATTAAGCCAGTGCCTGGCTGGTAAAGTGCACCAACTGAGCGTCTGGCAGCCAAACGGGAAGATAAGCTGCTCGAGGTTTCTGTACAAAACTGGAAAAAATTAGAAGGTTAATGTTGACCCTGTTTTTGGGGGGGGGCGGTTTTCTCAGAAACAGAGGGCCATTTACCGAGATGAAGGTTTTAAAAAGTTTAAAACGTGGCGGCTGGTTGGAAACCACAGACCTCGACTCATCTGTCCCGAGATCGACTTCTTGGTTTTCTGCCACATCTCTGTTGAATAAAGGACGCTAGTGTCGAAATAATTCTTCCAAAAATAAAAAGTGCTAAAATTTGGGGCGTCGTGATTCGAGCGAGCGCACAGAGCCCCACGCTTCATCTCGAACTTGGTTCCTACCTCCATAATCCCTGCCCCGTTGTAAATGTTTTACAAAAAAAGCTGGTAAAATGTCATCGTTTCAATGTTTTAAAGTCCTTTTTGACTGGATAAAAGAATGACTGAAATGACGTGTTTTCTCTGGGTGTTTGGATCAGAGATCAACGTAGAGCTGGCCCAACCCCACCAGACTGACAGTTAGTTGGTTAAAAAAACCTACCAAACATTTCTAAACCCCAAAAGAGACAAATGATGGTTCTAAGAACACTTGAAGTGTTTCCTTTTTTCAAAAGTGGATTATTTTTTGTTTAAAACAGCTGTGTAAATGACATATTATAAAATTCCACTCATCTTCATTGGTCTGGGACAGAAATGGTCAGTTTTAGTCGCTGGGCACTGAAACCAAAATTATTTTCCTATCACCGGACCTTTCAGTCACCAGGTATCCTGATGGCTTCAGCTCAGAGCTCGACTCTCGGACTTTTAAGGTTCTGTTTCCTACGTGTCGTCTTGTCTGACCTGATGGATCCGGTCACCACAAACCGTACAGTTGGACTGATTTAATCAAGCCATATTAAAACTAGATGTCTTGTTTTTGGAGAAATGTCATAGCGATTAGTGCCGGTGTAATGTAAATATTGTGTGACAATGTGTATGTAGGTCTGACTGATCCAACTACCTGTGGCTGTGCAGTCATAAAGAGTACTGGAGGATTTCAATAAAGCCTAGCTGTGACAATTTTAAACATCTTGTTAAGACTTTTATTTATTTTTTTCATCTCCTGAGGGAGTAAAGATGGTATGGCAGATGTTACTTCTTTTTTTATATTCCTAATTGTCATATTTCTGGTTGTGTTTTCTGTGTCCGATTGTGTTATAAAAACAGTTCCAGTCATTCAGGTTCCAGCTGCTGCAGGGCGAGCCAATAGCAGCAGAGATTTACTGAAGGTGAAAAGAAAGGAACGAGGGGCTGCGGGGAAGACAAAGTTCAGCAGGGGCAAGCGCAGGACTAACCAGGACCAAACAGCGAAAGGAGGGATAAGAGGAGGAGCAGGTGGTGGAGAGGAGAGAGAGCTGGGGATGGAGGGATTGTTGGGAGTCACAGGGGGAAGAGGAGAGAAGAAATGAAAGGAGTGAAATGTAGAAGGAGAAAAAATGTTCAGCGAGGAGGAGAGGAGAGATGTGGGGGGGATGAGGTGGCTGGGCTTCAGGGGGCCTGAGGAGAAGATTCGAGGGCCACGGTTCAGGAACCAGGCTCCCGGGGGATGGAGCAGGTGCAGGCTGCGAGCGAGGCCTTTGGGCCTGACGGGGTTGCCAGAGCTTAAAACAATCTGCACTGCTCCTTTTTTTTTTTTTTTTTTTTTTTAATTTGGCTCCTCTCTCTGACTGTCTCTCCCTTTTTCTCTACGCTTAACAGATCAGCGATCCACAAAGAGGGGTAAACACACACGGAGCAAAATTCAAATCAGAACTCCCCCGGCTCGGCAAAACAAATTAGAGCAAACAAATTACGGAGAGTCAACACACAACACGGGGAAGCATCTGTGGCTCTCCGGACCGCCGGAGTCGGTGGCTGATTCCGGCTCTCCGCTCATCCTGTCAACAGGCCCCATCGTTCTGCAGTACTCAGAAGACACAGCAGATGGCAGCACAACGACCATTGAACAAATTACTGCTTCATATTTCAATAAGCACGGCTATTTCTTATTTAACGGAACATTACAATTTGGAAAATAGTGTATTTTTTACAATAGTGAAGTACTGGCAACATTTTGCGTACATTATTTAAGGAAACGCAGCTTGTTTTAATATCAAACATGACATCAAAAGAAATTAGATTTTACACTTTTAATGCCTTGAAATTGGGCCTCTGTCTCTTTAAGAAGCTCCGGCTTTTTTCGACACTTTGCCTTCAGCACTTCATCTCAACAGTTCCTCCATCAAGCACGAGACTGTCCCTTTAAATACAGACACTGTAGAGTGCCTTCAACGTCTTCCATAGTTTCACATCATAATCTTAAACTTTGAACTGTGGATCTCCACTCGTCAGATGATGGATTAAACGTTGCTGAGATGTTGTAAAAGCTCACCGTGTCATTTCTCTGCAACTTTCTTTTCACAAATGTTCTCCACCAAACCTTTGAGGCCTTCGCAGAGTCACTGTATTTATACTGAGTTATGAAAATACTCCTGACATATTAGCTAGTGATTTGGTTGCACTGGATTTTATTTATGGGTATCGGGGTAAGAGGAGAAATGTAAAGGAATACACACACTTTTCATATTTTCATGCGTTAAAAAAAAAAATAAAAAATTCGCACTAGACAAAACTAACCTACATGTAACTTTTTATCTTTTTTAAAATCAATAATTACTTGATATTGATGAAAAAAAGCACTTATTCCATTGGCAGGTTATTTCGCTTATGAGAAAAATATCTTGTTATAAATTAAATAATCCAATGGAAATACTGCTTTTTAAATCAATATTTAGGAATCATCGACTTTAAACAAGCAAACTCATACTGCTTGCTAAAAAGTTGCTTATGAGTCAATATTGTCTTATTTCAAGTTCACTGAGACATTTGTACTAGAAACTAGACCAAAGTTAATGTAATTATGTACTTATTCATCACATTTAGTCGTATTAAGAAGCTTTGAAACTTGTGGTCGAAATGCGACAAAACACTGGAAAAGTTTATGGTAGTCACTTTGTATTTCTGTTTATTTTGTTGCAGACTGATCTCACTCAGCTCCCTCCCTGAGCCCTGTGGCCCCTGTGGCCCTCTGGCAGTGTCTCTGGCCTGTCCATCTGCCCTGGTTCTGGTGGGACGCAGGCCATGGAAGACCCCTCTCACACACACACACGCACTCTCTGAACACCGTGAAAAGCCCCCAGGCCAGCTGCTCCGACTCCAGAATCTGCCCGGCGCTGCCAGGTGGGTCCCAGGATGCACAGTAGGACCTTTTACTCACACACACACACACACACACACACACACACACACACACACACACACACACACACACACACACACACACACACACACACACGTACTGAGCACACTCCTCACAATAGCAACACATATGCTCAGTAAGCCTCTTTACAAATGGAGGCGCTGCAACACACATGGTTACATGGGTGGCCCAGATGAAACACCGCGGCGCTGGCGGGTGCCAGCTCTTCACACAGAACCTTTGCAGGCTCAGGTGCGTCCCTCAGCCAGCTATAATAGCCTGGGTTCGCCGGGGTGGGACGCCAACAGGTGGCGCTGTTTTCTTTACTAATTACGGCTTTATTTATTCATTGGCATGTGGAAGCTTCCAGATGACTTTGGCCGGCCTTGCAGTTTGCAGGATAAAAGCCAATGTGTTTGCGTTTGTGTGTGTGTGTGTGCGTGTGTGTGTGTGTGTGTGTGTGTGTGTGCGTGTGTGTGTGTGTGTGTGTGTGTGTGTGCGTGTGTGTGTGTGTGTTTTGGGCCTTTATTCCCTTCTTTTCTATGAGGCACAAACCATGAGACTCTTTGATAACTTTGCAGAAATTTCTGCCTGGTTATTTTGTTGGTGTAACAGTGCGTCCTGTCGAAGGATCTTCACAGGGTGAATATTTTTCTTGAGAGCGGTGCCTCGTCTGTAAAGGACCGACGACTTAATCTGCTATTGACTCTCGTTTGGCGTCGGCTTTGAAATTGGGATTGATGTTCGAAGAAAGCAGATGTATTGGTGTTGATTTAACAAATGAGAGCCTCAGTAGGGCGAGGATGAACCAAACACAACCACAACTGCACTTTTATCAGGACTTTTTCTTACAAACGTGGCACCGTTTGGAGAAAAACAAAGAGCCTTTTAAATAGCTTAAGGTTTGTGCTAAAGGGAAACATCGAGACAACAAAGAAGTAATCAACTCATCACAACTTTAATAACTTTTTGTTGTGAACTTCTATTTTTGTAAGAATTGAGGTCAAGGCCAATTTAGAGTCTTAATTTACATCTTCGTCTACATTCAAAGGAAATACAACTTTTCCTTTCCCACTTAAGAACTAGAGGTATGTGATACTGCATATTTTAGTGTCTAATACCAAGTGAATATCGCAGATATCAATACCGATACTGATACCAGTACCGACACTCAATATGTTGGTATTGGTATCGATTTATCATCAAACTTCTAATTGCTGGCGTTTTTCTGATTTTACCTTTGAATTCTGCTGAAACCTAGAACTGAATTTAGATAAGTTTATTGGTGTCTATAATGCATTTTTAAGACATATTGAAATGATAAACAGAAACAAATGGAAAACTGCGTTGTTTTCTAAATAAACAACGTCCACAAAAATGATTGTTTGAGAGCAAATCTTAGCAATCGATCTTATCACCCCAGTATCTCTCTGATACCGATGCCGACTTGGTATTAATACTGTCAATAGTTTGGATCCATCTGCTGTAAGAACACTGTGCAAACTGTCACATGGTTGCGGCAGCATCATGGTGAGGGGCTCTTTTGTTGCCAATGTTTTTACTGGAGTAATGGAGTAATGAAGGAGGAAAACCACATTGAAAGCCTTCAACTTCACCTCCTCCCTGGCATTAGAAGCTTAAAAGTTGGACGTACTTGTGTTTGTCCCAGTAGGACAGTGATCCCAAACATAAATAAAACTGACTTCTGAATGGATAAAGTTTGGAGAAATTCAGTATCTTAAATGGCTGTTCCAACGTTCTGATTTCTACCCCGTAGAAAATGTCTGCACTGTCGTCTATAGCCACATTTCTGCCAGGACACCAAGCGACATACATAAACTGGATATTTCCAAGCCGCAGAGTTTCCGCCTCACATAGAGCCCCCTTCCTCACTCAGCTCCTTCAGACTAGCCAGCAGCAAGTAGCAAACACCTGGTGGAAATGAGCATATGTGCCGCTACTCAGTGCAACGCTGGTTAAAAAAAATGTTGTTCAAGGGTTAAATTCTTGAATGTGGAGTTTCAGAAAGAGCAGGTGCTTCTTAAAGAGACAGAGGCTCAATTTCAAGGCGTTAAATTAGGTAATCAAATTTCTTTTAAGTCATATTTGATGTACGTACTATTTTTAAAACAACTGAAAGTAACATAGTTTCTTTGATTGTGTTTCAATAATTTCATCTGATCATTAAAATGACAATGAAAGCCCACACAGAGCATCATGAAGTTCTTCTACATGCACATTCTGCCACTTGGTTCTCAATCACACAGCTTCAGTCCTGTCCGTTTGTTGTCACGTTTATGTCTTAAAGATTATCTAACAGCTGAGCAACATGAACTTTCACAGAGTTCCTGCATTCAATCCATTGTCGGATCTGACTCAGGAGTTCCCAGAGCGCTTCGGACTCCCATAGCAACAACAGGAAGTCTTTACTTGCTTCAAACGACATCAGACATGAGGCCAAAAGAAGATTTAGAAAACTTGACTCGGTTCTACCTGCCAACGGATCCATTTGAACGCCGTCGCTTCAAATGGAATTTCTTTTCTCCCTGCACTCTCCTCAGGTGAAGACTGTTTTTTTTTGTTGTTGTTGTTTTTTTCTCCCCAGCTTTCTTCTCGACCCTTTGGTGCAAAGCCAGGCAACCGTTTAATCTTTCACATCTAGATTTGAACCCATCTATTTTTCCTTTTGCCAAAGGCTAAGCATGTTTACAAGACGTTGCGCACGTATTTTACAAAGCCTTTTAATTACATCTTGCTGGCAACAACAGCGACTGACTGGGTCGTGCTCGCAGGGCGGCGTTTGGAGGAAGCGTTTCGTTCATTAGTCGCCGCCGGGAGGCGATGCGGTGTTGACGGTGTCCTGCCGTGCAAGAGACCGGGGTTAAAGTTCACCCTGCGGGTTTGAGTCCTTACACTGCATCAGGAAAAACAAGCCGAGTTTATTTCAATTAACTCTGTTTTGAAAAAGTTGACTTTTTTTTTTTTAATCGCTCTCATGAACTGGATTGATGCTGAATTATCTACAAGCGAATACTGCGATGACTAGTTAGGTAATTGTTAGGAATGTACCTTCATGAATTAATGTAAAATTTATTTACAGCATTGAAAATGAGCTGGTGAGTGAAACTATTCATGCTCCCCAAGTTTTGTCACATAAAATCCACAAAGTTCAACATATTTTGGGGGGATTTTATGTGATTGATCGTAAAATCAACATGACATAATCAATATCTGTGAGGGAGAAAAAACTGAACTGCACACTATGAAGAGTCAATCAGCTTTGCACACTTCAAGAAATTAAATATTTCCCAAAAAATCTCCCAAAAGACACGTTTTATTTTCATTTCTTCCTTCTATTCTAAAGTGTGTTAAACACATTTGTTCCTTTTTTTTTTGTGGCCGTTTCTTGTCTAAGTGTCTAAGTCGACATTTAGTTTCCACGTGTTTGTTGTTTTGAGTGAAGAGAAACTCTTGACTCTGACAGTTTCTGGCTTGTTGGTCGACCGTTCATGACAGTGAACGTTTTCTTCCTGACTCAGCTTCTCCATCGTTTCCGTCCCTGCAGAAAAAAAGCATCCACTCCTCTTGACGCTGCCATCGCCGCGCCGCGTCTCCACTGAAATGGTGCGTTCAGGGTATGCAGTTGAAATATCCTACGCCGTATCGTGTTTTGTGTTTGGTTGGACGGTTCCTCACCTGAAAGCTGCCACAGGCATTTTGGCTGCTTCTTTTGCAAAAATAAAATAAGATCAATTCTGTAATTCCTAAAAAGCACTTGTTCCATTGGCAGATTATTTCACTTATAACATGGGGAAAATGTCTTGTAATAAGTGAAATAATCTGCAATTCACAACGATGTTCGAACTAGAAACAAATCAGCATTCAGAGCTGACAGAAATCAGTATATGACTGTTGAGAAAAACTTGTTTTTTCTACTTTTTCAAAGCCAACATTTAACATTTTCAGAGAAGCTCCAAAAAAGACCCCCAAAAATAAATAAATAAATACATAAAAAACTACATAAAAAAAAAAAATATAAAAAAAAAGTACCACTTGCTAAAAGCAGTTTAAGCTCAAGTTCAGTTTCAAAGTCTGTGGGCTTCTAAGCTACCAGAATTCACTTCACTTCTCATATCAACGTTGTGACATTGAAATGCATCTCAATCAAGAGTTTAGAGTGTCAGAATGAATCTGGACACTATTCAACAATCGAAGCCTCATCTTTTACAACATAAAAAGATTATTTCCTCTCCGTCTAACACCATGATGAATGTCTTCTGGCCAGCTTTGGGGGTGAAGCATAAAAATGCCAAAAGGAGTCTGATTTCCCTGGTTCCAGATTGTTACAGCTGTGTTGATGTAAACAGTGTCTGTATATAGACCATAAAACTGTCTAAAACTGTTGATTTGATGCGAATTAATAAAAACTAACAATTACTATGCCATCTAACCTTGAAATAAAAACCCTTAATTTTATGGTGGAATATTTTTTATTTATTTATTTATTTTTTAGCAGTCTGGATCAATTTCTAATTCCTGTTTGTTTGTTTCTCTGATCTTGTTTGACTTTTTGAACTTTTCTTCACTTTTCCGGACATTTGGAGCAGGACTGATTCATTGTGTCTCCTTTCATCTGTTTTTTTTTTTCTTTTCTTTTTTTTCACAGCCCAGACACAAACATCCGTGGTACCAGGCCTTATTATAACTTCCCTTCTGTCAGCCTCTTATCCATTCCCCCCAGCGTACCTCTCCTCTGTTCTCCACCTTCCCTCCTCTGCCCTCCGCCTCGGATGTTATCTCCATCCGCTTACGCCCTAATACCCCGATTGTTTAGCTCTAAAAACAATAATTAGCAATCCCAAAACGACAGCCAGGGACGTGAATTTAACAGATTTTCTTTTTCTCTCGTGTGTTCATTTTCCCCCTCTCTCTCTCCTTTTTTTTTTTTCTTTTTTCACAAGAGTAAAGTCAGGTTGAGGGAGGACTCAGGGAGGTTTTTGGCAAAGCCTCTTTAAACTCTCTGGTATTATGGAGGATTATTTTGTGCTGAGATCCTGGCTTATGAGGCAGTTTTCTCTCTCTCTCTCTCTCTGTCTCTCTTTCTCTTTCTCTCTTGTCCCTTTCTCTTTCTGGTTGTGGCAGACACGCTAGGTAAACAGTTTGTGTCACACTTGATTGCGTTAGAGAAATTAAAAAATGGCAATCACAATAGGCCAGGGCTGGAGGGCGAGGAGCGAGGGGAGGGGGACGGAGGAGCGGTGGGGCTCTGACACCATAAGACCCCGGCTCTTTGGGGACCCCTGGTACGCGGTGTGACAGAGAGGCCGTCACAGCCGCGACAATGCGGGACTTCGTCCTTCAGAGAACACACCTCGGTTTTCAGTGTCAGAGTCTATCTGCTCTGGGCCATCTGCTCGCCTTCTCCTTTCTGCAAAACAAAGTGTTTGAATCTGGCTCTGTTGCTCCAGGCTCAGTTGCTGCAGTGTTTACTCTCTGCCTGTTTGGAGGCGTGTGTGTGTGTGCGTGTGTTTAAGACATTTTCCCTTTGTGATTTCTGTATATATATAACCAAAGCATGTAACATCTGTGTCTCTCTCACCATGTCATCTGGACAAAAGTAAAATAAATAAATAGAAAAACAAAAAACACACCGACTCGTTTACAGCTGACCCAGAAAACGTTGGGCTCAGGACGGTGTGGCTGAAATGCGCATCGCCAGATTGTAATTCTCTCCGTGTTGGAGAATGAATGTGGATGTAAGGTGCTGGGGAAACAGCTGGGCAGGGTGTATGAGAGAGAACTCCAGATCTGTGTGAGGCAGTAACAGTGCAGGCCGATAGAGGGCAGTGTGTTGCTATATGACAGAACCTGTAGCGCGTGACCTGATGAGAAAAAGGCGCAAACAGAAAACTTACTGCCTTTTATCTCCGCGTTGTCTAAGGTGTCTAAGTTACACTCCCTTATGTTAAGATGTTTTCTGTGTTCTATGACCTTTTTTATCCTTTATTTTTGTTCTGGTCATGTCTTGTTTTGATTTAAAGTTTTATTCTGCTTAATGTGTTGATATTTTTCTGTAGACTTCAGCGTTTTGAGTTTACAACATTACACCATGTTCCAAACTATTATGCAAGTGATGTTTTCTCAGATTTTCTTCAATGGTCAATGTTGAATTTTCAAATCATGAACTATTACAGTGTAAATCAAATTTTGCTGAACAAAGCTCCCCATGAGAGCAGAGTTTTTTGTCAAAAATAAAAAGCTCAAAATGCACTGTTACAAATTATTCTGGACAGCAGATTTTCTAAACATTTCATGGATTATAAAGAACTGCAATCGGTCATTCTTTGAATGTGAAGCATTCAGTGGTCACATGTACTAAAATCAAAAGCTATTTCAATCAAAAACATTTTAACAGAGTTACATGTTAAAATAAAGCCCCTTCTTTGATATCACCTGCACAATCCTTGCATCCATTGAACTTGTGAGTTTGTGGAAAGTTTCTGCTTGAATTTCTTTGCAGGATGTCAGAATATCTTCCTAAAGCTGCTGTTTGATATGAACTGCATCCCATCCTCAGATCTTCTGCTTGAGGAACTCCAAAGGTTCTCAAAAGGGTCAGAGGTCACCATGAGTTTCTCCCTTTTTATGCCAATAGCAGCCAATGACTCAGTGTTATTCCTTGCAGCACTCATTGTCATGCATGAAGATGATTTTGCTACTGAAAGTTCGGCTCTTCTTTTTGAACCATGACAGAAAGTGATCAGTCAGAAAGTCTATGTACTTTGCTGAGGTCGTTTTCACACCTTCATGGACTCTGAAGGGGCCGACCAATGATTCTCTCTCCATGATTTCATCCCAATAAATGACTCCTGGCTGACATCACAGCCGTGTTGGGACATGGTGGCCGTCTACCACCATCCAATACTGCGTCCATCTGGACTAATCCCGGGTTGCACAGCAGTCATCAGTGAGCAAATCTTGGTCACAGTGGCTGGGCCCACTGCGACCATTTCTGCATATTTGTGCCACAGTATTTTTACTGTTAACTGTAAGGTAACTGAGCTGGAGCATCCAGTTCATCAAAACTAGATCCGACAAAGAAAGTCACCGCAGCAGCAGGGGGAAGAACTGCCTACCCTGGCGCAAAAAAAGCACTCAGTTTAAAAAAATGTGAACCTCCAATTGTCTAGTTCAGCTCCGGAATCTACAACAAAACGTCTTTAAAATCAGCAGTGAAAAAAAATAAATTTTTAATTTCTAAACATAAATAAAAAATAAACAAAAAAATCAGTATCTTACAATGTACAAATGACTCATGAGTTTCAAACTGTCCAGTTAAAAGTCTTGTGAAGTTTTCTTGTTAATTTCGGTTATTTCCAGGTGTGAGCTTTAATGTGCATTAAGTGATTTGTGTAAATACTCCACCATTAAAAATACAAACACATATTAGTCAACGAGATCTGAAATCTATTCAGGGCCCCAAATCATCGTAGGCCGACTCTTAAAATGACAACAAAAACTTTTAAGTTAGATTTAAGGTGATTTTTTAAAAATACAAACCTTATCAATCGCTTTGTTATAAAGCCATATATGCCGAAACGCTGACGCACTTTTGGGAGCGAGCCAAAGTGTCATAGTGGAGGAAGATTATCCAACATTTGCTCATGTAATACTTTTAGCAGCTTTAAATGTTTAAATGTCACAGCGACAGAAAATTATACCTGCCTCACATGCTGCCTCCAATGTGGCATTCAGGAGAACACCTGCGCTGAATGCGTTCAGCCCGCAGAAAACCAGTGGGATTTGCTAATTGCTGTGGCGCTAACTGACGTTAGCATTGCGAGGAGAAACGACTCACATCTTTCTGTTTAATGCTTTCAGACATCTAAAGGAGCATGTTCACGAGAAAACGTTACGCAGTCCTGTGTGTGTCGCTTCTAAAACTCCCAGAACTCCTAATAAATAGTTTATATCTACAGGTTTTACTCCATTTCATATGCGCAACATATGAAGTTAGTCAAAGAGAGGAGTGGACTTTGAAACAATTGACGTGGCTTTCTTAAAGGAAACATTGCTGTACGTCATGAGGATGCTATTTGTCTCTGACATTTAAAATTCAAAACCAGGAAATGCACTACAGCCGAGTTGAACGCCCTGATAGTTTCCCTCCATGTGTTTAAACACTAAGAGACAAGATAGAGGCGATGCAGTGCTGTTTGTCTGCAATGAGACACAGAAGTTATAAAAACTCTACACTTATATCCACAACTTTAATGGGGTGTTTTGTGTTCAGCAGCCATGATGGTCACTGGAGCATTTCGGGGTTGTATTTCCACCACTGAGCAAAGTTTTAGCCACTGCCAAAGTTGGCTAGCTTGACCTTAAGCCCAGAGCTTATTGCAGCCTCTTCACATGAACCATAGCTGCGCGCGCGCGTCCTTCAATCATTGTTCTCTTTTCTGAAAATGAAAAAACAAACAAAAACAAAACGCTCAAGTAGCTGACTGCTGGGGGAGACTGGAATACTTCTGAACAAACTTTAGTTAGCTTCGGAGAAACTCTGCTCCGTTTCATTTCCTCCAGTCTTCAGCTCGCGCTGAAGCGTTTCCTCGTGGCTGAGCAGAGTCACAAACATTAGCTTGCAGCTAACAGCGGCCACCAGCCCATTTATCACCGTGGGCTCCCCCCCGTCCCCCTCACACCCCACCGCCGTGTCACAATCAATCATGTTTAATTCAATAGGCTTTTTTTTTTTTTGGTAAATCAAAATCTGGAGTTTTGGATAAGAGTTTGTGTGCTCACTCGCGCAGTGCGCGTGCCCGTGACTATTAGCATTTGAGCTATTTAGCCGCAGTAAAACCTGAGACAGGCTCGACTGTCACATCTCGGCCTGCCCGCAGCCCGCATGCGCATTCCCCTCCCCGATATATAATCTGTTGTTACACTGTCACCACAAAAGGAGAGCCCACGGAGACACCGTCGAAATTCATTAATCTAATTAAATATGTCGCATTGCCCAAACGAGACGGCGGGCGCGGCTTCGCTGCGGGATAAGTGCAAAGTTAAGGCTGAGTCCCACAAGAGCGGCATAAAGCCGACTGGCGCTAACGCTACTGCGCTTCATTACACTCTTAATTACCTATTGTTTCTAACTAGTTGGTGGCGTTTTAATGAGAATCTACAGGCAGTTAAATGTAATCTAAATTTTCTAATCTACTGGTCCATTACCAGGGAGTCAAAATGTTATTGGTTTTGTGAGTAATCAGACTTTTAAATGGTGCTGATATCACTCCCTGAGGGCAAAGAGTGGGTTTCGACTGTGTAATTGAATTCTGTTTTTTTTCTCCCTCCTCTTCTATTCCAGAAGCTGAGAGGAAGATTTTTTTTTTCTTTTTTCTGTCTTTTCCTGCGGTGGATGCCCCCGTTCAGGTCAAGGAGCGTGTCTTTTGGTTCCGGTTGGATCACAAGATTTTTTTATTTATTTTTTTTATGCCCTGTGTGGGGGTCACCATGGCGACCCCTCAGAGAATTTTTTTTGTTTGTGTGTGTGTGTGTGTGTGTGTGTGTGTGTTCGTTCCTGCTCCCCCCCTCAGCAGCATTTCTCTGCTGTGCTGTCACCTGCAGCCAGATAAGCCAAAGGATTTATCACCCACTGAATTGCCTTTGAGTGGTGGATAAAATGGCTCCAACACATTCTGGTGTGAAAACGCTGCGAGGTTAATGAGAGCCAAATTCACAGAGGGCTAAATCTATTAGGTTTTCATGGACGGAATCAATCAACATGCGCCACACCGGCTGATTTGTCATATTGAGGCATTGCCCGTTTGAATTCCAAAACACAATCCTCCTCTCAGAATGATTCACTTTGATTTTGATTGCCTCTTCATCAAGAAGATGACAGCTATGAACTAATTTTCTTTTCTATCATGTTACACACTTATTAGCTCCGGCTGTCCTTGGCAGATGACTGATTTTCTCCTTTTGTGGAGCTACAGCTGGATTTTCCTCCGGTCTGCTCAGACAAATTGCAAAGCTCCTGTGTTCGGTTTGAGCCAAACTGTTTGGGTTTTTTTTTTTCTGTTTTCACTTCGCTTAGAACGGACCCTGCCAGACTGTCCCAGGAAGGCCACTTTTGAAATCTGGTGATCTATTTTGGTACTTAACATTCATTGTAAATGTGCTAGAATTAGCCAATTAGTTATTTTTCATCTGTTTTCCCTGGACAATTGGAAAAAATTGTCTCACTAATGAGCTTAACTATCCAAATTCCGTCTACAAATGCAATCAATACAAAACAATAAACAGCTACAACACCATTATCATAATCTCAATATAACATTACCCATGTTTTAAATGTAAAGTGGTATATTAAAATATGATAGACACACTACAAAAGGAATTTTGTAGTGTGTCTATCAACAACATCAACATTTCAATTTTTTTCAGGCATATTTTACAGCGTTATTAGACATGATGTTACTTGACATCCTATTGGTTGCCAATTGAGGAGCTGCATTCATTTTTCTTGTTACTGATTGGCTGTAATGAAAGGACAACTTCCCATGTCACTTTGTACGAATAAACTTATAAAAGGTTTCTTACTCTCTTTGGATTGTTTATGCCTTATATGCAAAATTACCATGGCAACTGGTAGGAATTTCACCAAATTATTAACATTCAGTTCTTTCAACAACAAAAAATAACACATTGATGGTTTGTCATCTTTATGTTACAGGTACAAATAAAGTAATATTATTCTACTTATTAATTAAAACGTGTTTTCTGACTGAAACAAATGAAGAATGCCCCGCCCAGGTAATACATAGCCTTACATCCTCTTGTTGAAATAACTGGTGAGAAACATCTTGTATATTGAATTAAGTGGTTTGAGGAAACATTGCCTCACTTTTAGCTGCAAAATGCTCGAAGGATTTCTTGCGTGTACAGCTCACTTCGTGTGAACCTACAAGTATCTCAATGAGACCAATCGCTGGATTTTTTTTTTTTTTTTTATCATTATATTGTTGCTTCTGTGACGGATGGTGACCTGTCCAGGGTGACCCCGCCTCTCGCCCATTGACAGCTGGAGATGGGCACCAGCGCCCCTCTGGACCCCGACGGGATAAAGGTCTAAGAAGACTTATAAGCCTTAGTGAGGCTTATTTGTCAGGTTAAAATAATCTTTTCAGAAAAAAAAACAACAACCTTTAAGCAGTCTTAAACACACAATTTATAAATTCATTGGTCTGATGAAATATCCTAATGTTGAATCTCATACTTTCATCAGCTGGAAGCTGAAAATGATCATCACAAACTGAACTAGAGGCTTGTGTGTTTCATTGGCGAATCAAATGATTAAAATACACAAACTTTTCAATATTAATGCTTTTATATTTCACCTATATTTTGTTGTGTTAAAAGAGAAGACAAAAGCATTTTTGTGTCAGCTGGTTCTTCTCTGGACTTTTATTTTGAAGAATCGGAGCATGGGGATCATGGTCACACCAGAACCAAATCCAATCTGGTATAAGTAAAGTCATAGCTTTCAGGTCTTAGTCATTTACCTTAGAATGATATCAAACAGGATGCAAGTTGGCTATTTCCCAACCTAAATAAATACGTCACTGGTACACACAGTTGGTGTGTGTTTATAATAGATATGCCATTGACACACTTCATTATCAATGTAGATTGTCTGGACAGAGGGCGCCTGTCGGTGTTTGTGGGTGGAGACCGTTACCTGCTGAAATCCTGTCCAACCCGAAAACGGAGAACGGCAAAGGAGCTCGTGATTTTTCTTGCAAACGAAAGACCAAACATCAGAGTTGATTTAGAAATGGCCTCACTTGGGCAGCGCCTGAACAGAGCCAACCTTGATCTTTTCATTCCTTTACGTAGGAGAGCCGACGCTGTCTAGACAGGAGAGGTCACTGTGCAGATCTATTGCCTGAACACCGGGGACAGAGCAAATACTGTCATTTATATATCTACTTCATACACGCTTTAAAATGTACTTGTTGGCATAAACAAAACTTTGGAAAAGAGTACTGTGAAGAAAAAAAAAAATTCTACATCCTACCCCTATTCTCTAAAGTCAGTTCGAACAACACGGGCAATACGAACATCTAGATGTGAATCCACCGTCCATGCAGATCCACCTTTAAACACAAAACAGAAAATTTGCATAAACAATTTAAAAAATGCATGGTCTTAGTAGAACTCTGCTGAATCAGTTTCCCTAATTGTACCTTGACAGAATGTTATTTTTATGAGTTTTAAAACAGATTTGAGAAAAATAAACTCCATAAATATGTAGCATCCAGTGCTTCCTCAAACTCTTGTGTTAACAGGCTGTGGTACCATAAAGGTTTGTGGACTAAAGACCTGAAAATAACTGGGGTTTTTTTTTTGTTGTTGTTTGTTTTTTTTATTTTTTCTCATCACACTATTTGTACAGCAGCCCGTTGTGATGTTCAGTATTTCACGGTGACTTGGGGAGTTTATTATCCTTCCCTATTGTGAAGCTCGACTCGTTTTCCAGCACCGTGTCTGCGCTCGGTCCTCAGATCCTCCTTTCACCTGCATTCAGTGGCCTCTGCGACGGAGAGAGCCGTCCCCCCCTCTGCGCCCCCCTCCCCCCCATATTTTTTTTATTTATTTTACCCCTCTGCGCGCGTGCTCTTGGAGAGAAAGCGTCTCATCACAGCAGAGTAAATAAACCCCACAGAAAGATGCATTCGTCACGGCGAGTCTCGCGCGCAGTGATGGACGACGCTCCGGCGGCGCTGTGAGCGATGCGCGCAAAGTGAACGGCGGACAGGCGGCTACAGAACAAGGCCCCTGGCCCCCTCCAGCCCTCTCTAGCTAGCTAATGAGCAGCATTATTCAAATGGAGCCTTTGTTGTCGACGCACCGCGCTGTAACAGGCAGCCTTGCGTGATTTTTGACGCTCTGCTCTATCAGTTTGTCACCTGCGACAGCACAAAAAAAAACAAAAAAAACAAAAACGGAGGCGCCTTGAAACCGTGGGCGAGTTCCTCCTCCTCTCTCCTGAACCGTGGGATGTTCCCGACTGATTCAAAGCGACCAGAGGTTTGATATTAACCCAAAAGCACAATGAGCGACGGTCAGATGAAAGGAGCGACCCGTGTGCTTCTTCTTCTTCTTCTTCTTCTTCTTCTTCTTCTTCTTCTTCTTCTTCTTCTTCTTCTTCAACTACTACTACTGCTACTACTTCTACTACTGCTACTACTTCTACTACTGCTACTACTACTACTACTACTACTACTACTGCTACTACTTCTACTACTTCTTCTTTTTTTTTTGCCAAGCACAGATCACCTCAAAGCTAGGAGTCAAAACAGTGGGTGAGCAAAAGGCCCGAATGAGGCAAAAAAAATAAATAAATAAAAATATAAAAATGTCAACAAATAGTTTATATATCACGCTAAGAAATCACAAACTACAAAAAAAAAAAAAAAAACTAGAAGGGGAGCTGCTTTATGGGCTGCACCGGCTGACAGGTGGAGCGGTGGTGAATAAAGGAAGATGGAAAAAAAAGATGGCAGTAGAAAGAGAAAAACGTGCCCTTCTACAAAGAGGGGGGAGGGGGGTGGTAAAAGAAGGCAGAGCGTTTTTTAGAGGAAGCTCCTCCGACAGAGCCCATCTCCAGCTGTCACAAATCATTTCTGCTCGGGAAGTGAGGGGAGGCGAAATGTCAAAATATTTGAATAAATTGCGCAGAAGCCTGTTGAGAGCGGGGCGCTGCGGTGAGAGGGGGTATTGTTGGTGCCGATGGGGTGGAGAGGGTTGGTTGGGTGGGGGAGATGGAGCAGCAGACCAGAGGGGTTGGGGTTGCATTGTGAAACAACCCTCGCCGGCCTCCAGACACACAGAGGAAAAATCAAACGTTTCGCCCACTGCAGTGATTTTGGAGCAGTTTCTTCCCATCATTGCGGTTATACTGACAGCTGTTATAAGCTGTCTTTGTATTTACTCTACCTACAGACTGTAGTGGGGTTAGACCTCATTTTTGGGGGGCTTTTAAATCTGTGTTTTTTTTGGGGGGGAGGTTTTACGTCTTCCGTGAAGTATACTACAAACACAACCTTAAGATGTGTCGTATACTTATTTCATATCGTTTAAATGTGAAATAAATAAAGAATTTTTGTCAGAATTTGGTCTTATGAGTCAACTCACCTTCCAGCTTCAGTTTAACTTTCTTTACAAGAAAACACTAAGTAGAGGTAAATCTGAACTAGTTCACTGTTCCCCAGTTATCTTGAGTAAGAGGTGTCTTAACGGGATGGCGTTATGTATTTTCCAGCCACAGTGTCAATTTATAGCACAATCAAGCAGCAATTGATGTAAAATTGCTATTTCAAATCAGACATCAGGTGTTTTTTTTTTGTTTTTTTTTAACTAAGAACAGTATTTTAAAGTTCATTCTGGGAGCCAATGAAAGGACGATGTGCGCTGTCGTCCTGGTTCGAGGAAGCATCCTGTTTGAATTTCTCTAAGCGTTGCTGGGAATTTGCCCCTTTAATCAGAAGAAGACCGACTTTGAAGGTTCAGGTCTGAGTCCATCTCTGGATTCCAGATTTCGGGCCTGACTTCTAGTTTCCATCTGTAATAACAGAAGCTGTGCATCGACTCTAGAAATTATAACTCGAGTTCCGTTTCGGCACACCCACACATTGACCTGTTCTTAGGATTTCTTTGGTGCTGGGATGGGTTCACAGTCACCTGGTCACATTGTGGGATTCAACTGATGACCTGACCAACATTTAAATGGAACAAAAAAGCAAATGCAGAAGAGAAATTTGACCAGGTGATTGATTTTTTTTATATAGTTGCGGTACTATAAGTGCAGATGACCTCCCAAACCCACGTCGAGACATTTGTTGCTGATTTCCTTTTTCCTGCTCGCTTTGCTTTTACTCCTACAGGTCTGAACTGTAGCCAACGCTATTGTGCTGTAAGTTTTGTTCAATTTCCTGCTGGCCTTTCAATGAATATTTATCATGCAAACTGTGGCGGTGGGAGTGGGGGGCAAATTCAGGACAGGTTACCACGATAAGGGGTCTGATGGTGCTTTATTGTTTAATGTCTCTGAATGCATGTTCTCTATCAGGCCGAGTGCATCTCCTCTCTTTGTTCAGATCGTCCCCCGGGGTGCATCAGGAGTCGCGGGGTCAGTGTCTCCTCTGTTTGCCACTGAGCTCACCAACACCGTATTTAATTAGGCCTCTAATCAGCCACTAAACACACAATAAAAGGAGACAATCTGTATCTGTTTACTTTTCTCTCAGCACTCCGACACTCACGGTCTTCATATTTGCATGTATAGCTGGTTCAAAAAGAAAAGAGGGGGGGAAAAAAAAAAAAAAAAAAAAATCATTTATCAGAGAGAAAGATCAAGGTCATGGCTCCTCTTCACACTCGATTCCCTGAAACCAATTAAACTGTCGGTCGGTGAAGTTCAGTTGGAGGACACGGGCGAGAAACAATGGCAGATGACAGCTCCTCGCCGCTATCTCGGCTGGGTTTTTCTCGCAGCGGTAATTATATTTGCAAATTCTGTCGCCGAGACTTAAAAAGTCGGAGAACTTTCGCAGTCAGCCGGAAACGGCCCAAACGTGCCGGTGACTGAAACGATCAGTGTTCATGAGAGCTAAGAGCCACGGAGGTGAGAGAAAGACCTGAATTGAATCATCCCCACCGAAAAATCAGACCTGGGGTTAATATCCTTAGTTCACCCAAGTATCGGTGTGCACCTTTCGTGGCGGCTGTGTGTTGTGGAATTTGTCACGACACACAAGACACACACTTTGGTGCTTACACAATTAGGCATTGACAAAAAAAAAAAGAAGGGGAGAAAATCAGCTAATGAAAAACAACATAGAAAAAAGAACAAAGGGGGAAAAAAAGAGCTTTTTTATGTCAATACTCTGCAAAAATCCCCCCCCAAAACACATAAAATACACTACCACTTTCTATTTCCTCATAAATTAACCCAGAAGTTGGTGCTTTATGACGGGATGGCTGGCACTGACTCGAGCGAGTCAGGCATCCTCCACTTCTTACGACTCAATATTTCAAATGAATTCATTTGTGTCAAACTGCATGGAAAAGTATTGTGAAGAGAAAACTTCTGTAGAAAGGAATAGGCTTGAAAGTCTGCCGAATATCTGGCTCCTGACTCGGCGGTAAAGACAAACATGCTTCCGTTCGCGCAAACAACACTCAAAACCACCAAACCGTCAAATGCAGCAGAGATGCAGCTACAAGAGTAAAAATGTGATGAATCAAAATGTTAAACTATGTGAAGTTATTGAGAGAGGGAGGCTTGTTCAGGTGAGGAACTATTTCATACTCCAAAGGTCACTCTCTAATGTATTTGGAATGAATCTGTACTAGTTTGCATCTGGTAGATAAATGGATTTAAAAAATGCCATATCACATTCTTCTTCTACAGCAGCTTAAAAAAGTATTTTTACCCTTCAGTCATTTTCACATTTTGCCACATTTTAACCACAAACCTCCATGTGGTTAAAATGTGGTTTTGTGTGATAAACCAACACAAAGTCGTGCATAAACTGATAGTAAGATTTGGCGTTCGGTCTCCTGCCGCATGTGACATTTTGCAGGTAGACCTAAAAGTCAACCTTTGGACCCATCTGGCCAGAACACCAAGTTCCAGATGTTCCCTGTGACCCTCATCTGGCTTGTGGTAAACTTCAAAAGGAACTTCTTATAGTTTTCACTCCGTGATGACAGCCGTCCGCCATCTCTTCCATAACGGACAGATTTTCTGACTGTGTGATTGATATTTGTGCTATCAGTCTTTCCACCTGAGCTCTTTCTGTCTGTGGTTGATCCAGAATTTCGCTGGCCGTTAGCTGCAGGTCTGATGTGACGTTTGCAAAGTTACAAGAGCAAGAATAGGGTTTGATTGATCGCAAAACCATTCATTGATTTATAATTGTCTCAATTTCTAGGTTGCTAGATATTTAGCTCCCTAGCTAAATATTTAGCAAGCTAAATATTTGAAGCTCAACATTTATTTAGTCACGCAGATATTTAGTTAACCAACCAAGTAACTAAATACTTGGTTTGCTTGCGAACTAAACCAAATATGCAGTTAGGGAGCTAGATATTTAGTGTAAATAAACATGTGTTTTTCATTACAGCAAATTTGAATGTGTTTTATGTTGCCAGTAATTGTGATGTTTGTGTGGTGACTTCTGGTTTGAGCACTACACTTTTATTTCTGAGCACTTTTTGTCTGGTGCAGTTAGTTTGTTTTCTCCCAAACAGAGCAGTTGGTAACTTCCACCAGTTGCACCAGTTAGTAAAGCGGTTACAGCAGTTTAATGCGACACTGTTTTTCACAGAGCAACAAGAAGCGTTGTTTCATACTGGCTGCCCCTCCGAAGAGTCAAAAGGTGTGTTGACTTTAAAAAGTGTTGACGTTTTCAGGCTGCTTTTATTTTTATTTTTTGTTGAAAACTATACAGTCTTTTTCTTCCACTTCACAGTTTTATCTCGTTACGTGTGGGTCTGTTATTTGAGATATATTTTGGCAGACATCACCATTATTTTTGTTGTCATATTTTCCAGTGCTTAACACTGGATTCTTGCTTTTGCTCACTTTCCACACAATAAGCCAACTTTTGGAGAAATTGCTTTTATAAACACGCCCTTCCTGAGGTCTGTGTAGGACAGTCTCATGGAAAAGCAAAGCCGGAGAAAGACGTGTGATACTTTCAGGTGTTAAAAAAAAAACAAAACAAAAAAAACATCACAAATTGCTCTTTCATTTCCGAGTATCAAAGTAAAACAGAACACCGGCAACAAAGCAGGGCTGCTGCTTTCTCCATCTAAATGAGAATAACCAAGCGCGGTGCTTCACATGTGCAACAACCAGCTTTCATGTGTCCAAGCAAAAGAAAAAAAAAAAGAAGGAGAGGGTGGTGTGGGTGGGGGGTGGGTGGGAGGAGGAGGTATAGACTTATTATTTTCCTGCCTTTTACCAGCTGAGGCATAAAGAGAACGTACAGAGGGTGTGTTGGTGCATGGGGGTGCATTTATGTGTGCGTACATGTATCTCTTCAGGCACTCGTGTGTGCGTCCATCTCCCATTTGCATTTGAGTGAGCCTGGCCGTGTGCATATGTATGGGTGGCACAGTGGACCAGAACAGAGCTCTGACAGTAGCAGAGTTGCTGCTCGCTGATGCCTGCCTGGAGGAGCTGACAGCAGCCTGGCCTGTCAATCAGGGTACAGGCCCAGAAGCTCACTGCTCACATTATTCTATCTTGTTAACTCTAAATCTGTCTGCATGCTGTTTATGTGCCTTTTTGTGTCCGTGTATGTGTGTGATAGAGAGAGTGTGTGTGTGTGTGTGTGTGTGTGCATGGGCGTACGTGGTGGCTTTGCTTTTTTTCTTTTTTTTTTCCCCTCTTATGTGCTTCAGTGTTTTGGTCCTAGCTGCATGGACAGGTTCAGACGAGGATTAAACGGGGCAAATCTGGACTAGGGTGTGGTAAGAAAGCCAGGCCACTATTGGTGACTTTATAGAAATGCGAAAAACCAGCAGGAGACGCAGTAAACTGATGTTAAAATCAAGTCATCAAGGAGGACTTGGTTAAAAGGTGACAGTTAAATTATTGTTGTTGAATTGTTTCGTATGAACAAAACAGATTTATTTATTTTCTTGTCAATAGCTATTTCTGGCCGACTTGCACTTTCTGGTTTAGTCCTATTATATTTTAATTCTCAATAACTACAAACACATATAATTAAATAAACATACAACCATACATGGGAATTTTCTCCTTTAAAGTCTGTATTTTTTTTCCTGCAGCATACGGACTACTATCCCCATAATCCTTTGCGATAAAAGCTTGCCGTCCGGATGTTGACAACTCGTGTCGCCTTCACTGCGGGCACGGAACTCCTATTTTTATTTACGTGCGCCTAATTAGTTCGTCTTTGAAACAAGTCAGGTATGTAGCGTTTGATGATACCGGGTCAAATCATAATCTCCAGCCTTTTTCTTTCTGGCTTATGTTTTCTTTAAGCAAAAGTAATTAATTGTAGCGGTGGAGATGTTAAAATGAGGACAACGAAGCATTTCTACTGAAATTATCACGGGTAACTAATATTTAATTACATAAACTTAAACAAAATTTAATATGTGATTTGTTTATGGTTACAATAAAAAAAATTACGACATTTTCTAGTTGGATTAAATGCACTCTTCGTGACTTCATGCGTTGTCCTGCTGGTCCCTGAAGGCAACACGAGATAAGCGACAGCAATGTATTTAGCGGACTGAAATATCCAGCTCCAGCTGATGGAAAGAAGAAGATACATCCCCATGAATGGATATATAGATCTCCGTCTGCCGTAAATTGACCTCACGTTCATTTGTTCTTGCGTGTTTTTGCTGTTAAAGCTGCCAATCGGAAGCGAGCGATTCACGTTTGACAGCTCAGCTTGTCTGGATGTTAGCTAACCCGGCTATTTAACATTAGCCGCCACTGACAGACAAATCGCTGCTTGTTTAATGTCACCAAACAAATTCACGTTTTAGTGCCACTGCACTGAAGTCTTACAGAAAACTGGCAGCCGGAAATATACTACTTATAGAGTGGGGTTTCCCCATTAAAAACCCAAAACAAACAGACGAGTGATTGGGCAAGTTCCTTGTTTTTTCATGTTTAGCTATATTCTTACCTTTTAACAACTTTAATTACATCACTGCTATCTAACACAAGGCCTTCCCCCAAAGCTTTTTTTGTTTTGTTTATTTCATCTTGGATTCTAAAAAATATCTGAGTTTGTTTAAGGTCAAAAGTTGAACTTTTAACTAAAGCTCAGACATAATAGTGGTGCTGCTGATTGACCTACATAGAAGTGAGACAACTTGGCTGCTTCTTGTCAACAAACATCCAACATGGTGGACACTGATGGCAGACCGACCTGTTGGCTGCTCTTTGAGCAAGGACAACTTTTATACTTGTGACTGATTTCAAATAAAGTCTATATATCGCAGTTGAGTGTCTGGGAAAAGTATTTACACCACCTAAAGTTTTCCTCATTTGGTCCCAAAGTTTTATGCATTTTAACTTTAAATGGAACTCATCCTTCAGATTCTTCTGGGCTGTGCAGCTCCTCCAAAGGGCCTTTAAGCTATTCTTCTTGCATAACCTGTTAGTTTAGGTAGATAAATGTTTTTATCTTTATTACATCTTTTTAGGTTTGAACTTGTGCAATACTTGTTCTAGTTTTGAACGCTGTGGTCTCCCCTGCGTCCCTCTTCCCCTCCACTCAGTTCCTCAGCCAGTAGCAATTAGCAAACACCTGGTGGATCTGAGCATCTACAAACTAACTCAATGAAAAAGTTGTTGAAGTTTTAATATATGAGTGATGTTTTGGTGACTTCCTGAAGGTGGAGTTTCTGAAAAAGCAGGTGTTTTATAGAGACAGAGGCCCAATTTCAAGGCGTTAAATTACGATATCAAATTTCTTTTACGTCATATGTGACATATGTAGCATTTTTATAACAACTGAAAGTAACACAATTACTCGATTTTGCTATAAAATGGCACTTTGTGCCTGGATACTGCTTGAATATTCTGCAAATGGTCCATAATTAGCCAATAGGCTATCTTTCATTGGCTGTCCTTGGATGACCAGTAATATGTCTCACTAAAAACAAGGTTCTTAGCAAGACATAAGAAAAATGATGTGTTTTGATCTAATTCTTTATTTGCTTTTGAAATGGATAAATCAGATTACTGGATTTTATTTCGGTGTATCAAACTGAAAGGGGGCTGAATACAAATAAACCCCCACAGATTTTCCAGTTGTTTCAAGTTTTCACGACTTTCCCTGTAAAAGACATTGAAGCGTGTAGCTATAAACTGATACATGGGGAAAAAGTTGAGTGTAAATACTTTTACAAGGCACTCTGTGTATTCAGTGTGATTGACAGCCGTTGTACTCTGTGCTGTGTCAGACTTAATGTTTTGCTCGTCCCACTCATGGATGTGTTTGTCTCTGCCTAACCCCACAGGTCATGCATGCAGCCGGGCCTCTCGCTTGAGTTTTGTCTGTCCCCAGCCCTCGAGACAATGTGCTACCCGTAGCCGGAGGCTCTTCCTCCGTCTAGCCTCCACCTTTCCCCCACTCTGCCCCCGCCGCTCCCAGAGTTCCCTATGTTAACCCTCTTGAGCATGTTTTACTATATATGTCTGCGGCGGCGCTCCAGGAGCGGCACTCGAGGCGAGGCACTGACCAGCCGGCGTGCCGTGGAGTCGGGCCAGCGGGCGGTGCTGCCGGTCAGCGTGGAGGTGGAGCAGTACGCCAAGGAGGTTCTGGACTTCAGCTCCCACTATGGCAGTGAGAACAGCATGTCCTACACCATGTGGAACCTGGCCGGGATCCCCAACGTTTATCCCAGCTCGGGGGACTTCACGCAGACGGCCGTGTTCAGAGCTTACGGGAAGTGGTGGGAACAGTGCGCCAGCGCTCCCTTAGCGTTCCGCCGGACCCCCGACGGCTTCCACAGTCAGGATTACATCGAGCTGGGCTTTGAGGAGCCCGTCTACCCCACGGCAGTGGAGGTGTTTGAGACTTATTATCCCGGAGCCATCGTCCAAATCCTGGCCTGCTCCCACAACCCGTTCTCCCAAAACCCGCCTACTGATGTCAGGTAACGGCCCCCCACAGTGATGACATCCTGAAGCAATTTCATGTTTCATATTTATAACTAGAACAGGGTTGCTGCACCACCACGACGTACTTTGGCCAATATGGATAGAGGGGAAGGAAGGAGGAGTACATTTCAGCCAAAAAGCTTCAAAATTTTCTAGAGAAAATAGGGATTTTCTGAGTTTGAAAAGTGAGAAATTTTCTAGAAAAAGTTGAAATTTTGAGATTAATTTTAGAAATATTCAAGAAAAAACATGGAAATTTCAGAGTTCTTCCAACATTTTCAACTTTTGAAAAGTTGCAAAAGTTGAACTTTTTTGACATTTGAAACAAAATAAAAAACATTCCTTGTTTTTATAGAATTTTATTAGATTATGGTTGAACTTTCTGAGCTAAGAAAAAATATGCTGCTCGACTTTATTTCTTATTTTGTTAACCAGTAGGCCTGTCACAATAACAACTTTTGCTGGACGATAAATTGCCCCTGTAAACATTGCTATAAATGATACTGTTGTTGTTTTGAAACTATTTTCAAGTAATATATTGACAATTACATAATAATGCAAGTTTTCTCTCTCAAAGAAAAAAAACTTAAGTTTGTAAAGAACAATTAACACTTGAACTCAAAAAAACTTAATACGCAAAATAAAACATGACAACAAAAATCAAAAAACAAAATGGAAAAAACAAACAAACAAAACCATAATTGTAATGGATTATAATTTCACTGTAAACAAAATTGGCCTTCAATAAAGGATTAACAATCAGAATGGAAATTATTGAGCTCATTTTAAATTATCTTTCATTTAATTGATTAATTTGTGTTTAATAATATATTCAGTAAGCAGAAGCAGCAAAACAACGTCTCATGCTAACATCCTTTAGCACACAGTCATTCTGTAAAACCTTGTGCGATGCTAAGCTTTGCTGTCTGTTGTCCAGGTGGGAGGTGTTGTGGTCAGGAGAGCCCACCAAAGCGCTGACCCCCCAGGCTCGACAGTTCTCCCCGAAAATCAAGCACATCAACTTCCCCACCAATCTGCTCCGGCTGGAGGTCAACAGCTCCCTGCTGGACTACTACACCGAGCTGGACGCCGTCATTCTCCGCGGCGTGAAGGAGAGGCCCATGCTCGCGCTTTATAAGATGCCTCTTATCGACATAAGCGACTTGAGTGACAGTGAGGACGAGATGTCTGACGTCGGCGGTCCTTTCAAACCAGGAGGAGACGGCAAGCATCAGAGGACAGCCAACGGCTACTTTGACAAACTGCCATATGAGGTGACAGCAGAACAAACACGCTGCAGGGCGCAGAGCAAAACCTGAACCTCAAAGGAACCTTAATGTTAAAGGGGCAGTATTATGTAAAATTGACTGTTTTGAGCTTTACGTCATGTTATAATATTGTTCAAAAACAAACCAAGGAGGATGAAGCTCCTCCTCTGAGCTGCAGTTTCCAAGCTGAGCTTCAGCATTCCAGCTCCTTCAGACTAGCCAGCAGCAATTAGCAAGCACCTGATGTTACTGCACATTTGTTGAGCTCATTGTAGGAGCCACTTTTCAGGCAACTCTGATAAATTTTCCTAAAGGGTTAATAGAGGAGCCATGTTGTGATGACTTCCTGAAGATGGAGTTTCAGAAAGAGCAGGAGTTTTTAAAGAGACAGAGGCCCAATTTCAAGGCGTTAAATCACAAAGACAAATTTCTTTTAAGTTATGTTCAAAATATTTGTAGCATTGTTATAACAACTGAAGGTAACATAGTTACTTGATTGTGCTATAAATTTTAACTATGTCCCTGGAAAACACATAATGCTGTCCCTTTAATCTTCTTTGACAAACATCAAAGAACATTAATAAAGTCACTTAGAAACTTCAACTAAGGATTTTCACAGCAACAGATGCAGAGAAAAGCAACTTTTCCTATTAAACCATGTTGAAATAATGAAATTAATTGCATTCTTGATGCTGGAGTCGCTATTTTAGAGTCTCTGTTTGCAATGACACAAACACCGATCAGTTGATTTATTTATTTGTTACAAATCGTACCTTAATGACATCATTTACCAACATGTTTTTGTAACTTCCTGCAGCCTTAGTGGAAATCAATCACCGGGAAAACACGTTGCCTGTTACGAAACACGATGGTGGCAGAATTTTGTTGTGGAGATTCACGTATCACGCTTCACTCTGTGTTGTTCAGTCAGCTGGCACAACAATAAGACACACTGAGGTCTGCGACCAAAAGGATTAAAAAGTTTGAAGTGGTACGCACACTCTCCTGTGTTCCTGCATTCCTCACAAACACATCATTGCGTCGGGGCTCCATCCTGGTCCAACAGGCCGACCTCGCGTCACCTTGTCTGCGGCACGCTTCAAGAAAACCCCTGTGGCGCTCGTCTCATCTGCGCTCCAAACCGCTGCCATGAACGGCGGTTTGGAGCGTACCCGCCTCCGAAACACAATACAGCTATTATCCGTCAGCCGACACCGGGCCAGAACGCGGCGTGTTGTAGGTCCGCCGCGACACACTCGCGCGGGGTAAATTCTAGAGAGGCAACCCAAACACAGAGCGGAACATCAGAGCCCTTTAGATCTCTCCTACATAGAAAGGAAACATTAATCTATGCCACGCATTTCTACTTATTATCCTTCAGCTTTTTACCGTCACTTAAAAAGAGTTTCCGCTTTTCCTCGCCTCTCCTCTCCTGACCCTTCTCTCTCCCCCCTCCCGGTCTTCCGTCCTCAGCTCATCCAGCTGATTCTGAGCCACCTGACCCTGCCTGACCTCTGCCGTCTGGCCCAGACCTGCAAGCTGCTGCACCAGCACTGCTGCGACCCGCTGCAGTACACCCAGCTGAGCCTGCAGCCGTACTGGGCCCGGCTGAGTGACGCCTCCCTGGGACACCTGCAGAGCCGCTGCACCCTCCTCCAGAGGCTCAACCTGTCCTGGACGGGCAGCCGCGGCGCTCTCACCCTGACGGGCTTCAGCAGGTCAGAGCGAAACGACCTCGATGGGGGAAAAAAAAAAAAAAAAAAACACTCGCAAGGACGAACAGTTTTAAAGTTGGTAGAACGGCAGAGAAATATTCTAAGTCCAGATTAAGAAGGTTGTTCTGTTTCTTTCCCCTTTAGTTTCATGAAGGCCCGCGGTAACAGCCTGGTGTGCCTGGAGTTGTCGTGTTGTCACTTCCTGAAAGAGCCGTGTCTGGAGGTCATCGCCCAGGCCTGCCCCAAACTGCAGGAGCTCAACCTGTCGTCGTGCGACCGCCTCCACCCGCAGGCCTTCACGCACATCTCCAAACTCTCATTCCTCCGCCGGCTGGTGCTGTACCGCACCAAGATAGAGGTAGGTGTGGTCACCTGTGGACTGCAGCAACCTGCAGAAGGCCCACTGTTATCGAGCGTTTTTCAGAAAAACCGAGACTTAATTTGGCAAACTCTTCACTTAAGAAAGCATTCAAGCATTTGGTTTCGTTTTGAGTCTTTGAGCTTTCCTTCATGTCCTCTTCAGCCCCGGTAAAAATGTGTAAAAAGCCTTAGAATAAATGGAAGTTTTATTCAGTTATTCTGAAAAAAACAGTGAAATCACATTTAATTCACTCGTGGCTTCGATGTTGGCAAAGTTAATACTTTGTGCAGCAACAGTGTTAAACCTCTCTTGCCATAGGAAAGCTCTTCATATTCTCATTTAACGTTTTACAAGGTTGTGGTTTTTACACAGATTCACTCCCAGCAAAAAAAAAAACACTCAATGCTTATTTAATATAACTTCAGATTTCAGAGAGTTTATTTTTAGGTTCTGAAGGATTTTAGGATAGAAACTGATCCACAGCACCACGGATCCTCCGCCGTACTTCAAGCTGATCCTTAGGAAGAGTTTTAACAGACTGGTGCGCAAAAGCTGAATTTGTAATCTCAGCAAACCGAGGCTCCTATGAAGCAAATCTTTTAGATGAAAGTAGTTCCTGTTTTCATTCCCACCTCTGCTTTCTTGGAAGCGTCTCTCACTTACAGGTTCATCTTTAAACCTCTTGAGGTATCGCTGCCTCCTGTACGCCCCGTCAATAACAAAAACACGTACAGTCAGACTATTTGCTGTAAAACGATCCGGCTTCTTATCTGATGGCTCGTGTTGCTCGCCGCGTACGCTCCGTGTTAGCCCCGGGTCCGCAGGGTGTGCTTTTCAGGTGCGGGCACGTCCGGGAGCATTGTTTTCGTGTCGCGCCTCAGCATTTTCGCCGCGCCTCAGACAGAGCATCGTTATGGACGACGGGCGGTGTCGGGTTTCTGTGTTGGAGCCGGGGCTTGCGCCGCAGGTTGTTTTACGCCGCGGACAGACAGTGAGAGCTGTGTGTCTGGCTGAGGGAGAGGGTGGGGTGTGGAGGGGTGGGGGGGCCTTCTGACATCTCAGCTGTCATTACCCTGTCAGTGCTCTAATTAAATGAGTAGCTCACCGCAGAGAGAGAGAGAGAGAGAAAGGCGTTTATAAAGATGCCAGACTGAGTTCGGCGCACGCACGCACTCACAAGAGGCTTTCACTTTCATCTCTTCACACTTTCTCCTGCCACAGATGTACACGTGTTGGCAATTGGCATGTTGAATTTCCATATCTGGGCGCGCGTCGCAGCGCCACAGGAGAAGACTCCGTCCTCGGCTCACTTCGCAGTGCGCAGAACTGATCTCCTGGGCTTTATTAAATTCCTTCAGATGTTGATTGGGAAGACAGACGGTCTGTTTGAAGGAAGGTCAGATGACATGACTGACTCAGCAGAATGCAACACTGTGATTTAGATGTGATGTTTTGTCATTATTTTCGCATTTAAAGGGGCAGCATCAAATAAATGCATCCTTTTTTTTTTTTAGCTTTACATCATGTCATGTCATTCCCTCATAAAAAACATACCTGATTCTTTTATGCATGTTTGAGAAATCCTTCAATCTCCATGGCAACCATTCAGCTGAGCAAAACGCTGCCTTCTAAGACAAAGCTCCTCCTCTGAGCTGCCAAACTTCCGCGTCACAGAGAATTTGTCCCCCACTCAGCTCCTTCAGACTAGCCAGCAGCAATTAGCAAACACCTGGTGGAACTGAACATCTGCTGAGCTCATTATAGGAGCTACTTCTCAGTGCGAACGTTGCCAAAGGGTTAAAAGAGGAGCCATGTTGTGATGACTTCCTGAAGGCAGAGATCTAGAAATAACAGGAGTTTTTAAAGAGACAGAGACCCAATTTCAAGACGTTAAATCACAAAGTAACATTTCTTTAAGTCATGTTTGACCCATGTAGCATTTTAATAACTATTTTTGAAAGTAACACAGTTGCTCGATTGTGTTCTAAAATGACACTATGTGGCTGGAAAACACATAATACCACCTCTTAAAATTGCCTATTATCATTTTCTGCGTTTTCTTTTTTGTTTTATTTGTATTTTTCTTTCTTTCTTTATGTTCTCTCTGTAGCAAACAGCCATCCTCAGCATCTTGACCTTCTGCCCTGAGATCAGACATCTCAACCTGGGGAGTTGTGTGAGGGTAAGAGAAAAAACAAACAAAAAAAAATCAAATAAATAAAAAGTTGTAATTATGCTTCTGGGAGCCACTGTTTTAGACCCAAAGTATTTTGGATATAAGTAAAACAGAGATTCCAAGATAAGAAACCATCCTGATTGAGGTCATGTGACCTAAAACCAATTTGTGGTAAGACCTGAAAAGCAGTATTCAGTCATTCAGTCAGTTTCTATCCAATCCAACTGAATCTGAACTATTTTTCAAATAAGATTTACAAGAGTGATTAAAATATCTGCCAGGTTTCAGAGTCAAATGTTGTTACAGCTGCAGTATGTAACTTTTATAACAATGTGTTCTTCATATTTGTTAAAACTGTCTCCATGTTGTGATAATTTCATATGCGTCAGATAATATGTGGAAAGATCCTTCCTGGGCTCCTATTGCCTTCTGAAGAAATGCACCACCACCAGCCAAAAACAACCAGTCAGAGCCAGGAGGAGGGGCTTAATGTTGTCAATAATTCTTGTATACATGCTGCTAAATGTGCTAATGGCAGAGCAACAACTAAGTGTTCCAGGAAAACTGTTTAACCACAATCACAGAACGAATGCTAACCAGCTTTAGCATCTGGGTGTGGCAGGCGTTGTTGTGTTAAACCAGCTGTAGCATAGCAGAGAGAAATTAGGAGGGTGTGAGCAGCACATGCACAAGCAGATTTTTTAAAGTAAAAGTTACAAACTACACCTTTAAGTTTTACACTCCTACTGCACACGCCTGAGGAGATGATTGCAGCGACGTCCGTCCTTCTCTGCAGATAGAGGACTACGATGTGGTTGCCAGCATGCTGGCCACTCGTTGCCGGTCCCTGTGCTCTCTGGACCTGTGGCGCTGCAGGAACCTGACGGACCGAGGCCTGGCTGAGCTCGTGACCGGCTGCAGGTAAGCAACGCCGCACAACACCACACCACGCCCGGAGCACCGCGCGCACTGCGGAGCCACGGCTCCTTACGGTCTGACGTTCTGTGGTGGCTCAGGGCGTTGGAGGAGTTGGACCTGGGATGGTGTCCCACCCTGCAGAGCAGCACCGGCTGCTTCCAGCAGCTCGCCCGCAGCCTGCCCCGACTGAGGAAGCTCTTCCTCACCGCCAACCGCACCATCTGCGACTCGGACGTAGAGGAGCTGGCCGCGTGCTGCCCGGCGTTGCAGCACCTCGACATACTGGGTACGCTCTGCGTTTGATCAGCTGCGAGCGTTGCACATCACCCTGTTTTGATTTTATTTTGATTTTTTTTTTCTAAAGTTAATTGCTTTGAGCTTGTTTCAAATGTAATGGACACGGAGACGGGAAAAGAAAAGAGGAGTAGAAGAGAGGAAGAAGCATAGATAGAGTGACAGTCTGCATCTGGACCTGCAGAAAGAGAAAACAAAACGGAGAAACCACAACAACAAACATGCATGTATGATAATACCAGAGTAACTTAATTGGAAAGCACACGGTGCAAAACGGATTTAGTGGCAGCTGCAGCCCAACTGAGAGTGTATCTGCACGCACTCACACTAGTGGAAAGAAACCCAAAAACTCTTGCCCCAACTCACACAGATCAAAGGCAACTCTACCAAATTCTGAGCAAAGATATGTAAACTTCTGATTTGAAGGCAATAAAAATATCTCTCACATTGTTTACTTAGCAATTAGAGCTGATTTAGGTAATTCTAACTGACCTAAAACAGGAAGTGTGGTGCAGTTTCACTTCAGACAGTGAGGTTTATTTGGTTTTATGTAAACTTGTGGTTTCAAAAAAAAGCTTAAAATCCCGCTAAACCAGAGATTTTTTTTTTTTTGCAATTTTGAAAATAATTCAGTCGATTGTTTTGAAGATGGCCTCAAAACAACGTTTATCGCAATAACTACTGGGACGATTTATCATCCAGCTAAATTTGTTATTATGTAAGAAGGTCTAAGGCGTATGAATACTCCTGCATTAAAAAAGCTAGATGGAAAATGTTGATGATGATAAATCCAGTCGCACATTAACCTGTGAACTAAGTAACTTCAGTTTCATTTAAAATTAGCTCATAGTTTGGGATTTCAAAGTCTTTTCTTTTGCTTTTATTTTTTTCTCATCGTCAGGAACACGGTTGGTGAGCGCCGCGTCTCTCAAGAAGCTCCTCCAGTCGTGTCCTCGGCTCGTCCTGCTGGACGTCTCCTTCTGCTCTCAGGTGGACACCCGGGCGGTCCAGGAACTCTCGAGCCTCTTCCCCGGCGTGGCCATCAAGAAAAGCTTTACTCAGTGACCCCACGCCGGCCGAGAGGTTCACCAGCGGGTTCTGGCTCCGCGACGGGTCCGAGTCCCGCCGGACGCCAGGAGGAGCTCACGTCCTCTCGCAGCGGTCGGACGTCGTCAGAGAGATTCTTGGGACTTTGACTGGACGGACAAGCGTCCGGCCTTCAGACTGTACGACATGAAAACCTTCCTTGTTATTTCGCGTCCCGCTCCGAATCAGGGTTGCCGAGCTCTTCTCTTAATCTGACACTCAACATCTAGTTTTTATTTTTATTTTTATTTTTATTTTTATTTTTTTCGTATCGCCAAACACCAAAAGGACGAGAAACTCGGAGCGACACGCAAAGGAAGCGACGTCCGTGCATCGTGCTGCTTACTTAGGTGAACAAAACCTGTTAAAAAAAACACAAAAAACTTCTTTTCTTTTACTTCGATCACAATAATACAACCCAGATGTTTCTTTTTAGTGCCTTATCAGAACGATGGGGTGTAAATGTTCTCAGTTTCACAGCGTACCACTCCTGGCTGCTGCGACGGTTTTCAGAATAACCAGGAATTGTGTTTTAAGCCGTTTTTCTTTTTTGTTTGTAGAAAACAACAACAACAAAAAAACCCTGCATAATTAATGTTCATTTGTGAAATAAAGACAACAATTTTGAGGTCCTCAAAAAAAAAAGCACCCTTTACTTGTATTTAGAAGCAGATTTAGGCAACAGTTTGTTACTTTATTTATTGCTAATGCCCCTTTTTTTAAATACATAAATTCATGTAATTTACTGAAAACCAACTTAGCATTTTATTACTTGCACTTACCTCCCTCATTTAGACAACAGTGGGATGTTATCAGCCTTTTAGTTAAACTCTAGGAAGAGGCTAAATAATAATAATAATAATAAAACAGGAGTGGTGTGTTTTAAGCTGAGAACATGCAGCATGTGAGCGTCTTTCTGACGTCATCTGCTAACGTCCATCAGGCGGTGATAGGTGTTTTCTCAACCTATATAAAAAGAACCACTGACAACGTTGCTTAGTTTTCAACCAAATTCTCGCAAGAACTGAGAAGGCACAGAGGATCGGCTCCCGCAAGCCGATCTCCCTGCGTTCTGCTGCAGAACTGGTCTATTTATGAGCAGGGAAAGGGAGCGAATGGCGTGTGGGAGAGCGATCTTAACAAAAGACGGGCTATCCTGATAACAAGGAAGGGGGGGGGGGACACAGAAACTAAATTCTACACACAGACACTTTTCCAACCGAGGAGTATCTCAGGAAGATCTCCTAAAGGAGATTTAGATATCACCCGCAAAAACAATGCTTGAGGTTAAGGGAAGGTTAGTGATGTCTTGCACACAGTGTAACAAGTTCCTCCTCTCTGCGGTGAGAACACTAGACCTTTAAATGAGAAACAACTGGTAACATAAAACTACTGATGTAAGGAAGATAACAAATCATAATAATAATTCTAACAGTCGGGTTCACTCTCCCTGCTTCCACGTTGCCTCAGGCTGAACGGTGGAACTCAGAGGGAGAGAGATCGCTGCAGATTGTTGCTCATCAGATGAAATGCTATGGAAAGGTATTTGCCCCTTTATAAATTTCCCGTCTTTACTTGATTTTTTTTCCCCTCTTCTTCAGACCATTAGACAAATGTTAATATCAAATAACTGGAGTAAATAGAAAGTCAATCTATTTGAGTGAGCCTTTTCGCTGATTATAGCAGTGATCCTTTTTTGTTTCTTTGTTTGTTTCTGAAAACATTCAGAGGTGGACTAAGGATTCGATCATATTTTGTGGCAGAAAGAAGAGTTTGTCACGTTACAGCAAAGGTCATCATGGTCCTGGAGCAGCAAACAGACCCACAGCATCATACCGCTGCTACCATGTCTGTCTGACTGACTGTCAGAATATTTCCTAAATTCACTGGGATTTTATGTTACATGAGACCATGTTGTTTTGAGTAGATTCACTTAATGAATGAATGAAATTCTTATTTGTAACACTAACATTGATTTGATTATGATGATGATGAGGGAAAGTGACAGAAAAACAACAAAAACAACAACAAAAAAAAAAGTGAACAAGAGGGCAGGGGGGGAAAATACTGATAGGAAAGAACATGATCAAACTTGTTTTATTTCCATTTTTTTTCTTTTAAAATATAAAAATCAAGCAGAGTTGAAAAATCCACCGGCATCAATTTGAAAGTTAAACTGGTTGGAAGTAAAAGTGGTAGAGCAAGAACACAAACACAAAGTCGTAGATTTAAACGGTCTCCTCTTAGTTCACCAAACGATCAGATTATTATTTTTTTTGCTGTTTTTGCTAAGGTTATAGCATTACAATAAGGACTCAGAGAACTTGTTTAGTGCTCCTTGTCCTACAGTTTCCTTTTCCTTCCATTAAACTTTCCGCCTATATACGTGGATTTAAAACTCTCTGAATATTTAGCTTCTTTAACAGATTTTTAACTTTTTTCTTTTTTCTTTCATCAGCGATGCTTTTCCTCGTGACGTTCTCAATAAATGAATGTCATGGTTGTGAAGGAGCCCTGCCAAACCAAGGACGTGTATCAAACTCAGGACTTATCCATTCTGTACATACATATCAGCATCATATCGTTGTTTTTTTTTGTTTGTTTGGTTTTTTTTTTAATAATGTAAGTTACTTTGCAAACAAAAGACAGATGTGCTGTGACTTACATCAGACCGAGTCTGCTTTAACAACAGCAGCCACTAATGTAACAGGAAGCAGAAATGTACGTTGACGCTGCTGCTGCTGCTGCTGCTGCTGCTGTTTCGAAAAAAAAATCTGCTGATTATTTATTTCAGTGACTGAAACTTTGGGAGAGTCAGCTTGAGAAGCAGTTTTTTTCCCCCCACTGTTTCTTTTCAGCAAGAAAACTTGAGCTTTTCTTCGAAGGACCTGCTAGTCGTAAATATTTGTGCCTTATTGTCCCGTTTGAATGTTGCGTGGTTGAGTTTCGATCGTCGCTCTGAAGCCCCTCCAACCAAAGGAGTTCACAGTGTCCCGCTGAATCGGGGCCCTGGGCTCTGAGCACCGCGCATCAGCCACGCAAATCAATATGCAAAAATGACATTTATTTATACGTTCCTGTGTGGTGCGCAGTCCAGCTGAGTTCACTCTGTGAACACTGCTGGCTACGTTTGCTGTCGACGCTGTTAAAGACGTGCAGAAAGCCTTCAAATAAGTTCTGCGTTGATTTGGTTGAATATTTTTTTCACCTGTATCTGGTTAAAAGCCTGTTTTCAATTCATTGATAGACGATTGTATCCACGATACTTTGCACTCTTAACAAGATCGTTGCGGCTTTTGGAGGAGAAACGTCAGAGATCCAACACCGTGCTCAAGTTTGGGAATGATGTTACAGATGTTTGTTTTATGGATTGTCTGCTGCTGAGCTGCTGAAACATCCAGAAAGTCCTTTTTTTTTCTTGCCTGTCTCCTAGACAACTGGTTTTCATACAGACAATGTCAGTATACCTGAAAATTGTACTAAAGAGCAGCACTACTACATATTTTCACTCCAGTGAAAGGGGAAAAAAAGCGGTCGTCGTCCAAGAAATGACTTGAAAAAGACTGGAAAAAAATTCAAGTGTTCAAAATATTTAATATTTTAAAATGACGAAGTTAAGGAGTCAGCAGTTCTCTCTGGGTACTCCGGCTTCCTCCAAGAGTCTCTAAGGGCGAGTTGGTTGTTTGTCCTGTGTTGCCTAGGCAACATGGCAGTGACCAGAGCAAACGACCCCCACCTGCAGATCGATCCCAATAATGTTTTTTTAATCATTCCCCTCACTATTGAATAAATGCACTAAAATTAAATACTGGATCTGAAAAAAAAAAAGTGGATTTATTTGAAGGCTTTTAACACCTGACTGCTACTTCTGGTTCCGGAGTTAAGGTTTTCCCTTCTTCTGTACCTTTAAAGTAAGCAGAAGAAGAAGAACCAACCCAGTTCTTGTCCTGTTAAAACATTTTGTAAACAGTTAACAATTTTTTCCAGGTTTATTCGGTTGGTTGGTTGAAAACCTCACATTTAACCTTTACAGTTAAAGTTAGTTATTTTGATAACTTTTTTCGCCCCCTTCATTTATCCACCAAACTCAAGTGTATCATTTCAAGTAGATGTGAATAAAAGTATCCCTGTAAGAACACATTGGATGTCTACAGTGTACCGCTAATGGCCAACATTCACCCTCTCATGTCATGTGTGATCATTTGCACCGTGCCTGCTTGCTGTGGAGGGAGGTTGTGTGCTTCACTGGCTCGGTGGTTCGAATAAACTGGAGAGAGGTGCTGACTGACGCGTCGTGGCTTCCGTCAATCCTCACTGTCTTTGTTTTGATCACAGATATTACGGAGGAACCTGACCGGAGAACAAAGTGGCTTCATTCCAGCGAAGATATTTTTTAACTTCAGCACGCCAATGTTGCCAGAACAAATGCAAACGGATCTCTTCGTCGCGTTGCGATCGGTAGCTCAGCTCTGGGATATCCAGGGTGAGTGACTGGGAAGCTGTAGCGGAATGATCCTTTTCGCCTTAACCCCTCTGCCATTTTACAGTCTATTAATACCACAGGGAGAAGTGACATTAGCTTGTCTTCTTAACTGCCTTTTAATGAATTGTTTATGCCTGGTTTAATGATGTATATTGTGGCCCTGTAATGTGCCCTAATGACGGAGAACGAAGCAGCCTCAGCTGAAGTATTAATTTGGACTGCCTCCCCAATGATTATTCCTTAGCTCCCAACGCCGCGGCAGAGCGCGACGTGATTCATGGCGGCTGCTGGCCTTCGCAGCTACGACTTGATTTCTCGCTGTCACACTCCTCTATGAGGCTGATGTAGTATCCAGGGGATCCATAGCAATTAGTTGAGTCTTTTATTTGTGGTTGCGGAGCTCTCAGATGAGAGCAGGACGCATCAGCACAGGGGACACTCAGCAACTCGTGGAAGAGTTCAACGGGATCTTATGTCATCGACCACAATACAAAGTAAGCCATGTGATTTTTTTTTGGCGATATGTTGTTCACATATAATAATTGGAAGGCTTCTTGTGTAATTAATGCTGATACCCCTAAATAAAAGCGTCTTCTAAATGGAAAGGTTTAGATGAAAGCATATTCATGAATATACACAAGTCAAAGACTTTAGAACTGGGCTCTAAATGAAACATTAAGTTAGCTGGTCTAAATGTTTATCTTGGGAGCTCAAACACGTAGCGCCAATGTCTCAAGCGAAATATTTATAGGTAGCGAAATAAATACTCCAAACTTGACAGTGAAACCTCACAAATGTCGACTTCCAATACTTGGAGCTGAAATCGCAACCAAAAAGTGACTGAACACAAACATAAACCCCACTTCTGGCCTATCTCAAGTCCCACTGATGTTTACATTTTGATGTCACACAACGGGTTAAAAAAGTTAAAGGGTTTACTTTTACAAGGCCCTTTAAAGCTGTAAGTTCCTCGTCGGTGATAAAAGCAGTTAGTGTGCGAGTTGGGGTGGCAGCACAAACATTTGCAGCTCCTTGTGTTTTTATTTTGCTTTATTTTGTGCCACCGGCAGCCAGACAGAGCAGGAGGACCGGCCTCGTCTTGCAGGACGTCGTGGTGGGACTCCTGTCCTCGGGCCTGCCTGAGGGAGGCCTCCCCGTGATACCCGTCATTATGCGGCTTGGCGTTCCTTCTCCAGTTTCCCTCTGCTCAGGCTCTAATAATGAAGACATCCCTGACAGTTCACACTGTCGTGTTTAAAGCTCATTATTTTTGATACGTCTGTGTTCGTTTTTTTTTTTTTTGTTTGTTTGTTTTTTTTAATCCAGGATATCGAGAATGTCGGAGCTCGGTTTCTCAAATCCATTTAAGCCCAGAAATCCGTGTGCAGCTTTCCGTCGCCGTGACCAAGTCGGCGAGGAGAACCGTTTTCGTTTGCGCGCGCCTCAGTCTGACTGTGATACTGCTGTGTAATTACTGTAAACAGGCGGCGGCGCACAGAGGCTGCTCGCAGATCCCAGCCGACTCTCGCTGAAGAGATAAACAGTGTCGCTCAGGATCAGGATCGCTTGTCTCATAAAAGCCCATGGAGGCTCGAAACAACGCGTCTTTGTTTGCTGCCTTTTAGAAGGAAAGAAAAAAAGGATTTTACTGAAAGGAGAGATTTGGTCACAAAGCCTCTTTAAGCAAAGCAACTTGTGACCCTCAGACATCAACGTTAGAAGGAATCAGTTTCTCTTCCTCAAAGATAGCTTCCTTAGGAAAATCAGCTGGAGCTTGATGTGGCGTTTTCCCTTCGTCCCTCCAAATAAAAATTTTTTTTTAAAAAACCCCATAAATATATTGACTCAACATAGTCAATAACAAAGTTTTAACAAAGCACAGTGAAATGGTGTTCGTGTTTCTCGAGGTTTTTATGTAACATGAGGTCAGAGGTCATTAGGGTCCCACGCACAGAGAGAACAGTTAAGTGAAGTTCACTTAAAGTACATTTCGCTCAATAAATGCAAAGCACGTTGCAAAGGTTTTCACTTGATATTTCAATATATTTTCTCACATTGCAATCACAAAATTTAGATATTTTGTTTGTTTGTTTGTTTTTTAGCAGAATTTTAGCTGATGAACCAACACAGAGTAATAAATAATAATAATAAAGCAGAAGAGACATAAATATGTTGTCATTTATATTAAAAAAGTGACTTATTGTGTTTGTGTTCGTCCCTTCCCTCTTTACTCTGATACCCCTAAAAATAAAATCCACTCTGACCAGGACAGGAGCGCCATTAGCCTAGCTAGCTTACCTTAAATCTTACCTGCCGGAATGAGTGACACGAAGAAAGACATAAGACGCCTTAAATTTAAAATTTTGCAAATCACCGTCGACATACTGTTCTCACAGTAAAACATGGTGGGGGCAGCATTATGCTATGGGAATGCTTGTCATTGGGAGTTCAATCCCTGGAAGACGACCTGCTGGAGGCTGAGCTTCCATCGGGACAGCAACAGTAAACATAGCGAATAAAGGGATTAGATAGAAGCGGATTTGTGAGTTAAAATGGCCCAGTCAAAGCCCAGATCTGCAATCAGTTGAGAATCTGGCAGGGTTTGAGTAAATGCTGTCCATTCCATTGGACTGAGCTTTGTGTTTTTCTATAAGTAACAAATGGACAAACGTTTCTCTCTCTGGATGAGTGAAGCTCGATGGAACTACAGAGAAAGATTTTAAACGGCACTGAACACAAACGCGAAAAGAATTAAACCCTAACAAATGATCCTGTTAGGTTTTAAAAGGTGCAGGCATCTTTTTCATTTCACTTCACAAATGACCATCTATTAAATCCAAATGAAATTCATTCAGGTTTGTGGTCATAAGTGATAAAAAAGTTTGAATGTGAACAGATTTCAGCCATGCCAAACCTCCCGGGGCCCAGCCTCCTGGAGGGGCCCCCCACTGTGGAGGGTGGTGTGTGTGCGTGTGTGTGTGTTTGTGGAGGAGGGAACGCGGCTCGGAGACAACCGCCTTTTCACAGACAGGCTCGGCAATTATAGTCCGAGTAATTACGCGCTGAAGGGGGAGACACGATTCGCCCTGCTGCTCAACAAAGTTCATGTGAAGTTATAATTAAACAATAACTCGTTTACAAATGAACGCACACGCGCGTTTGTGTACTTAAGTGTGCAAAGAGTAATTAGCCGCCATGCATCTGAGTGAGAGTGAGCAGCCGCAATGTCAAACGGTGGAACCACGCTGAGGCTGTGTGTGTGTGTGTGTTGGGGTTATATATGGGAGGTGTGTGTGTGTGTGTGCGTGTGTGTGTGTGTGTGTGTGGTGTGAAGCGTGTGAGACAGAAGCAGTACAGATTGAATGAGTGATTGACACAGAGGCTCTGAGGCGGACATGTTGTTTGACTTTGTGTTCAAACAGAAGAAGAAAATCTCCACATGTGAGGCCATGTTTTCATATTTATGTTGTGAGTCACTATTTGCTCCAACATGCTGACCAGTTACACTTTCTTCTGATGTCATAGTGAAATAACGTAATAATATTCCACTTTAAAATGAGAGTTTTATTGCAAAATCAACTTTTGTGAGCTTTGCATCGTGTTACAACGTTATTCTCTCATCAAGAACAAACCTGGAGTGTTGCCATGATTCTCTATTGGATGTTTGAGGAATCCTTTTATGTCCCATGGCAACCATTCAGCTGGGCAAAACGCCCACGTGGACCTAGCAACGCCTTCGAGGACAAAGTTCCTGCTTGGAGCTGCAGTTACCAAGCATTGACTCCCCTACTCAGCTCCTTCAGACTAGCCAGCAGCAATTAGCAAACATCTGTCGAAACTGTGCATCAGCTGAGCTCATTATAGGAGCCACTTCTCAGAGAAACACTAATAGAGGAGCCATGTTGTGATGACTTCCTGAAGGCGGAGCTTCGGAAAGAGAAGGAGTTTTTAAAGAGACAGAGGCCCGATTTTGAGGAGTTAAATTATGACGTCAACTTTCTTTTAAGTCATACTGGAAATATTTGACAACTGATGGTGATATGGTTAATTGATTGAGCTACAAAATGGCACAAAATACACAATACTGCCCCTTTAATACATCTGTCATGTGCAAAACTGAAATATATTTCGTCTAATTATTAAAAAAAACCCCAAAACAAAACAGAATATAATTTTGTTATTGTTCAGAAATGTACTTACATCAAAAATAATAAATCTATATTTTTGAACCTGATATTTATAAAAATAAAAGATTGGGGAAAACTTTAAAATGATCAAATTTCTGATCACTTTAACTACAAACTACAAATGGCCAAAAAAAGCTTTCAATTCTGTACTTTCAGAAAAAAATTAAATAAAAATAAAACGTCAGCGGTTCTTTGGGGCCCCCTGCTGACCTGGAGGCCATGAACAAAGGCTCAGCTCACAGCCTAATATTGGATGTTTTGCTTTGATGAGAATTTAAAATGATTAATAATAATATTTTAAAAACTCAAAATAAATTTCATAAAGCGGTTCAGTCAGAGCAGCTCAGCTTTCCTCCCCAGACAGATTTCTCAACAGGTTCCCTCATGTCTGCTGTCAGTCAAATTTTATTTTAAATTTTGTATTTTTGCATTTATCTATCCAGTGAAAACCAAAATTATTCATACCCCTGGAAAATTCAGGTAAATTTTTTTTTTTTTAATTTAATCAACAGGTTCCCTCTGTCTGATGGTACTTATTAATGTTTATGTTAAGATGAAGGTCATGGAAAAGAGGCCATCATGGCCTCACAGACAGAAGACCTCCAAAAGAAAGACAGAAAAAAAACATCAAAGGAAAATAAATGGCTTCTCATTAATTATATGAGAACAGCTTGGTAAAGTTTTTGTTGTTGTTGTTATTTATTGGCAAAGCTGTAAGCAATTGTCAACATTTTGTTTTTCAATAAAATTACAGCTTTTTAAAATGTTATTTACTATTTTACGCCTCTGTGTTGTCCTTTGTCATGTTGCCTATCAGAGAGAAACTTAACATGAAATTAAAATCATCTTGAAATGAATTCTGCCAGGGCTATGAATAATTCTGGACCGAACCGTTTAAAAACATGGCACCATTTCATCACATTGATCAATAAGTGGCTGTAAAATGAGGCCATAAAAGACCAACTCTGACCCATTCGGTTCCATCTGAAAATAATTTTCATCACCTATTTTCCATAGATGCACCCTCAGATGGAGTTTACAGGTACAGTAAGTTCACAGAACTCTGAGTTAACGGACATTTCTTTTGGAGACTTTTTTTTTTCTTTTAAGAATAAACTGGAAAAAGTGTCACTAACTTAAATAACTAAAAACATCCTTCAGCTGCATCTTCTGACATCTTGAAGATTTCAAATTCTCAACTGGAAAACAGTACAAACTGCATCTTTCCATTTATTTTTGTCAAACCACGCACCTTTACAAACTATCATGTTGTTTAGTAAGAATCAGTCAGATTCCGTACACCATGTTTTTTTGTTGTTGTTTTTATTTTGTTTTCCTGACTGCAGTACAGCGATAAAAACATCTTGAACTCACCCTTTGGTCGTGTTGACGCCACTAGATGGCGCTTGCGCACCGACTTTCCTCCACTGCTTCAGACTTTCTTCAGCACGGCCCTGTTTTTCTTTCTTTTTTTTTTTTTTTTTCCTTCTCTCTTTCTCTCTCTCTCTCTGAGCCTGATGGGAAATTTCAAGTCACCTAAATAAAAAGGAAGGTGTAATTAACGCGTCGCGCTATTAATTGCATCTGCTAGAGAGCGGATGAAGGGCACCGGGCCGCTTTAACCCCCCCTTGTTTTTTTGTTTTTTTATCCGTGGCCCCCTGAAAAAGTCTGCATGTCAGAGAGAGGGAGAGGAGCTTCCTGCTTCCTGGTGTCACACGTCCAAATGGCGGGTCAGGTCAAACGGAGATGATGATGGTGGTGATGATGATGATGATGATGGGGGATGATGAGGCAACTGATGTGGGGGTGATGTAACATAAAGCGGGTCTCTCCTCATGGAAACTGTTGTGGGTTGAACGTAAGCAGGTCAATAGAATCACTTTTCTGCAGAGTTCGGGTCGATTAAAGGGCCAACGGTCCGTTTTTCATTTGAACCAATCAAACTACAGATGAGCGATGACGCGGTGGAAACAGGAAGTTTTCACTTGATGCCACTGATAATAATAATAATAATAATAATAATAATAATAATAATAATAATAATAATAATAATAATAATAATAATAATAAATAAAATAAATAAATAAATAAAATGATCAGCTTAGAGCTTTCCCCTTCTTCAGGAAACATTTCAGAGAAGCGGTACTAAAGGAAAACAGAGAGCTGGTGCTCAATAGAAATCTGCTTTTGTCGTTTCACAAGTGTGGATTTTATTCCTACTGTCTCCCAGAGTCGGTCTGTTTGGCCCCGTTTTAGGAGAAAATGGCAAATTAGGGTCAAGCAAACAAATGACAGAAATCGCTTCTGCCGTCATTTCAGACCAGCTGAGACGAGCAGCAGAAAATGCAAATCATAGTGACAGTAATAGAAGCACTTACAATTTTTAAGCGGTCAAAAGCAATCACTGTGGACCCCTTTTGGTCCCTGCCAGGGGCCGCTTTTCGCTCCCGGGGCCCCAGCTTGAAGACCGATGAAAGCTGCGGCCTCTCCGGGCCAAAAGTCAGTCCGGTTCGGGAAGCAGAACCATCATCAGCACAAAATCATCCAAGCCTCACTTCCTCGCAGCCATTCATTTCCTCTCAAACGGCGGAGCTGCAGCAGCCGCAGCACGAAGCTGCTGCAGCAACGCGAACATTTTCTGGCTTCATCACTGCAGTTTGGTTTAAACCAAAAATAAAATAAAACCCCCCCCCACAAAAACAAAAAACATGTAGGCTTGACATTGGAAAAAACAAAAAGCCTTTTTAATATCAACCTCATTATTTCAAAATGTGCAAGTCCCTTTGTTCATGTGGCGAGTGACGAAACACGACCAGAGCCTCTGATAGAGCCATCCAGTGAATATGCCCCAAATAATAATAATAATAATAATAATAATAATAATAATAATAATAATAATAATAATAATAATAATAATAATAATAAAAACAACAAAAGAAACAGTGAACAGAACAGTTTGGGTTGCTACAGGTCTACATCCCACAAATCTGATCGTTTCATTAAAGCTACCGAGGAGATTCCAGTGATCAATTCTGCAGAAACAGGAGAGGAGAAGAAAAGGAACATGAAGTCAATCAAAATCCAATCAAATAATAAAAAGGAAGGTGGGAATCAAATCCCTGGATATGTATCTTTGCATAAAACAGAAACAAAACAGAACAAGAAGCAGAAGAAGCAGAAGAAGCGAGCAGAAGAAGCAGAAGAAGCGAGCTACTGTTTGGAATGGAAACATATTTATGTGTATATACAGAACTCTGCGCCTCCCCTCTGCGTCTCAGTTCGGCTTAAATAGATTCCATCTCGTCTTTTTGCGTCACGTAAATAAAAGAAAAATGACGTCATAAATTAGAAGCTCAAAGAAAAACAAAACGCAGGTGGAACAAAATAACTTGCTGCAATCATACTGTCCCTCCACGATAGAGCAATAATAATAATAATAATAATAATAATAATAATAATAATAATAATAATAATAATAATATAACTTTTTCATAAAATGCACATTTTGGGAATATATTTTAAAATTATTTGAAAATAAAATGTGCAGTATTATTATTATTATTATATCTGTTAATATATTATTGCTTTTACTATTATTAGTTATTATCGAACCGTCTTTCTGGAACATTTTAATTATTTCTGAGCGTTTTTAAATATTAATAATCTGTCTCGGTTCCGGTTCTGAAGCGCTGTTTTGGGTTTTGAATGTTTTTGGGCTTTTTTTGTTTTTTGCTTTTTTTTGTTTTTGTTTCTGTTTGTTTTCCACTCAGCGGGCGGGAAGTGACTCAAACCAAAAATGATAACACACGAGCTGCAAATTAAATGCGCCAAAAAAAAAAAATAAAAAAAAAATTAAATAAATAAAAACAACAACAACAAAATAAACAAACAAACAAAAAAAACGCATTTTTTGAGGAGAGGAGGAAAACACAAGGCAGCAGTTCGGCTGGATTCTGAGACTCAATAAAGAAACAAATGAAATAAATGGAATTATAAGGTGGGAGAATGAAACAAAAACAAAAGTGCCCCAGTGAAAAATAATATATATATTTATATATATATATATATATTTAAAAAAGGGATAAATCCATAACTTCTCGTTGAAAGTTGTACAATATTTACAGATTTGAATCCGGATGCTTTTGCTGCCTCTTATTATGATCGATTATTCATTTTGTTATTTTTGCTGAGATATCTAGAGCCCATCTTGTCGAGGGAAACGTGCCAGATAGTCCAATCAATCGCCGTGGAGGCTTTTCTTCTTCTTCTTCTTCTTTCTTCTTCTTCTTCTTCTTCTTCTACGAGCAGAACAAACGCTTTGAGGAAGGAGATCCTGTTATTGAACTGCTTATGATGGCTGAAAAAAACACTGAGCGATCTCTGTGTTTACGCCGCTAATTGCAGAGGTCGACTAACAATAATAATAATAATAATAATAATAATAATAATAATAATAATAATAATAATAATAATAATAATAGATGAGTGGCAGCTGACAGATGGGACTACACTGACTGGGCTTGCAGCCTTTTTACTGGCCTCCTCTTCACTTTCTGTGACCCCTATCTGCCCCCTGCCCCCCCGGGGCCCCTGCCCCCCCGGGGCCCCTCCTCAGCCCCGGTCGCTGCAGGAAGGACGCGCAGCCACAAACTTCCCCGCTTCTGCACAGAGCAACAATGATGTCGGAGTTGATAGAAAAGTGGAAACTATTCTGCTAGGCTTTTCATCTAAAAAATACCTCCCTCCCTCTCTGTTGTTTTTTTTTTCTTTTTATATATTTTTTCCATTTTATTTTATTTTATTTATTTTTTTTTTGTTATTTTATTATTATTATTTTTTTGAGTCAAATATAATTTTGAATACACAACGGGGGCTACACCTTAAAACCGCGTCGACTCACAGTGCTGGGCATGTTCCCCCCTCCCCTCCCCCCCCCCCCCTCCTTCCCTTCATCTCTCTCACATTCACTGCAGACATCGTGGAGCTGCTCACTGCAATCCATTATACATAAAACACTCACTAGATCGTCTCATAGTCCAGTGATTTATATATAACCTCGGGGATAAATAATAATATTAATTAATAATAATAAAAAATAAAGAAAACAACCGATGAACAAGTCCTGGAGGAGCGGTCCGGTGGAGTTCATTGGACCGGGGTCTGGACCCCGTGGTGCGGCGGCGTGTCCCCGTACACATCCTCGCTGCCCGGCAGCGCTCCTCCGGGAGGAGTCATGCGCTTCTCCTTCTGTCTCCTGTTACAAAACCAAACTCTCACCACTTCTTTCTCCAGGTGAAGACTGTCCGCCAGGGTGATTATTTCCGACGCGGCCGGTTTAGGGCACTTCAAAAAATGGCTCTCCAAGGCTCCCTTTACGCTCACCTCGATCGAGGTCCGTTTTTTCCGTTTCCTGCCCTGCGCCGCGATCTTGTCCAGGCTGGTCGGGCTGCCCGAGGTGGAGTCCGCCTCCTCCAGCCACTTGTTCAACAGCGGCTTCAGTTTGCACATGTTTTTGAAGCTGAGCTGCAGGGCCTCAAACCTGCATATGGTCGTTTGGGAAAACACATTTCCGTACAGGGTCCCCAGGGCGAGTCCCACGTCCGCCTGCGTGAAGCCCAGCTTGATCCTCCGCTGCTTGAACTGCTTGGCGAACTGCTCCAGGTCGTCCGACGTAGGCGTGTCCTCGTCCGAGTGGTCGTGGTGACTCTGCGGCCGGTGCTGGTGCTGGTGCTGGGACGCGGGGTGGCCGTGCTCGCTGAGGTGCGGGCTGTGGTGGTCCTCGTGGCTGTCCCGCAGGTTGTGGTGGTGCATCCCCTGGCCGCTCCCCGGGATCAGCCCGTTGACGCCGAAGCCCGGCTGGGAGTAAATAAGGCTCTGGCCGTTCGTCGTCGCCATGCTCGGTATGTGCGCCGCGGTGGTGGTCCTCCACGCCCGCGCGTCGTGGTGGTTCCCGTGCGCCTGGTGCACCAGGTGCGGCGGCCGCGACTGGTGCTGCAGGCTGCTGCTGGAATTGTGCATCTCCTCCCTGGCGCCCTGCACTGCGGGCTTGATGTCCTGCTCCGCGCCGATGGGGCTCGAGGACCACGGGGTCCCCTCTCCGTGGGACAGCGCCGTGATCCACTGGTGCGCGTGGCTGAGCGTGTGGCTGTTGCTCTGCAGCGGGTAGTCGCTCTGCAACAAGCTCTGCGCGTCCCGGTACGCCGTGGCTTGCTGCATGCCGCCGGGCTCCGAGTGCACGATGGATGCGCTGGAGGTGAGGATGCTGTAGTGGTTAGACGCTGCGGTCGCCATGACTCCCGGAGCCGGACTGGTCGCTCTTATTAAAGGAACCTCGCATTTGACAGATCCGCTCCTGCCCATAGGCGGCTCCCAGGCGCTCTGCCAAGTGGACGCCGAGGCGCACCTGGACTCCGCGCCGCCCCCGTCGCTCATTGGGCGTCGAGGAATGATGGACACGGTTGCCAGGGGCGACGGCGCGCGGATTGGCTCGGCGGGAGTCTCAACAAACACAGCCTTGTTTCGCCCGGAGAGGTGCGACTTGTTCGAGGCTCCTGTGGACGCGGAGAGCCGGAGCGCGGCGCGAGGAGACGGAGCTCCGGGATCAGCAGGTGCGGCTGTAAGATCCAGTTGATTTACTCCGGCAGTCAGGTTTTTATTAGGACTCAGACTACAGGTAGTCGAGCTCCAGCTGCGGGGATTTCCTCTGACAGCAGATTGATGGTTGTTGTTGCGCACACCAGTTTAGGTTGTGAAAATGCGATTATCTGAGCCATGCTTATTGGAAATGAGACCAATTAGTTTCACATTTATGCCATCTTTATGTGTATATTGTAACAAGTTGACTTTTTTGTTGTTGTTGTTGTTGTTATTTTTTTTTTTGGAACAATTTTGGTATTTTGCCACCTGCAGGCTGGTTGATTGATTAGGAATTTAGACCGTTTTATTTGCGCAATGTTGCTTATTTAGTTGTGTAAAAATCCATAACATTATTTCTCCTTACAAATCATCATTTCCACTTCTTTCAATCAATGGAATCAAACTACAAGTTCACTAACTATTTAGTTTAACTAGTGGTTAGTTTTTTTTTTTTTACAAATAAATATTTAACCATTAATTAGCTGAAAAACTCAATTAAATGCGTTTTTTTTTTTTTTTTTTGTTTGAAAAAGCTGACATCGCACGTTAGAGACGCAACAAAACTACAATTTCCCCTATTGTTTTTTTTTTTTTTTAGGTCCATAAACATTCATCCAAGGCAGTGACGTGTCATCAGAACATGCAGGTCTGAAGTTTAACGAGAAAACGAGCAGAAGGTCAGAAAAAGCGCTTTGATAAATAAAGCAGCGATCCTGGTTTTCTGATGCGCTGCAGACTCTAGATAAACAAACTGCAGCGGGTTTTTTTTTCTCGCGTCTCCTGAAGGTCTGAAAGGAAAACCCCGGAAATCATCCAGCAAGTTTTAACCAGGAAAAAAAAAAAAACATAATAAAAAAATCTCGTTTTTAATTCGTTAATAAATGTCCTTTACACTACTAAAGACGTCTATTCTTAATTCAGCCACAAGCAGGTTATAAAAACAGCGTTTCTAGATTCAACAACGCCCACCTCGTGATGACGTCACAGCCCGTCTCAGGCCGATCGAGTCACCAAGGCTCCTAAAGTTCTGGACATCAGCCGCTTCTCTGTAAACAAACCGAGCTCAACCAATCGGCGTGAAGCTTTAGTGGGCGGGGCGACGGGCCAGACACGAGCTGGTATTGGACGCAGTAAACCTTAATACTGCTTTACTGCATTTCCCCCCCAATTTTAAAACTACATGTGCAGCTTGAGCTGGTTGCATTTTTAACCTCTGACTGAAAAGCAGCAGCTATTCAGACTAAAACAGATACTTTGACTATGAGACACGAAGCCAAACCTTGTCAAAGTGACCTTGTGACCTTTATCGGCTTTGCTTATTGTTTGCAAATGGAACATCGGCAGAGGCAAATCTGTCATCGTTGTAAGCGAGGGAAAAGCGTGACAGCCTCCTTTCAGGCAGCTGACTGGCAGTGTGCGGCAACAGGTGGGGGAAGGGCTGTGCTGTTCTCATGGGTGGCCCAGAGAAAAAGTGTCCAGCATTTCAGCACTCTGCTGAAACGCGGCAGTTTGGAAACGATCACTTTTTGAGAAAACTCGACCCAACAAAAGAAAAAGTAACTGAGTTTAGTTTTAGTGTCGCACATGATATAAATAATTAATATTTCTTGATTTAAAAAAAATGTAAATAAGATAGTGAATAAAGACTTGAGGCGCCTGAAATACGTTTGCAGCTCTTTAAGGTTATATTGTGGGATTGTTACAAAAGGTTGTGCAAAAACGACAGTCAGCAGGAGAGAATGTCAGTGAATTTGCTCCCGTGTCGTCTAGAGAACCGCTGTAGACGCAACAGCGAGTCCAAAGTCCAATAAAGTGAAAACAGACAGAGGTGAACAGAGGGATTAAGTCCAAGCTGAGGCCTCCAGTCCGGGGCACGGAGGGCAAGCCTCCATCCCGTCCCAGCTGTCGCTGCCCCCGGTGTCAGCTTCAGGGACCAGGACTTTGTCCAGAGAGGGGACATTCCTGGCCGACTGCTGCTGGTTGCCATAGGGAGAGGTAAATGAAACAACAGCAGTTGCATCACCGCTGATGCCTCTCCCCCCACCCCAACCCCACTCCAAACCACGACTGTCTAAAGGCCTCTATTTAGAGAGGCTCTGTGCTGCGGAGACAAAGCCTTTGCAGGGATAAAGGAGGGAGGAGTGAGGAACGCAGGCCCCCAAAAGAAAGAAAGAAAGAATAAAGGACTAGAAGAGCTGAAAAAGATGAGATTATGTCTCTCCTCAGAGCTGCTCCTCACTCTGCTGAGGGATAAATCAAAACCGAACAGAAACGTGGTATTTTTGTGACCAGAAGCAGATTTCAACTTTACAACTTCTGAGCGTTGCCACCGAGTTAGATTTAAAGGCGGGGAGACGTCCTGCAAGTATGGACGCAATTAAAAAGCACCGTAGGTTTTAGTCTGGCCTACAACAATTCACTTCCCACCAGATATAACGTTATTACCTAGTGGCAACAAATTAAACCAATAAATCAGCCCATACACTTCCCGATATCCCCAATTTATAACTTTCTTGCTATGCAAATGACTGAAACTGTAATTAAACATTTTATTTAATAACTTGGACCGGCAGTAAAATTAAAAGGCAATAAAAAAAGCAATCAAAGAAATACTTTCACAAAAAAAAAAAAAAAATTCAAAGTGTTCAGGGAACACACAAAAGCCTATATATTAAATATTCACACTCACAAATCATTTTCAGCCATGTTAATTTATTCCAAAAAAAAAGAAAAAAGAAAGAGTTCACACAAGGACACGTGTCAAATGTGCAGACAGGAACATGAGAACAATGCAGAGGCATGCAGGAAGATTCAGGCTCTAATTGCACCGGGTTCGGTTCTCTCTGACCCGGAATGGATCGCTCCATAATACATGCGCTGGTCGAAGGCCTTCCTAAAAATTCTTATGGTTGCTTTGACCGCTTTCTTATTGGCCAGGGTGAACGATTTGAATCTGTATTTTTCGAAATGAAGCCTGCAAATGAAAACTATTTCGTTGGGGAAGTTTGATAAGTACGAGCGCGTCCCCTGATGTACCGAATGTGACACAAACGGACAGATATTAAAGTCAGTCGTCCAACTCTTTGTAAGAAGTATCACATACAGAGTTCAGATTAAAGCTATTATTTTGTCATTGTCATTGTTTTGAATCAATGTTTGCTGTACTTGTAGCTCTAAACTGCAATAATTTAGAAGAGGCAGTGCAGGTCAGATTATATTATTTTATCATCCATATGCAGGCTGAAGGAGTTCCAGAACTTTTTGTGATTGCTTTGACTGCTTTTTTTTAATTTTAGGTGGCCAGGGTGGACAATTTGAATCTTTATTTATTTATTGTTTTAAAAACACTATAATGCTGCAAATTAAAACTGTATTTGGCTGAGAAAGCTTGGTAAATGCAACCATATATGCCTAGTTTGGCATCAATTATGATGCCAAACAGACGGAAATTAAAGGCAACTTTTGTAAGAAGCATCAAATAAACAGTTCAAATGAAAACCGTTACTTTCTGAATATTGTCTTTTGCCTAATGCTTAGAAAGGTGCATTTGACCACAGCTGTAAAATGCAACAACTGAGAAGGGTCAGATGTGAATTGCAGCATTTTGGGTTCTTCGGTTCTGCTGTTTAGTGACCAGGCTGGATGATTTTTATCTTAATAGGAGCTACATGTAGGCCTGCAAACTTTGATAGACGATAACTTGTCCCAGAAGATATCGCGATAAACGATAGTATTGTTGTCTTGAGACCACCTTCAAGTAATATAATGGTGACGGCATGACAATGCAAAAACACGTTCTCAAAAATCAATGAATTTTCATTTTTCATGAACATTTAACACCAAAGCTAGAAGACGTTTTAAATATCCAAAATAAATAAACAAAACAACAAAGATGAATCATGAGGATTCTATAGACAAAATTGTCCTTCAGAAAAAAAATGGCTAGTTGAGAGCAAAGCATCAACCTGGAGACCAACTTTGGTAGAAAGAAAGAGAGCAAAAGAAATTATTGAGATTTTTTTCAAATTTATCATGCGATTGATTGATTTATCGTTTATTGTGATATAATCGTCTTTATCTCAATAGCACAGAATGGATCGGTTTTTCCCCCTGTTTTTGATTGGATCAAATGTAGTGGTAAATGCGGCTCAACTGTGTTGTTTTTTACGGCAAACTAAAAAATCTCCGTTTGGTTGGGAAAGTTGAATAAATACAACCACATGTGCCTAATGTATCGATACAAACAGACAAATTTAAGGCAACCGTTCAACTTTTCGTTCGGAGAACCAAATGCAGATTTCAGTTTAGAACTATATTGCTTTCTGAACACAATTTATTATATCAGACTTTAGAAGGTTGACTATATTTACAGCTACAAACTGCAATAATTTACTGCATTATTATTTTGTAGGCTCGAGTTGACAAAAAAAAAAAGACAAAAAATGCAAATATGCTGTAAGTTCCTAGTGCCTGTCATAAATTAAATACATCTTTATAGCGAGCATAAACATCATCACGATGTTTACAGCAGTAATACATGCACACTCTGTGATTTAAAGTGGATAATGAGGATCAAGAGAGGAACGCACACAAAATGGTCCTATTCCACGTAAAGCCGAGCTCTTTAATGAAAGATTTGTGATTGGGCCTTTAATGGATCTCATTTCATAGGCTAATAATCCTTTATAGATGTGGCTCCAGCTGCACTGACGGCTCACGCGGCCGCCAGGATTTTAAGTTATGCCGCGAAAAGTTTCCGGGCACGGCTCGGCCATTCATTCTGCTAATATTCCACATTATTGTGGCGTAACATTGGAATCGGCCAAATCAAAAGAACATTGCGGTAATTAGGCTGTAATTCGAGGAATTACCACATCGCCACACAGGCTTAAACAGTCGTGTTGGGAGAAACGCGAAGCACATTATTTTAATGGCGTAATATGCAAACTACGGCTCGTTTCAATTACATGGCTTAACAATGCATAAATGATGCGAGCCTTGTTATTTGGACTTCAGGGTCTGCTGTTATTCAGCCGCTCGGAAGGGCCAACGATGGGGGCCCTCCTCCCAGGCACCGGGGTGCTGAGCTGCTGTAAAGCTACATTTAAGGGAGTGAAGTGAACGGTGGGGAATGTAAGCGTTAAATTAACAGTAGGATAATTATATGACCCGTGTGCTGTAAAGATTCAATTTCTAACGCTCTAATTAGGCGACTGTCTCCCCCATACATCAGCTCACATCCCTCTGCCAGTTTCTCACCCGAAAACGTCCTGCGAGCGGAAATAATTAGATTTTATTAAGACACGGCTCGGGTAATAAAGGAAATCAAAGGCTGAGGCTGGTTGGATATGAAATGCTTTCAGAATCGCCGACTTCCTCCTCACACGACCGAGAATCCAAGGTGAAGGCTTTTAAAATATGGAGCAGCTCGACTGTGATTGGACTGTGGAGTCCATGAAAAACACTAGCACTTCTGTAAGGTTTTTTTTTTTTTTTTTTTTTACTGATATGATGCAGAGAAAGTAGCAGAATGCTAATGACCAGCTTCATAGAAGAGTCCTTGTTGCAGGGTGGTCATGTTTTCTACATTATAACACGTCTCAGATCTTAAATACCAAACAGCATCCATGTTAGAGACATTCAACACGTCAAAACATCGAGACTACAGACGTTTATGGTCACGGCTGAAGAAAATAGGTTTCATCCATATCTAATAGTAACTATAGGAAAATCCTAACAAGATTCGCTACATTATTAACAACTTTGTAACAAGCCGTTACTAAACGTCTAATCCAGTACGGCTGATATGTCTGTACGGATCCCATTATTCAAAAAATATCAACTTAATCAGTGTTAAGAATGTTTAAAACAGTTTATTTAGTTTTAAGTTTTTCACTTCTTGTCCACCTTTTGCGCGCTTAGCCACAGCGCTAAAGCTAAAGCTGCTAGCATGCTAACCTTCATGAAATGTGGTGGTTTTATTGAAAAGATTAGCATAATCAATTACAGGAGAGACATGCAAAAAGTTTGTACTACTTCAGTAATGATCTATGACTCAATCATATGAACCAATTCTTCCATTTTGGTTGTTTTTTTAATTTTTTTTCCAGGAGAGACAAACCCTTTGAACAAAATCATAATAATAATTAGAATTTAATAACATCACATTTACATAATACCAATTTAGTACAATTGATTAAAATCTACCAGACTGAAATGCCGTGCAAACTTCTTTTCTGGGTTGAATTCTAGCGGCAATTTTGTTTTTAAAGTGTAAATGCTAAACATCTCAGTCGTCATTGCTGCAAGTTTGCTGCTGTTGTTTTTTTTTTTTTTTCTTGCTGGCTGCAAAGATTCAAATTTTCTTTTTCTTTACATTTAGTCATGTAATTCTGTTTCTACTTTTTTCAATATTCACCGGCACACATCACATGTCCATCCGCCTCGAAAAGTTTTTATTATTATTATTATTATTATTATTTCAGGCCAGTTTTCTTGCATCTCAGCCATTTTCTCCCTGTTTCAGGTCTTACATAATGGGCAGGCGGCCGACCCACGCCTTTCATCTTTACTGTAATTGTTGTGTGCATCAAAGATGGGGAGATTGACGGGGCTGCATGGGAGGATTAATACAGTGGGTGAGTGACGACATACTGAGCTGTGTGGTCAGGACGGAGGGAGGGACGGAGGAAGGGAGGGAGATATGAGAGGATAAAAAAAAAAAAAAGTAGGAGAGGACAAAAAGTGGGGAGAGAGTTAACGAGAGGGAGAGCATTAATTGTGCGCTTTGTGCCGGGGCTCTTTTGCTGAGTGTGGCTGTCGAGGTGCGGGCGCTCACCCCTCCAGCAGCCCGCCGTGATCTGAACCAGCTCTCAGGCTGCTGTATTCCAATGCAATTAGGCCACTCAAAGGCCTGCTTAAAGCTGCACCCCCACTACACACACACACACACACACACACACACACACACACTCAAATAGCAACAGCCCCTGTGAGTCCACCCCCCCCCTCCCCCTTCCTCTTCCATTGTAGCAGGGAGGTGTATTCTGTCGCTCTTTTGAGGCCCCTGGATGAAGAGACCACCCCGGGGAGCCGAAAAGAAGCACATTTCTCTCCACTTTTTACTCGTTTTTTATTTTTTCTTGTGCATTTATCTATCCATCCATCCATCCATCCATCTATCTATCCCTTCCTGCTTCTCCTGGTCTATCAGCCCAGGCAGACACGGAGCTCGCTCGCTCCTCCAAAGAGACGCAACTTGGAGTTGGTGCGCCGGTTGAGACAAAAGAAGCAGAGCGACGGGGCATTACTATGATGGATGTCATTGTGGGACTGCTTTAGCAATATCGCTTCCCCTCTCCCTCTTTCATTATTCATGCAGCCCTATATTTCAACAAGTGGTGTGGGCCGAGCAGCTCACCAGCTATAGTCCCCACAGGCTTCGGCACCGCGTCACCCTCCCCACCTCCCCCCCGCACACACACACACACACACACACACACACACACACACACACACACACACACACACACACCACCACCTTTCCATCCCCTTTAACAGAGAGCTCCTCGCAATCTCTTGGCAGAGTTTCAGTGTGTCGTTCCCCAGAAAGCATTTAAAGCAGATTACAGACCTGACGCTACACCTCCCCAATAAAAGGAGAGAGACAGAGAGAGAGAGAGAGAGAAAGAGAGAGAGAGAGAGAGAGAGAGATAGTGAGGAGAGGAAAAAAAATTGGCACATTAACACCTGCAATACTGCTCAATGGCATCAGCAGATTAACGAGGTAATCCACACAATGAGGCCTTTGATTCGTGTGGTTTGGCAGGCGGCAGCGCCAGGCATAATGCTCACTGTTATTCCAGGCTGTCCCAGTGCAAGAGAAACCTGGCACAGGCCACTTCCTTTTTTTTTTTTTTTTTTTGTCTTTTCATCAAGACAAGCTTTTGAAGAATTTTCCATCTCGTGCATCTGGTGCTTCTATAGCCTGAATCCTTGTCGGGAGAAATAACCTGCTGGCTGCTCCTCGTGGCACAAGGTTTTTTTTTTGCGGGGCTGTTTAAACAAGAACCCCCATCAACCCCCAAACACACACACACACACACACACACGCACACACACACACACACACACACTCCTCAGCACCCCCCTCCCTCCGCCCCCTCTTGCGTAAGAACGCGCGCGCGTTCGCGTGCTCGAGCCAGATATCGCGGTGCCATCGCTCATGTGCGGCTCGATTAGCCCCACGTGCCTCGTTCGTCAGCCGCGGAGGCAGAAGCAGATGGCGCGAGCCGCGCCGCGTTACCGCGCCGCGGCTCCACGTAACGCGGCTCTAATTGAAACATCAATACCGGCCTGTCAATACCGCGAGCGACCTGACCGAGACAAGACCGAGACGACTTGACGAAAAGACAACAGCAACAAGCAGAAACGCTGCTGTAGAGCAGAAGACAAAAAAAAAAAAAAAAAAAAAAAAAAAATTCTGTAAAGTTTTTTATTTCTTTTTTTTCTTCCGAATATTCCACCAGCAGCTAATTGGAGATATTTTCCCTCCATCGCATCTCTCTCACCCGTCGCGGCACATTTTTAATGAATTGATAAGACAGGAAGAAAGGAAAAGTTGCGGCAGCCTCGAGAATTCAGCAGCGAGCAAAGAATTAGTTATTTGTCCAGCTCAATGAGGAGTGACGCGGCCTCCTTCATGAGCGGGTAATCCATTTCTCGTCGCAGCCAGGCTGAAACTCGCCCATCACTGGAGTGGAAAGAGACACACATGTCGCTGCTCACCCTTCTGAGGAGCTGAAGCCTCCTCCTCAAACCGCTCTCCTTTGGTGGGAGAGAAAGGGTTGGTGTGTTTGTGTGCAGTTTGGGCAGGTGGGAAAGGGGGACCGGGTGAGGAATTCACCAGCAATAATCACAGCTGACACTGGGGGTCACACACACTAGGAAAATACAAGTCGATTGGTGATCAATTGGCTTTGCAGTGAGGAGCAAAACAACAGTCTTTATTTAATCTTGTCCCATGTTGTGTCTTCTACTCCCTGCTCCGTGCTTCACCCTCCCAACCTCCTTCTTTCTCTTCTTACAGAGCTTCATCGAGTGGTTCTGATCGGTCCAATTGGCCCGTCTTCGTGGCGACACCCTTTGAGGACGGTAAGGACCGGTTCTGTCTGTCCGTCTTCTTCCTTTGGGTTCTGATGGACGAAGCTGATGAAGAAAAACAAAGTGACAATCATTCTAATCCGACATGCATCGATGGTTTGCTCAATAGATCTAGAGTGGAACCCAAGTATTCGCCAGAGTCAGGGTCCATAGTCTACCAAGAACAGACAAAACATAGATTTACTTAGACGCCTCTGAAATGATGAGAGTTTTAACAGTTCAAACATAACATTTACCTTAATATGCCTTAGTACACGCAGTAGAAGAATTTTGGCAAATTCCCAAAATCCCCCCCAACAAACATACATTTTGGTGGCCAAGTGGGCTTCCTGCCAGGTTTGCTTCACACAAAAACACATATTTGTCTGATTGAAAACTATTTTCCTGCATCTCATCCGAAAAAAATTCAAAAACCACGCGCTGCAATTGACAAACCTTCAAAGCCTCCCTCCACGTCGGGGGCTCCATGAGGCTCATTGTCGTCGTTCTGACTCCTTTCGTTTCCGGCGTCTGGATCAGGGAAGAGATTTCTCACATTAAAACAGGCAAATGCCAGTTTCAGAACTAGAAATGCAGAGATCATTTGACTGCTTTCTGCACTTCCATGCAGCTGAATAAAGCGGAAGAGGTTAGGACATCATAAGTTCTGTGTGTCAAACTCGAGGGTCAGGGGCCAAATCCAGCCCAGTGTAATTTTTTTACGTGGCCCTCTGGACTCGAAAAGCAGGAGGGTTCAAAGTGTGGTTCGGGGGCCGTTTGTGACCCTTGAAATGATTTTTCAACCCCTGACCACAAGTCTAGAAGAGTAAAAATGTGGCCACTAAAACAGAAAACAGTTCATGACCCCAAAAATGTGGAAGTTCTCTGTTTTTCTTGTAATAAGTCCACAGTTTTTTTTATGTTTTGGATTTTCAGGGATACACAGATTTCATTAAAATGTTGCTTATTGTTGAGCAGATACAAAAAGATAAAGAAAATCTAACTAACTTTTACATCTTTAATTTAAAGATGGAGTTTAAATCTGCCAGTTTTGGCCCCCAGGGCAAAAAAAACAACTAAAAACGCTTGAACGCCACTGCTCTTAAATACGACTTTATCAACCAAATCAATGCATTTGAATGTTTGCTTTATTCCACATGCTGTCAAAGTACATCAACACGCAAAGGCGCTCAATATTTAATTTCAAGAAGCACTCAACAAATACAGAAAGAGCTATTTATTAATATTTGAACAGTTTTATCAATACATTCTGCTACAACCGGCCCTTTGAGTACATGCATGACCCCAAGAAATGACCCCAAAAAATGAAAATGAGTTTCACTCTCCTGCCATCAGTATCAGTGCTCAACATTATTAGAGGTAAAGGTGAGGGGCTTTCGTTCCCTTAGAATCCCGCTCACACACCTGACGGCAGCGGGGGCAGAGGTCATTTTCTGGAAAGCTCCTCTACGCCCACGCACACACACACACACACCACACACACACACACACGCACACACACGCACACGCAACATTCGTTCCCGTTAAGATTCCTTGATGTCTTCCATCTGCTGCAGCGCGGCTTACAGCAGGAGTCACGACTCCTCCGACATGCTTCTGCCGCTTTGCGTAAAAGTCACGGGTGAGAAGTTTTCGAGCAAACACACAGAGAAAAAGACATTCACAGAGAATTGAGTTTCACAGTGAAGAGAAAAAAAAAAAAAAAGGAGAAAAAAAAAAAAATTCGACAAGGACAAGCAGCTGAACAAGCTCCGTCCAACAGGAGCAGCACTCAGCTCGCGGTAACAATGTGATCTTGGCTCAAGTTTTCGGCGAGCGTTGACGTCTCTCTCTCTCTCTCTCTCTCTTGCAGAGTTGTGAGGATTCCCGAACTGGCAGCTTTTCAGCGGGGGTTTTAGCGATACAGTATTTACAAGGCATGAGCAAGTGGGAGAGCTGCAACAGACGGCGCCGAACACGGCGCTTTCAATTATTTCTCACAGCATTCATGAAAATAGAAGCACAGCAGGGAGTACAGTACGAGCGACCAAACTATAAAAAGAAACGCTGAGAAAAAAAGAGAGAGAGAGAGAGAGAGAGAGAGAGAGAGAGAACTCCCAAGCCAATCTAAACGGGGTGTGAAGAGCTCAGAGTGATGCATGTCTCAGGAAAAAAAAAAAAGATAGAGAGATAGAGACAGAGTGATGGAGCGCAGACAGCGGAGCGGTGATGGGGAAAAAATTGCTGCATAAATAATTAGAGGGAGGTTGAAGTTGAGATTTGATTGCATTTTAAGAGTCTGTTTTGAGAGTGAAAATGGTCTGATAACCTCAGCAGGGGGCCTCATACAATTAGATCCATATTTAAGGAGCAAGTGAGAAGGGTTTACGACAAGTTTTTACACGAACGCTGGTTATAAAGTGTTAACTGTTGCTAGTTAGCAGAAATATGAAGAGCAGCTTAGGGCTGATGAGTGATTTATTGACTGGGAACAAAACGACTACACTAATATACTGCGTGTGTTGGAGGTGGTTCTGTATTTCAAGCTGTATTTCAAACGCTGGTTCCACTGGCAGATTACTTCATTTATAAGGAGACATTTTTCCCATGTCACACGTGAATTAATCTGCCAGTGGAATTAGGACCTTTTCATCAATATTAAGGAATTATTGAAAGTCAACAAGCTTTGTCTTATTTCAAGAGCGCCAAGATGTTTGCGTTAGAAATTACGGCAAAATTCCTGTGCAAGATTTTGTGCTTTTGCAACTTAATGTTTTTAAGACTTTTCATCTGTCAGTTGTGATGCTTTTCTGCGTGAAGGCAATAAAAACACAACATTCAACATTAGGATATTACATCAGATAACATTTAAATATAGAAATGTGGCGTTTATGAAGTATGTTCAATACCTGCTGAAAGAAAGGCTGTTATTTTCAAAAGGTATTTTTAAACTGATGTCATCCGAATGGATGTTTTGATCTATTGAGTATGACTGTCTATATAGTTTAAAAGTTTGCTTTCTCAACTAATTGCCGTACATGAATAACTGGACTTTCAAAGCCGTGAGTAACGAGAACAAAGAAGAAAACTCAGCATTTTCACCAGATGAGCTTTACGTTAGCTTTTACACTATGCAAACAATGACATAAATTCAGGAGTTTTTGTATCACTTGTTAATTTGTTGTTGTTGTTGTAAACTCATTTATGGGTATTTTTGTTCTCCTGTCTGTACCTTCCTCTCAGATCAGCGTCACCTCTGAGGAGCTGCTGCTGCTGGTTGGACATCCTGCTTCATGTTGTTTCCAATCACATGTTTTTTGTTCTTTCTTATGAAAACAAACTAAAGTTGTCGGTGCACAACGCAATGCGTGTCGTTTCCGTTCACCGTTAAATTGTTTGAACACCTGCTCGTATTTACCACTGTTCAGGTTTTCGCTCTTAAATGTACAGAAATAGTTGTTTCCCCACATATTGACATTATTGCAGATAAAATAAAGCTGTCTTTAAGATTGATTTTGGTTTTTGTTGGTATTTTTGCACGACTTTCTAAACTTCGTGTGCAACACACAGAAACACACTAATGACAGGAAGCATACAACCTGAAAACCTGAAATAGTTGGAAACTTTCTCTAATCAGTAGCTGACATTTATTTTTGACATTTGACATGTAAAAAAGAAATCTATTTATTTGTAACAGCAATTTAGAAAAAGTTCCAGTTTCTCCATAAAAAACTTTTCGCATGAGGATGAGGGTTATTATTATATTATTATTATTATTTTTGCCGTGCAAAATTGGTTTGTTTTTAGGGATGCACTGATTGCAGTTTTCTGGCCGATCATCGATTACCCATCTTTTAAAAAGCCTAACTTACTGATTCCGATTTTGACTGATATCAGTTTTTTCGTCTGAAATGTTGCTCCATGTAGCAAGAAAGTTGCTGAATCGGCAACAATGGAGAGACTATTATTAACTGTAGATGTGCAGACGTGAGCTGGTCGTCCGGGTTGCCAGTCAAACCTCTCTCACAGGAGAAGAGAAAAGCACAGTGGTTGATTTTTAGACCTTTGCCGATTTTGGTAACATCGGTGGATCACATGTGAAAACCAGCCCCTAGTTTATTTTGCAGCGCAGCAACGGAAAGGTTTTGTTGGCATCACACGAGTCACATGATCAGCAACCAGATGTTGCCACTGGTGCCATCCATGAAGAAGAAAACAACAGAAAACGGTTGGAGGATGATGGTGCGGCGTGGACAAACATTCGCGTGTGATTTTGATTGCGTTTCTTAGAGAAAAATCATATGCAACAGGGAAACAAATAGTACATTTTCAAACAATCTTTAAGCTGTGCAATAAACAGAACACCTCTGTGCTCTCTCTTTCTCTCTCTCTCTCTCTACATTCAGATGTAGTATTTGTTTCTCAGCTCCTCTACTATCTCAGTGGGGACCCCCCCCCTCGTCCCCCAACACACACACACATGCACACACACACACCAGTCCACCAACAACCCCCCATCCCCTCTAACGTAATGGATCAAACAAAGGACATCATTTGTAGGCCAAGTCTTTTTCTGAGTGTCTCTCTCTTCAGCTCTGCATACCAATCCAATACAGCCCAAGGAAGAAAAAAAAAAAGCCACGTTGTGGAACCTGTGCGTGTGTATGCGTGTGTGTGTGTGTGTACGTGTGGACTGGGGGGTTGGAAGGTCTGTTTGCCTCTCTGCCAAGCATTGATTTATCCTTTTCTCCAATTTATTTCTCCTCCTTGCTCCTACAATCCATTCAGATCTGCCTCCAGGGGAGGAACTCGGGGTAAAGACGTTGTCAGGCCTCGTCGCCGCCTCCTAACACCGGCTCTAAACTCATCTACAGGCCCAGAGGAGCACGCACCTCTGCAAGGACATGTCAGCCAGAAACACACACCCACACACACACACACACACACACACACATCTTTCATCTACAGGCAAACTTTTATCAGCTCTACAATTGGTTTAATAATCCAGCACCGACAAAGACAGAAGGCGATAAAAGATGCGTGTCTGGATTGCATCCATTGAAACTTGCTGGTTATGCTGGTCTGATCGGGATGCTTAATTGTTCCTGGTGATCTGAACAGAAGACGGCAACAGTATCTGGAGCCTCGATACGTCTGATCCTCTATCTCTGACATTTTCAGATCCTATTACCCAGAGTCGAGGATTTGTCTCCTGAGCGCCTCGCCGGTGACGACGGAGCTGAACAGAAATGCTGCATGCGCACAAATCCTACAGTCATACCCCAACACCCACACACACACACACCACACACACACACACACACACACACACCCACACACACACACACACACACACACACACACACACACACATTGAGCCGTATGGCAGAGATCTGAGAGCCATTCTTCAGTGTCACCGTGAGCGACGCCTGGCACATCCTCACACCTGAAGTTGATCAATGCAGATATGTCCAGGGGGAAATTGAAATCCATAGGAAATTAGGCGCCTCCAATGATTTATTGGAACAGTAAATTATGTGTGTGTGTGTGAGAATGGTGTGTGTGAGATGCTTTACCTCTGTGTACAGAACTGTACCTTGCGTTTGGTTGGCAATCTGATGTCACTGACTCGTACTTTCCTGTCCCTCTCCATGTGGAAGACCCACTGAAGCACGTCCAGTGGAGGGAAGCGGTCCCTCCGGTAGAGCCCACCGTGAGGGACCGGGTGATGGCCCCCCATGGACACCACGCTCTGCAGGGGCCCCTCTGGGACACAAAACAGAAGAACGGAGAATTCATAACGCGGCTCAACTCTGCAAAAATCTCACCAAGTCATTCCGGTCTAGTTTCTAATGCAGATATCTTAAAACACTTGAAAGGAGACAACTAACTTAGAAGTGACTTTTAAGTTAGTTTACTTAATATTATTTCCATTGGCAGATTATTACATTTTGTCATAGAGTATTCGGCTGAACAGAGCTGCAAGCTACACATTGAAAATGTTTGTAAAACTTGAAAACCATTATTTTCTTTCTGCTTTGGTGAGATGGATCATTTTGTGTTTAACCCTTCAGATGAAATCCCATGTGGAAGCTGCGTTATGTGACTCAGGAAGTTAAACTTTTAGATTGACGTATTTTTTATGGAACAATTGTTGAGCACCTAAGTTTTTAAGTCGCCGTCGAAATGTTTTAGCAGCGTTCAGCTTCTCAAATCAAGGTTAAAAACTTGATCTGTTTAGAGTTGCTTTTGAACATTGATCAATATCTGATGTGTATTGATGATTTTGATGATGGCAATCGACAAAATGTAATGTTTGTCACTGATTTCTCTTTTGGTGACCGTAGGTTGTTTTTATGACTTTTATTGTTTTGTTTGTTTTCATGACTTAAAGCACTTTTGGCTGCTTTATTTTGCTGAAATGTATTAAGCAAATAAACTCGATCAATAGTTTGATTATTAGAGTCACAATGAAACTGCTTGGTTACAGTGTAAAACTTCAGTCCCAACGACAATTTCCTAAATTTTATGACACATCAAAAAGTAGAAGTCAACATTTTAAGCTTAGAGTTGATCAACAAGTGGAAATATAGATATTATTGTTTCTTGGGTTATTTGTTTAATCCTGTTCTGCAGAATTTCCTCAACATAAAGTGAGAAAAATGTTCTAAAAAGACAAAACATGAAGTCGTATTCAGTAAACTAGAGTAAATGTCTCCATGAGTCTTGTATGTCAGCAACTTTTGAAAATAACCTCCATGCAGGAAGAATATAATTTTCTTGAAGTCCATGTTTATGTTTTATATATATATATATATATATATATATATATATATATATATATATATATATATATTAAACAAGTCATGTTTTTATTACTTGGATGTGGGAAAATCATTACAATTAACAAAAAAACAAAGGCTCTCAAACATCGCTCTGTGTGTAATTAATTTTTATGATGCGTTTCATTTAGTGGCATAGTTACTAAAATAAATTCATTTGTCAGTAATGTATTGAGTGGGACTGTATTTATTTATTCGTTTAAAATACACATTTCCTCCTATGTGGCTTGCAGAATCGGCCCCAGTGGTTCAGCTTCGCTCTAATCCAAAGTTTCACTCTAAATTGTTTGCTCTCCTGGGAAGGAAAAAATACAAATATTAATGGCTTCTGAAGCATTCCTCAAACAACACCCTTGACCTTTACACCCAAAGAACCTAAAGCGCATCATTTAGGAAACTGGCGGCAAAACGAGGAACAAACTTGCAGCGCTGATTAGTTGTGCGAGCCACTTAGGCAGAGATGTAATTTAGTCTGAAAAGTTCAGGGAGGGAAAAAGCGCGAGCAGCAAGATTCCCCTCCGCATGCGGACGCAGCCAGAGACCCTTCATGTTCTCTTTTCTTCCCTTCTTTCTCCAGGTACTCTCCTTGTGTTCCTCTATCTTGTTTTTGTCCTGCTTTTAATTGCTTTATTTTCCCTTTTTTTTTTCTCCTCCTCCTCGCAGAGACGAAGAAAAGACAACAACAAGGCGGCGAGTGACGCTGCAGCTAATGGAGGAGTTGTAATTGTGAATGGGGGCATTCATCTGGAGACGTCGTCCGTGAATTGTGCCGCACAATACCCAGCACCAGGCTGCTCAGATCACCAACCAAACACACACACACACACACACACACTGAACCCTCAGCTCACTGGTGCTCAGAGGAGGAAAGTAATCACACCTCCACAGAGAGGAAGCAACACTGTTAGGAGGGGAGGAAGTGGAAGGGATAGAAAATGAGTGGGGAGGAGATGTAGGAAACAAAACCATTGGATTTGGGTCGAGGAGCCCAGGAGACGGATCAGATAATCAGATACAACACTCATGCACGCGCTCACACACACACACACGCACACGCACACACACACACACACACACACACACACACACACACACACACACACACACACTGCCTTATAGGTAGCTGCATGATTTAGAAACTGGAAATCCTTTTGAACACAGTAGCTGCGTTTCAGTCAAACAAAAAATTGCACAACTTGAAATTACGAAAACAAATTCACCTAACAGAAACACACAGTGGCAGATTCTTGTAGGATCGGCCCTCACCCTCATCATTGGTGAGGGTGAGGGTGAGGTGGTGTGGTGGTGTGAAAAGAATGCCTTAAAGGTGATTCGCCCAGGGCGCCAAACAAGCCAGGTGGAAACACACCAATTGTTTATGTGCTAGTGTGAGGTGATTTTTCAGCCATAAAGCAATAAATGTATTTTGCAGAACTGCAGTGGCAACATGTCTTTCACGTCACACAAGTCACGTGATCAAACAGCCGGATGTTACTACTGGAGAAAACGACGAAGAACATGACAGGAAGCAGAGCAGGATTGTTAATCTGTATTTTTTTCAGACAATGAGCAGCTGGCTCCACCAGAGCTTTCACAGCATCACACTTCATAAAAAGTTCGAACCTGTTGAATCCAAAACTCTTTTGTAAAATCGCAGACTACAATTTCCTCAAAACGCCGCCTATGTAGCCATTCCCAGGTATCAGCAGCTTGTTGCTGCAACACCTGAATAAGACGCAGACGTCTCCTCAGATGGTGCTAATGTCATGGCTGAATCGTGACTATATGTCCTGTAGCAGTTTATATCCACCACTGATATGATTTTTAGTCAGGTATCGCATGAATGTGTGATTTTAATTTCACCGCGATTACGAAATTGTTTCCCCGACATATATTGACAAAGATTTGCATGCATTTCCAATGAAAACACAGCTTCATACCTTATGTAAACTCGTAGAGTGAATGCTTTCTTCTACCTGCTGAGGCAGTCTTCACTACACACACACACACACACACCAACTCATGCCCACAACTAACTCAAACGAACACTATTAAGTCTAAGCAGTCACACAAAGCACTTTGCCGAAGAAAAGACAAAAAAAAGGAAGAAAAGAAACTTCTCATCTTAGTGAGGCGAGATGAGGCACCTGTCAGCACGGAGCCTCCTGCTACTACAGAGAAACATCAGGAAACAACAACTCAATTAAACACACCATCCCTGTTCAATTACTGCCACATAATCACAGCAATTTACCTTCGCTTGTTGCACGGACGCCAAACACACGAGCGCACACGCAGGGCTGAGTACACTTAGAGAAACACTCTGGAACACACACCAGGACAAGGCTGGTCCAGAAAGACGGGCTGCGGTTTCATCCTGTCAGAGTAAAGCCCCCAAAGCTCTGCCTGCTGGGAACAGACGTGGTGCGTTCAGGTGTAAGGTTGAGCAAAAATGATTTTACTGAATCCAAATTGTTATCGAGGTCTGAGGATTTGTTAAAAACTGAAAAGTTATCATGAACCAATATGGTCACTGTTTCATCCCAGTTTTAGTGTTGGATCAAGGAAACATGGTTCCACTGGAAAAGCCTCCCTTTGGGGAGTTTTCACTTGACAGTCCGGTAGAATCAGTTCAAATGGGAACCAAAGTCGCAACATTTGCTACATTTTCAGTTGGGGAGGTTCACTTTCACACTGCAATGTGTCAAATGAACCAAACCCTTTGAGAAACCTGTTCACCTCCTCGCCTGTGGTGGCGCTGCACCAAGACCCACTGACAGAAGTGACATGAAAACCTCTGAAGAAGACGCCCAACACAACTTCCTTCTTCAAGAAATGTAAACAAAAATGGAGTGGCGTCAAATTTTAGCCGTTGTAAAGTTTCATTTTCTTGTTTGGTTAAAAAAATAAATAAATACATGTACCATTTCTCCGTTTGTTTTGGTTCTTTTTAACCAGAAGGCCCGGCACAATAGTCCACTTCCTGTCTTTGGAGTGGTCTTATGTCTGCTTGTCGTTCACATACGCAATCAAACCGCACCAGAGTTCACTTCAACCCAACCCAGACCTCGGGTTTTAGGCGGTCTAGAGTTCAATTCTTTGGTCCACATCAGAGTTTGGTTTCTCTGTGTGAGCAAAGAAATGTTGCTAAAACAAATCAGCCTAGCTTAGTGTGCAGAAGCAGAAACAATTTATGGTACTGACCACATCTAGCTTTAGCTTGATATACGGCAAGCTGTTGTGGCTTTAGAATTACAAAGTTGTGACTGTGAGAGGATTTAAATGACAGAAATGGGAATAAGAGAGGAGGAATAGCAGCAGCAGCCTATAGGAACCAGTGAATGAGCTGTTTGTGTGGGTGTGTGCGTGCGTGTGTGTGTGTGTGTCTGGACAGCAGATTGAGTAACAGCTTGAACCTGGTTGAGATCCAGAGACATGGAGAGGGATACATGGATGGATGGAGAGAGGAGGGGAGGAGAAGAGGGGGGAACCATTGATTTTTCAACAGAGAGATCAACATTTTGACAAAAAGAGAAGACAGAGCAAGATCCCTCCTCTCCCCAAACACACACACAAACATGCACGCACGCATGCATGCATACACACACTCTCTCAGAGGGAGAGAAGGCTCCCACTGTGAAATTCCACCAGTTTTCTGTCATATTCCATCTTCTATCACAGTCTTTCTTTCCTCTAGTCAGATTTTCAACAAAATCTTGCTAAAAATAAGAGAGAAGGAGTAAATAAAATGAATACAAATGTTCAATCAATCAATATTTGTGGAAGACTGTGACTTGTTTTTTTGTGTGTTTTTTTTCCGACCACAAGCAGCTCAAGTTGACAGAGCTTTCCTGTGATTTCCTGAATCACAGGAAAGTGTGATTCAGGGTTTCCCCAAAACCCCCCAGCAGGGGCGCCGGGGCAGCTGGCTTAGCCTTGTCGCTAACGAGGTGCATGTGAGACCGGGGAGGGGGCAGCCAGGGGTCACACTATAATTACACATCAGGGCTCCTGTGGTCACTCTGCTGACCACAGAGCTCCAGCCGCTTCAGGGGAGGTAAGGTATCAGGAGGTGACGCTTCTCTGAGGTTTTCATGAAAATTCTCAAGTTTTCATAGTTACATTTTAAATCTTCACATTTGAGGAGTCCCTTCGTTTTGCGCTCCACCTGTATGGCTTGAATACTAAAGATGGCCAGTGATAGATTACAGATTAACAAATTTAAAAGTTTTTTTTTTTTGTGAAATAAATGCCATTGTTACTTTATCATAATGATACATTAATCATTTTCTGGATTTATTAACCCCTTCAAAGGCTGTTTTAGTAAGAAAAAGTTGTTTTGGTTGCAGAAAAATTGCTTGAGTTTAGAAACATGAAACCCTGCAATGAATTTTTTTTGTTGCTCAGCAACCAGGAGCAACACTGATTCTGATGAATTTTGATCAATTATATTTTTGTGCAATATTTTATTGATTACAAATTGCTGAATCTTTTAAAAGTCTCCTAAAAAATCATTTAAAGTATCTAAAAAATTTTTTGGGGGTTATTTGTGTTATTTACTGTGGGAGCCACACTGCTTTAAACGTCAATTTTCTTTCTATTTAAAAAATTGTAAAAAAAGACCCCAAAAAACATTACCACTCCATTCCTAAGTTTTTGATTTACAGGACATGAAATAACTTATTTTATTAAAAAAGGTATGACATTTTTGAAGAGGTTTCAATGTTCGAGAAAAGAAAAACCTAGAAACTATTGGTTTGTAAAAAGTATTTTGCTGTGGTGTCTTTTTGACATGTTGTCAATGAACCAAAATAAAGTGAATCTGAAATCAAATTGCAAAAGTAATGTATGCAAAACATACGTTTTGAGTCTATAATGCAAAAAGAGCCTAAATGCTCATGTACCTTTAAAAGAAAATTTGACTTATAAAAACAAAACTATCCTAAAAATACACAATCAGGTGACATAACTGTCTTTTGCATCAACACAGCTTGAGCCATGCAAAAACAAACAGCCAAAAAAACAAAAAATCAAAACACAAGAAATTTCTAAAATCAAGTCATGAAATGAATAACTTGTCAGGTTTTCCAATCTCGCTCGGTGTCTGGTCTGTCACACTTCTCCGGCGTCCTCGCCCGCACGCTCACCTCAGTTTGCGTGAGTTCAAAGCACTAAAAGAGGCTGACACTTTCACATACCGAGCACGGCCTTGTGTGGGCGGTGGGTGCCATACAGGATGAGTGTAGCGCTGAGCAGAGCGCCGGCAGCCTCCTCCTCACTCTGCCTCCTGCAGCTCCACACGCTGCCCTTATGGTCAGCCACCTAGAAATAAACACAGCAGCAAAGATGTCATTTTTCCATCAAAAGAGATTGATGAGAAAATCTTGCACCAGCAAAAAAGCAAAAAACAAAACCATATTATAAAAAAGAGGAGGAACCACTTTGGGAGGTGAAAATTTTCACTGTAAAACAGCACACTGGAATTGGGTTGGATCAACAACCTTTAGTCAGCTTAAAGCTTGTCGTCTACTTAAAAACAGACGACAGTTTGTACCAATCAGCTCACATGGACATAAATTGTGGTGTTCCACAAGGGTGTGTATTTGTTCATAATATACATAAATGAGATAAAGTCTCAAATACACTTAAGTTTATATTATTATCCAGATGTTTTTTTTTGTGAACCGCCTTTAGACAAACAAACATTCTTATGGTTTGGAAAATGAAAAATAAGGATTCAAATACAAGTAATTGTAATATCTGCATTGAGCAGGTATGCAGTATTTGTGTATATTCTGTGTTGAACTGTGCTTGGTGTTTTGTGTGTGCATGTGTGTTTGCGTGTGTGTGTGTGTGTGTGAGAGAGAGAGAGAGAGAGAGAGAGAGAGAGAGAGGGCTCAGTGCAGATCTAGGGCCAGGCCTGGTTGCTCCCTAGTTGAGAGTTGCATTGATTTGTTGTTGGTAAACAAACAGCTGGATGCGACAGGTGGATCAATAAGACTTGTATACCTCCCAGCCTCCCAGCATGCCTTTCTACAAGGCTGACATGGCTGTGTGAGAAGTCTTAACCCCGCTGTCGCTGGGAAATACAATCAAGCCGGGTATTTTGAGTCGCAGCGCTTGCTTTTAATTGGGGCGATAGTTAATTTTGTGGGTAACTTGACGTCTCTGACTCTAATGAAATGGCGTTTCAGTGTTTGTGTGCACCGTCTTCACGGTAAAACACCTCCAGAAATCATTTCCTACTGCATTCATCCACACTACAATAATGCAAGAGCCACTAGCAAAGGCAAACCAAAGCCTGGGCTGGAGAAACACACTACACATGAGAGAGACAAAAGAAAATATAGGGATTAGCAAAAGCTGAAATAAAGAAGGGAGAGAGGAAGGTTTTCAAAGCCGGGGAGAAACTACAGAGAGGAAGAAAAGAGGTGGCGGCGGCGGGGCGGGGGATTAGTGATGGGCGAGAGATGGCAGGATATCGAAATCGGTGAGAGGAAAGTGAGACCATGTGATAGAAAGGAGTTTAGAAAGAGATCCTGAGACTGGGTTAGGCAAACACCAGATAAAAAAAAAAAAGATGAGAGAAGACAGTCAGAAAGAGAGAGAAGAGAGAGAGAGAGAGGGGAGACACGAAAAGAACAAAAACCGAGAGGGGAAGAGACAGTTTTAGCGAGAAAGGAGAAGACAAAGAGAGAACTGGTGGTAGAGACAGACGCAGACCTGGAGACCAGAGAGAGGAAAAGCCCTTCATGGTGGTTCTGATTCAAAAAGAGACTGGATCCTTTCCAGGTCCACATGCTCCATTAGTTTTTTGTTGTTGTTTTTTCTGAAGGCCACTGGGGGACGATGCTCTGCATTTTTAAATGCACAGCTCAGTCAAAAACAACCAATCAAGAGCCAGGAGGAGGATCTTAGAGCTGTCAATCACTCTCATATATGCACTGCTCAAATCCTGCACCTTGATCTCTGCTATGCTACAGCTTCTTCAGAGCCTGTCGCAGGCTAGTTAGCACAGCCATTATCAGACTCTTAACGTTCTATCACAACGTAGTGACAGCTTTAACAAACATGTGAAAAGTTATTTTTAAAGCTGCATTAAACAGTTTTAAGGTCAGAATCTTTTTTCATTTTCCGCTCCAAATTGTCTTCCGTACAAACACAAACAAAATCAGAAACCAAACAAATACCATTTTAAATATTTGGCGGGGATTAGCTTAATCATCATCCGACTCAAAACGCGACTAAACGAAATTGATGTTTTGACGCGACATATATTTTTACCAACTCATTGCAATTTGAAGCACGCTTCTTGTTTTTAATAACATAAAAAGTCTGGGGCATTATTTGTGTCAAATATGGGAAAACAACAAGATGCCATTGAGCCTTTGTCAGGTTCAACTTGTTTGCCAGAGTTGTTATTGTGTTCAGGAACCAAAACAAATTCCACACCTGCATGTGAAAACTGATGTGTGCATGTCGGTGTCCGTCAGGCAGCAGACAGCTCTAGTCTTCCCTCTCGCAATAAACAGATAAACAGAACGCTTCAAAATAAAATCCCTCCTCCCAGCCCTCCTAAAAAAAAAAAAAAAAAGAACCTGTGAGTGTTGGCTGAGTTGTGAGACTGAGGCAGAGTCAGATGGGAGGGGAGGAGGACTCGTGCTGCGTCTACATATGTAAAGCAGCAGGGAAGTAGCAGCGTGTCAGACTGAGGCTCTGGCCCAACCTGGGCTCCTCGCTGTTCCCTCCAACACATCAATCATCCAAAACAGGGCCATCATAGCCACACTGCATGCTGGGAGCCACACGAGCACAGGCGCGCACGCTCCGCAGCGCGTCTAAACACACACACACACACACACACACACACACACACACACACACACACACACACACACACACACACACACACACACTTATCGCCGTCATGTGACCGCAGCCGTTGAAGCAGACATGCTGCAGACACTGACTTACTCAAATGAACCCTCTGCAACAAGCGCAGGGACAAACAAGCTCATAACAAGTTCTTACAGTTAATGGCACACAAACACATCAAGTGCAAAGTATTCACACACACGCACACACGCAACGGGTCACACTCGTTGCCTTGTAGCCTCAAAGCACACAGATACACAGAAATAGGCATCCTGTGCCCACAGGGCGCCCTCGCCCCCGACCATCTGTGACGGGTGCCAGCACACAGTGGGTGATATTTACATGGAGGCGCCCCCTCCGCCCCTCCTCCTCGCTCGCACACGCGCGCGCACACGCAGCGCACACACAATAATAGAAAGAAATACCCACAAAGGGCCGCTCAGATCGCTTGATCTCCCAAAACTCATTAAACATGCAGATGTATGCAAATATATGCACCTCTAGAAATCCACCTTGGGCCACAGAGAATGGAAGACTGTTTGTGTGTGTTTGTGGTTGAAAGTGAGAGTTTGTTTGAATGAGGAGGTGATTCTGTTTTCACTTTTTAGGCTTTGACGGAGCATCTGCAATAAATAAATGAATAAATAAATAAATTTATAAATAACTTCATTCTGCTTTTTGGAATTTTCTGCTCTTGTGAAAAAGAAAACAGAAAAGTTTACAGGGTCACATTTTAGCACCACAATACAAAGCAGTGAAGAATGATGTCTTTGTTGAAGAAGACAGTTTGTCCTTACGCAGCAAGCTCTCACTTTGACTTTGTGAAGGTTGACAGCAGATGTTTACGTGTTGCGAGAAAAAATAAATAAAAATGGAAAGATTCTGTGATATAAGACGTAACTGACTGTAGGTAAAGACACAGAATGTCCCTTTTTCGCTTTGCAACAATCCTTAAAGCCCACAGCTCCACAAGGAGGACGCAGCTGGGCGCTGTCCAAGGTGCTGAACTAGTTAAGTCAAAACCAAAAGGAGGTCTGCAGGTCACTGGACCAGGTTATCATGGTTAAAGCTACAGTTAGTAACGTCTATAAAAACTCAGAATCAACCAATCAGAGGCAGGGCGAGGGTCATATTCGGTTCATGCCCTCCTGCTTGCTCTTTGTTAAGCTACAGCTATGCTAACTAACGAGCCTAAGGCTGCTGAGCATAGACACAGAAGACAGCGGATTAATGGTTTTCCCGTAACACTAAGTAGTTTTTCTCCACCAGTAGCACACTGAGCAGCAAACACGAGGGTAATTGTCAGCGCCAAGACCCTCCGCCTGGATCTGATTGGTCATTTTTGACCAGGGTCCGTGCATTTTTGCAGACTGCAATAGTAGAACTGAAAAGAGATGGAGGAGCTCAATGTTTCCACAGATTATCTGTCTCATACCATACTTTTACACAAACCTGTTTTTGTTGGGGTTGCATAGTGCAGCTTTAAGGATGAAGCAAGTTTGGTAAAGGTCAAGGTTGCATCGAAGAGGAAGTTCTGATTAGTCCAGTAAGCAAAACTGATCACTTAAAGCTAAACAGCAGTTCCTCCCAAGCTGATACTTTATATATAGCTGTCTGATACAATATGGGTATAGATTCCTGAAGCATATTGGCAATATTTTGTTTAAACTCTTTGTGATCATTTTACCCAAAAACAGCGACAGTCAGCCTTTACCTTGGACAATAAAATGACATTTCAGGAAAGTGGATATAGTGATTTTTGTGTCTTTGTTTTTGACATTATCGCCTTTCACAGTAATCAATTTCTTCAACTATTTCTTCAACTTTTATTGCACTTTGTTTGGGATTTTATGACAGTACAAAGACATGGTTTTCACATAAAAAAAAACAACAATCCCTCTAACTACTAATGATAATGTGTTTCCTCTGCATTTTATTCTTTCAAACAAAAAAGCAAAACAATCACAACACGTAGCTGGACACCACTATGTGTGCCTCTACATTAATGACATACTAACCATTAAAGGTGCTGACAAATTGTTCATACCTAAAACTTTCATCATACAGCAGCAAATTTTTATTTAATGTCCATTATCAATTTTGTTTTCTGCATTGAACGCAACAGTTTACATCTGACTTGACAATGAATTTAATTATCTAAAAGACAAAATTTTCAAAACTAATTCAATAAACAAATTGCATTTGGGATAATATTTTGAAATCAGGACTCTCTTAACTTTACAGCTATTAAGGTCTTCATTGTTTGACAGTGTAATTTTCCTAATAAGAATGAAACAGAGAGAGAAAAGACTGTTTTAGGTTTTGTTGTATTTAAACCGAATATCCCAAGCCCTCTAGAAAGAAAAATACATTCGGAGCGAGTTAACCCGTCTCCTGGATCATTTTTATATCCACATTAACATTTACAGTCCATTATTTAATTAAAATTGGCCCTGTGAAAGGACAAAAGAGCACTGAGAGGCTGGTCAGAACAACTCCCTGTTGATGAATGGGGATAGACGACTGTGGCAGAGATATTTCAGAGTAAAGCAGATGCAGGTGGAGACATATTCAAAGAAAATAATTCAATAATCTGGACAGATATGGTTGGATCCTGTTTGTGTTCAACTCCTGTTTTACTTTAGGATGATCCTTTGCTCCATCATGAAAGGCATTTAAGCAAGAAGGTATAAACCACGGTAACAAAAGCCCCTTGACCTGCCTTTACTAATTCACAATCACAATCCTTATTAATCCCAGAGGGAAATTATGGTGAGATAACGACCAGCTTATGCAGAGGATGATGTTTCAATGGCGGCTCCCTCGGCACGCCGTGAGCCTTTAAAGCTGCCCTGAGTCGCAAATAAAAGAAAGGATGAAGTACCTGGGAGGATACAACCTTCCTGCAGCTCCCAAAATGTACTTAGTCACAATTAATATTAATATCACATGTGTCAAAGGTATTTTTTCTGCCACTGAGAGAATACGGTGGATCTGTGTAAAATCTAGATTTGTGTCTTGATGAAGATTAAGGACCCACACGCAACTAAAATGATTCAACCCAAATTAAAATTAAGTTGATCAAAATACATAAACGAGCAGCAGCCGGCAAAACGCAAATTAAGCCAGAAACGTGCACATGGTTCAACATACATGGTTATGTATTCTGAGTTGTTTCTACAAATGAAACATAAATTGATGCTTTTACTGATGCTATCAGAGTGTCAGAGTTTCAAACTGGAAGCAATCGTTTCTCCAGAAGCTCTGGACGCAGAGTTGTTGTTTTTTTGTTTTTTTTTTAAAATCTGGTTATTGAAACTAATTAGATTTTTTTGCTAAACCTAATTGGCATGTGGGGTTAAATCATTTTAGGTGCACTCGTACATCAGGTGGCAGAAGATTTCAGAAAACTCAGTTTCTGTAACATTTCAATGCACTTCACAGGACTAAATGTCCTAACATTTTACAAAGTAGGGGATCCATAATATATCGACATAACATAACGTCATACATCTGATAAGTAAAACTGGGCTGATGTTCATAAGCAATGTTTAATTGGTAGCATCTGGTAGCATCAGTAAAAGCATCAATTTATGTTCTACTTTTGATGATATTTGTGAAAATGTTGGAAACCATAGAAAATATATTCATAAAAGGGATGAGATATACCGAATTCACCGCATTGATATCATGATTACAATAAGGTTGGAACCATTTCCCTTTACTTCAACTAATATCTCCTTAAAGAAAAATGAAATGATTACCATGACTCCGGATATTGACAAATTAATTTTTCTCAGCTAAAAAAACCCAAAAGCCTCTAAGCAGCGATTTAGTACGATTCATCTTGCTACAAAGACTAAATATTGATCATGTTTGCTAATAAGCATGCTGTATGATAAAATAAGCCGCTCCTTATCCATCACGTCCAGGTGTGGAAGACGCTGGCTAATAATGTTTTCCCACAGGCTGTGTGCATCAGATGAAAAGCATAATTAATACATTATCTGCAGGTTATTCTTTTATCACTTGCTCACTGTGCATGTTTGGTTTGTGCAATCTGCTGGGCAGACAAGCGGGGAGCGACTCCCTAAGAAGGCGACGGTAAATATACGAACAGTCAGTCAGTGCCAGCCAGCCAGTCAGCCAGCCAGAGAGTGAGTGAGTGTGTCTGTTTGTGTGTTTGCGTGTGCGTCCACATCGCCTCAGGCTAAATATTGCCATTATATTCCAACAGCACCACTAGTCGACTAAGTCTCCAAGTCCCCCGGGATCTGGAAACTCAAAGACTGCTGCCACCCTCCTCCTGACACACACACACACACGCACACGCACGCATGCACACACACACACACACGCATGCACGCACACAATGGAATACACTCCCTTTGGGCACGTTAGCATAAAGCCTGGTGGGAAGAAAGAGAGACTTGTAGATGTGTGTTTATAATTTTGGTGTGTTTTTCTGTGTTTGTGTGTTTAGGAGAGCGCCTTTCTGTGAAAGTGGAGCACAGTAATGACACCCCTCCATCTTCTTCTCTGAAAACCTACTGTGTTACACGGCAGAGGGAAAGAAATATGCTGCCAGTCATAGTTACTAATTAGAGCAGGCGCTAAAGCATTACGCAGAAAGGGTCGATCCACCCGAATTACACACGGACGGATTTTTTCCCCTCAACTTCTGGAGGCTTCTCATAACACAGATTTTGTTCTATTCTGCCAGTTTGTAGCTGCAGGACATAAATTCCCATTAATAAATATTTCTGATGTCACAAAAAAAAGGGGTAAAACTTGCCATTTGGTATGAGTTTATAGACAATGTGAGGAAACTGAAGTAAACCATGCAGAACAGCTGAGATTTTTTTATTTATTTATTTTTTTTGTGTGAAATAAGCCTTTAGGAAGTGGAAGAAGTTCCTCTGGTCAGAAGAGACTAAAATTAAACTTTTGGGCCAACTTATAGACACCATGGCTTTGTTCCATATCCAAATCCAAATCTGACTTTTTCACAGCAGTCTGAACGACCCAATCAGGATCTGTGCCTCTTCCATTGTGTGGAGCTAAATTGGTTATATATTTTTTGAAGCACCTGCAGTCTGCACGGTCATGCTGCATTTTATTCGACTTATCCAGATGTAAACAACTGATAAAAATCCTAATTTAGCATCAAGAACTTCTGTGTGAACTTATCCTTTTTGTGTTAGCTCCTGTTAATGATGTTAGCTCTTTGTAGTGGTGTTAGTTTCTGCTAATGGCTTTAGTTGCAGCTAAAGGTTTTAGCTACTATGTTTTCTGTTCATTCCTTCTAATGGTGTACTGCTAATCGTGCTACCTACTGCTAATGTTGCTAACTGGAGCTAATACTTTAACAGTAGATTAGTCGCTGCCCTGGCCTGCTTGTTTCAACAAATATCTCTTGCACATGAAAACTTTGAGGCAGTTTGCTTCAATCCAGGCGTTTTGTTTATAGATTATAGTTCACTTTAAAACCCCTCAGCTGTGGTGAGGACACCGGAGTCCTGAGCGAAACCATTGACTTACATGGAAGTGTTTAGAGGGTGACAATAACAACTGGTCTACCCTCAGTCATTGGCCTGGCAAGCATCGCCCAGGTGAAAAAATGGCTACCTCCACAGACAAAAACAAAAAAACAAAACAAAATACAGACATGAACTTTTGGAGTAATTATGAGTTTTTAGGTATGAAAAACAACAAGGTTTAGATTAACAGGAAACTGCCAACGTATTCAACTAGTCGCAGATCCCTCTAGAAATCCCCTGGGAGGAAAGCTTAATCATCCGCCCTGTCTGTGATCAGCAGCGAAAGCCCTGAGCAGAGTCGAGGCGCTGCAGATGGCGGCAGAGGCGGCACAGGGGAGAGCAGACAGCATAAGAGGAGACACAGAGAGGATTTTCAGCCTCGCCGTCCTGTGTCCTTCACAGAGCTGGAAGGTCATGAGCCTCGAGCCATAACATTCGCTTTCTTCCACTTCTGTCTCTCTCTCCTTTTTTTTAATTTTTTTTTATTCCAACACAACCACTGAGCTCTTTAACAATTGCCACCATTTGGCGAATCAATATAGACTCTTTCCAGGCCCCCTTCCTGTCCAGTAACACTCTCCTACCACGCCTACTCTGTGTCGCCCTTGAGTTTCACATTTTTAATCTAGCTGATAGTCAAGTTAAGTCTCATTCCTGGCCACATGTTTTATGGTTTACCCGTCACTCTCTACATCTACGATTATATTACCTTTGCCATCTCTTTATGTCTGTCTTTATGGCCGTTGCCTTCCAACTCAATTCCACTAGATTCCCATCTCCCTCCTCTGCTCCGCTGGGGATTTCTCCCACCGAACTCGATTTCTCCGGAAGAATTTAAACCGAGCCAGTCAGCAACAGAAAATTGAGCAACGAAGTCTATTTTTTGCACCGTTTTAGAATTTTAGTCTGCCTTTTGTTTTAGCAGCGACAGTGGAGGAAGTGAATGAAGCCATTCAGTCTATGTTGGTCACACTTCCAAATATTGACTTAACGCCAGGCATTTTGTTTAACCTCTCGTGGAGGATGGTTGTTTACAGCGCAGGCTTTCTAAGGTTAGCTTCATAGCGTTGAACTGCTGCATTACTGTAAAACTTAAATTTCACATAATACTGTCTTTTTAATGAAAACCAGTGTAATTTTAACATTACTAAGTGTGCAGTTTAGGGAAAATTGTTAACCTGTCATTTGTTTAAGACTCTGATCAGGCCTGAGTTGGTTGTGCGTACATGATGGTGTGTCCAGAGTCCTACCAGCCATCAGATGCGACTGTTAATTTGTTTTGCGAGTGCCTCGGCCCCCCCCAGTCCCCTGTAATGACGGCGCCTCCTTCCCATCCCTGCGACACACCAGGCGCTGGTAATTGGTCACAGAGGGGACAGCAGATCTACAGGAGGACGGAGGTGAGACACGGCGACAGACAGGAAGAGACGGAGGGAAAGAGCGTCGTGTGCGCTCGTTTGCAGGAAGAGGAAAGTGGTGGAGGACAGAAGGTGGGTGTCTTTCATCTTCGCAGCTTTTTATTTAGCAACCTCCAACTGTTTACAAGCGCTGACGCCTATTTGCACACACACGAAAACTTGCGTTACATTTCTGCACAGTGAACCCCCCCACACCACCACCCACATATATGCAGTAAATGACCTCAGCGCTGCCGCCTGTGAGAGCGGATTGTAATCACACAGCATTGTGTCTGTCAAACGCGGCCAAGGTTACTTAACCTTCCAGTGCTAATTTCCCTTTCCATTTTAGCTCCTTCCTCCGTATCAAACATCAGCACATCTGTGATAGCCGAAGAAGAAGAAGAAGAAAAGAGAAGAGGACGAAGAAGGGAAGAGAAGAGCGCAGGAAGGAAAATGAACATTGCCATGCTTGGCTGAAGCTCGGAGATGAAAGTAGAGGATGATTCACTTTGCTATTGGAAAATGAACTGAAGCAAGCTGAGCCGAGCTATTTTTAAACTTCTGTGCGCCGCAACAACCGGGAGAGGACGGCGCGAAGCGTCGGAATTCATTTCTGTATCACGGGAGACGATATTCCAGGAATACGCCGGAGACATCATGCCTGTCTTGACAAACTTTGGCTTATTTTAATGGAATGTGTATAAATAACCACCACAGAGACAGGAAGCAGGAAACAATGTGCAGGATGTCTTTATGTCTTTCCCGTTCTTCTCGATCAGACTGGATGGAGAGCATCCTGACACAGCAATTTTCAAGCATTTCTAAAGACTCTCAATTGGACTTAAGTCAAAACTTTGACTGGACCACTTTAGAATGAAGATGCTTTGAACTAATTGAGGCAGTTAGATGGCAGATGGATGCATTTCTGTTCTCAAGTGTTTTGGATCCTCTAACATCCAGAATTTAGTTCCCCCAGCATGATGCTGCCGCCACCATTCTGTTACACTGGAATGTGATCTTTAGGGTCCTGTGCAGAGTTGGTGTAGATGAGCTTTACTTCATGTTATAATGTCGTTCCCTCATCAAAAACACACCTGGAGTTTTGCCATGACTCTTTCATGCATGTTGGAGAAATCCTTTAATCTCTCATTGCAACCACTCAGCTGAGCAAAAGCTTTTCAATTATTTCTCATTCATTAAAAAGGTTTCTGGATTCATCTCAATTTGGTGGTGAACAGAACCACAAACGTTCAGAAGCTTCAACTCTGACGCAGGTTTTTGCGAAGGAATCAGTCGACCCAAAAATCCTTTTTTTGTGTGTCGGAGCGACAATAATTTACAGATCATTTTTCTTCAAACATCCGACCTACAGTGTTTGTTTCAATAAAATCTTGTCCTTTCAGTTTAGCGTTAAGATATGACTAAAAAATATCCCCCCAAACAATTGTTTTTCTGTTTTTATTTTTAAAAAAACAAAAAAACCCAAAAACATTTTCTCTGGTTTCCCCATTTTTTGGCCCTCATAGAAAAACCTCTTGGTCTATCACGTAAAATCCAAATAAAATATACTGTGTAGTATGTGATAAAAGTGCAATTTTGGTAAGGGAGGGCTGAGAGCAAAAAGCAGTGATATTGTGGTTTTCAACCTTCATTCACCATCTGACATCAAGTGAGTGACATTGAAAACTAACCAGAAATGATGTGGCAAACATAAGAACCAGTAGAGCTGAGAGGGGAGAAAAGCTTTCTCTGACCTTCAGGGTCCACAGGCCTCGTGGTTGCTCGCCCCAACAGTGCAACGTCATCAGGGTCCAGTTCTTAAGGCCAGCAGCCGAGGCGTCGTTGGGCCGGGTGTCCAGCAGCAGAGACACTGTGCCGCCCGGAGACTCCAGACTTATGGAGAGGTCGCCGCGACACGGCGCCGAAATACTCACTCTCACCTAGAAGGAGACGCCAGGAACAAGTGGAGAATAGAGACATTATTTAGAAATGACACATGGAACTATAGGATGTCTGAAATTAAGATTAAGAGATGTTATTCAATACTTATATTTAAAAAGGTTCCCAGCAAAGGCCAACTACTTCTAAATGTTATGCTAATTTTTAAATATTATATCTATGTTTTGCAACAGTAAATATTTGAAGTTCACACTGAGTTGTTGCATGACTCAGGATTCATGGATTCACCCATTTTTCAATTTTTCTGTAGAGCATGTGTTCAATAAAAAATTAGCATTTGCTAATTTTTAATTTTTTTTTTACAGAACACATCCAAAATACTAAAAAACAATGCAGGTTTGGAAACTGAAATACTTTGGAACAATGCTACTTGACACACTAATGGCTGACATTTGAACAACAGCGCATTTCATTTTCCTTGGCACTGATTGGCTGCAACCCAAAGAGTAGAGATAAGGAAGACTGTAGATGCTAGCTCCTGCCGTAGAGCTAATATGTTTGAAACTGGGTCTCTCTCTCTTTAAAAACTTCTACTTTTTCTGAAACTCTGCCTTCAGGAAGTCATCACAACATGGCTTTACCTTTAAAAATGTTTTTATTATTGTTGCACTGAGAAGTAGCTCGCATAATGAGCTCAGCAGATGAGCAGTTCCACCAGGTGTTTGCTAATTGATGCTGGCTAGTCTGAAGGAGCTGAGTTGGGGAGTAGAGGAGGAGGAGGAGTAGTTCGGCCCATGTAGTCTCCAAACCGAAGCGCCACCGTGCACTCTGCTGGTGACTTCACATCCAGATCCAGCTGTTCCTGTCTGTCATCCCGAATGTGCCGAACAGATGGACACGGCAAAGATCTGTCCATGACCGCCCCCCCCCCCCCCTTCCTCCCACTGCCCCCCAAAGAGATGCAGGAGAAGAAAAAAAAATTAAGAAAAAGCAAAGGTAGAGAGAGGAGGTGAAAGAGAAAGCAGAGAGAAACAGCTGAGGGGAATATTAGCTAAATCATTTAGATAAGCACTCACTCTCTCTGCCCCCGCACCCCACTCCTCCACCACCCGGTAAACACCCTCCCTGTCCCTGTTCATCACAAGCAGCACATCTGGTGTGACAATGGCACATCGCAGAGAAAGCCGCCAAGCTGCAAAAAGACTGACAGCCTGCTCCTGTTTACGGCATGTTACCACGGCAACACGTCCATCAATCACACCTCGCGGCGATGGCCTGACCCACGCTTTCTGCCAGGGAGCAGAGCCGCAAAGATGAAGCCTTTTCAATTTACATGCTGACACACTCCCTCTCTCTCTCTCTGCTATTTCACAAGTACACAAACTCACAAACACAGATAACTCTCTCAAACCCAAATGTGCACCAACAGACATGTATGCCTGCTGTCACAATCAAATATAAACACATTTGCATGTATGTGGCGGTACTCAAGAAAACACAGTTTTGCCATTTTCTGCAAATGACACTGCCAACACATTACACATCACAGTGGGACTCTTTTTTTTTTTTTTTTTTACATCTCCTCTATCTTTTCTATTCTCAGATACAGCACATGACAGAGACACTGGAAAACAATTTGTATGACGAGCCTCCCTGGCTGCTTGCAGAAGTTCGAATCTGAAACTAATTCTGCTTGATTTGCACGTTTTCAAGGGCAACGGGAACACGGAGCGTCTGCAGCACGACGCGGACACCGACGGCAAACAGAGACGCACAGCAGCTTCCAAGAGTATTCCAAACCCTCTTGCACTTTTAAAGGTTTTTCAATATAAATATAATGCAACGATTAAATGACTTATGGTTCATTGGCGAAATGAATGTTTTATTAGATTAAAATGAGTTCTAATGGACTAATAAGATCCACTAAGAGAGCATTGAAAGAGGTTTCTTTTAATGCTATAGTTTTCATCCTTAAGCGGAGTCAGATGACACGGAAATAAAGATGGCGGGGGGGATACCAGCACGGGAAAGTGATGCCGTCTAAAAAGAGTCCAGTGTGGGATGCAAAATGCACCTTATGCCGTTCTGTTTCGAAATATAAGCTCTTGACAAGCTCCTTAAGTTGATTTGGGAAAAAAAACAAAACAAACAACTTAAGATGATAACAGAAAAGAGAGGGGCATACAGAAAAAAATGTAACATGATAAAAAAAAACAACAACACATGATGCCAATAAGCAACGTTGACGTTGAAGCCTGTCGTGAGTTCATCCAACTTGCAGAGCAAAGTTTCAACATTCCTTCAAGAGCAACCACAGATGGCACTTCTCCGTTCAGAGGGGATTAAGTGTTTCACATATTTTATTCTTTTTATCTTTATTTTTCTATTCAGCTACCTAAGCTGCTTTGTGATATCATATAAATATGGCAGAGTTTAGTAACGAAAGAGAACAATAACTTTCTGTTTATTCAGTCAGAATTTCATATGTAAAAGAATGTTAAAATTTAATTACTGTTTTTTTTAGTCGGCGTATATTAAAAGATTGAGCTTTTTATGTCAAGGGAGGATGGCTGACTCTCTTGAAATGGGAAAATTCAGGTTTTTAAGAAAACGGCCACTTATCAGTTAATCGTTAGTCGATCAATAAGATCAATCAACTCATTAATCCATAAATTGCACGTCTATTCTATGTATGTTATGATTTCATTTTGCAGACCCAGAGGCATTTTGCATGTTTTAAGAAAAAATCCTGTTAAGTCTGAGACAGTGTTTCATTTTCCACCAGGACAGCAGTAAAGTTACAATGGAATGGCTTTGATCGAAGCGCAGTCATGCACTGGGATCCAGACCTAGAACAGCTTGAAAATCTTTGGTAAAAGCTGAACATTGATGTTTGCAGATGCTCTCTGTCTAGCAGACTAAACTTCAGCTATTAGGAAAAGGCAAACGTCTCAATGCATGTGTATAAAAAAAACTGGCACAAAAGACTGAAGTGAAAAGTGGATCTACAAAGTACCAAGACGTTAAGTTGTAAGATGACAAAATGCACAAAAAAAAAACTTCTACAAAGCATTGTGAGGACATGTCAAATTGACAAATGTCCCTTTCTCTACTTCAGAGTGAAAGTTTCCCATTTTGGAAAACAAACTTTATTTTCATTTCTTGCTGAGTCTTGGATGAAGAGACTGAAACCAATCTGATCTTATCTTCCATATCATCCTCACAGAAGCTGCATCACGGTTAACTTATCTAGACTTAGAAGTAAGATAAAGGGACAACTGTCAAAAAGAACAAAATCCATGTGCTTGGCCCTTTAAACTTCACTGAATTTACTTGTAAAAGCAGAAAACACAACCTCTTGCATAACGACTCAATCTCCACTGAAGATTTAGTGCATTGGTAGAATTGAATATTAATTGGGTGTGTGAAGCAAACAAAACACACAACAACAATTTAGATAGTTAAACGAAATTAACAATGTGTTTCCTCGATGGATTCAAAAACAGCTTTCCTAAAGACACTCATCTCGGTGGGACTGACCAACGTTTAGACAATAGAGGTCATTAAAAGTTCAATTTTAGTTTCACATTTTCAAACATTTCTGTTGGGTTCTTGGTTGCACCACAAAACTGAACCAACTTGGCCGAAGCGTAAAATTGAACTCAAGCACAAAACGTTGCACCTTTTATACTTAATCTGATGATGAGATGCACACCTGCACATGCTCCAAAGTGTTGACTTCGTTAGCTTTCCCTCGGCAGGCTTCAGATTCGATGCTGACGCTCATTTGGCCTCCAGCAGAGAAGGTTCTACAACAACAACAACAATAATACCACTATTAATACTAATACTGCTGCTGATAATAATTCCAAAGAAGTTTCTGTACCTGGCTGGATTAAATGCGACCTCTTTCTTGCATTTCCTCTGTGCAGCAGCTCCCTGGAACAGTGCAGCGTGCTGCACCATCAGCCCAGCGTCCAACACTCCAAACCCATACCTGCGACAGGTGGGAGGGATGATCTGTCAGTCTGTGAGAACTAGCATAGCATGCAAAAAACTTGCATTCAAGCTCTGGTCAGAAAAGTACAGTTACGTCTGTTTATTTTCTAAAAACAGTGTGTCTGTCAAAGCATAACAAAACAGAAAAGATTGTGTTTTTTTTTTTTTCATTTTATTAAAATTTGCAAGTCAAATATTTCTAATATATTATTTCTAAAACAACAAACAAACAAGAACATCTAACCACGTATTAGTGAAAGTGTGTGTATATATTTGGGCATCCGATATATGTTTCATAGAAAACAAAAATTGTATAATAGTACAACCTTGGCAAAAGGCTGCGTAATTAAAGTCCCAAAGTGGTTTTAATCATACATCGCGTCCCCAGACAGTTTCATGGTCGGTATCAGATCAGGACATGTAAGCAGCAGGAGGACAACATGGCCGATGCAACAAGTTATTGACGAAGGAGACGTCGTCCTCTGACACAACCGCTTCCTGCTGCCTGGGCCGAGGCTGAGGGCTGCTGTTTGTGCCGCCTGTAATTGTCTGGAGGATTGATTGGAAGCAATGTTCCATCTCACTGACCGTAATCAAGCCTCATTATTCATTCTTTACCAGCCCAATTTTGATGCTGGCGACACAATGGCCGACCTTTAAGCTGCGCCTCTGCCTGGTGATGCCTGGTGATGAGCGGTGTGACCACTGCCCATCATGCTGCTCTCATTTCCACTTTGCTAATCACCACTTCGGAATAATCTTCTCTCATTTTCCCGCTTTGCCGTATATATCTCCAAGAGACTCGGTGTTTCTGTGAAACTCTCCTCCGCTCTTCATCATCACTCGGATTCAGCCGCTCATGCTACTCTGACATCAGAATCTGAAATTTCTCCCTCGTAATCTGCCAAATCGGCCACATTCGTGCTCTTTTCCCTGAAGTAGCAGTCCTCAGGTAAGGGTCTCCAGCTTCCCTCCCTCCCCAATCACCCTCTTTTTTATTTTTATTTTAAATCACAGGTGTTGACAATCTGCTAATTTCCACCATTATTCCCATTCAGACCTTGTGCCATTAAGCTACAATAAGCGAAATTCATTATCCTGATGAAGGGGTTTCTTGGAGAGAAAGACTAGGACGGGGGGGCTGAGGGGGAGATGAGCACTGATCAATAACTCAATCAGTCGCCCTGCATGGGGCTCTATCTCCTCTGACTCAGACTGTCAGTGCATCTAAGGAGGAGCTGCGGCACACACCGCCACCGACCCAACAGCACGCCGGCCAATCAATGGACACAATCTAATCAGGCGCTATCATCATCAATGACTTGGAGCATGTAGGTCCCGGCATAATAATATTAGGCAGACGGGTGTGCAGGGTTGGAGTGAGCGAAGTTCAAGGGCATTCGGGGTTTATTAAAGAGGGAGGAGATACGAACGAACACAAGAAGAGGAGTGATCAAGTCCAGTTCTCCAGAGCTACCGTCCTGAAACCTTTGGCTGCATCTTTACTCCAAAAGACCAGGATCAAATAGCTGAACTCCCTCAGCAGCAGCCATTCAGCGCTGAATAGGCCTGGTAACAAACTATTCATTTGATTCAGGTGTGTTGGAGCAGGGATGCATCTGAAACACAGGAAACACACAAAATCCTACCAAGCATGTTTGGTCTACTTTCTAGAACAAATATCTTAGTAAACTTGAAATAAGATAAAACTAATGTACAAGAAACCTTTTACAAAGATATAGAGGCTTGTTTTAAGTAAATAATTCCTTACTATTGATGACACGGTGCTTGTTCTATTGGCAGATAATTGAACTTATAACATGGGAAAGTTGTCTTGTTATAAGTGAAATAATCTGGAAATGGAACAAGCACTTTTTCTCCAGTACTAAGGAATTATTTACCCAAAACAAGCCTTTATATCTTGCTGAAAAGTTACTTTTAAGTTAGTTTATCTTATTTTAAGTGTACTAAGATATTGGCACTAGAAACTAGACCAAAAATACTTTGGCAGATTTCACAGCTCGGAGTGTTCATCATTGCAGCCATCAGTTTATCTCTCGCCGCCACAAACAGTTAAAACAAGGAAAATCTGGCACCGACGCTGCGATGTAAACAGAGACTTTCAGGTTTCGCATGCAGCGCCGGTCCAAAAGTTGGGCATATAATTACTTATTCATTTGATGAACCCGGAGGAGCATCCACACTTTTTTTCCCCCTTTAAATATTTGTCACACTCTTCGTGTTTCACGTAAATGAATTCTGAGTCGGGGCTGCTACTAATGAAACAAGTCACAATGAATCTGATTAAGAAGGATCGCTGGGCTTTTTATTTGTTCTCACTTCACGTGGCCACGAAAGACGAAGTGAACAAATTCTTCTTCACATCTTTTCTTATCTCCCACCTCACGCGTTTCTCCACACGCCGGTGGGTGATGTCACGGAAGATTTGATCGCTGGGGTGAGTAAGAGCTCACACACACCTGATGTGGCTCCGCTCTCAGAAGGTCAGGAATCACGAGCTAGCTCCAGAATATGACGAGCTAAAGCAAAATCACAGCAACAACAACAACAAAGAAAAGCTAAAAGTTTTGACTATGACCACGAAGTACGGGAGGCCAAACCCTGCTGTGAAACATGGCGGTGGCCATTACAAATAAAAAAATGCCAAAAAAAAAAAAAAGGTGTGCATTTACATTCAACCCATTTGACCCCGATGCCCTTAAATAAAATCCAGTGCAACCAATTAAAGAGAGTCCACCCAAGGAATCTAATCTCAGTATGAATCCAGATGTTCGTTGAAGGTTCACAAATAAATTTATTTTTTATTTGATTTTAGAAGCCATGAACCATCATCACAATTGAAAAGTAACACACTAAATCACTACTATTGAGAACATTTCGGTTTTTAATAAGGATTTGGAGTTGAAATCACTTTTGACCCGTGAGTCTGGATCTCTGTCTCAGATCATTTTTGTTGGCTGCAGAAACAATAATAACTCTTCCCCAGCAGATATTTCACAGCGTGGGGCGGACCAATACCTGACTTCTCATATAACTGACTGCTGGTGACCGATGCTCGCCACCCTCATCCCTTTTAGTGATTAAATATACACTCCTGAGCCTGTATCCTTAAGCGGCAGCGCTGCACCCATTAAATCCCACAGCTCCTGCTGATCGATCGGGCTTGCTCCACAGTCGTAAACCCACATGAACAGATAACTAATAGAGAAAGCTGCAGGAAACAAGTTTACCCAAGATGGAACGTGATGAAAACGACAGATTTTATGTTTCCTGCCACGCCGATGGCGCTGCACCACTGAGCCGAGATCCCGGGGCTTTTTCTGCCGCGTCGTCGACATCGAAGGGCAGGAAATGGAATAAAGAGCGCACCCTATGGGTCAGCTTACCGGGGCGGTGTTATGTAAAATTGACTTGTTATAAGGTTTCTCTTCTCACCAAAAATATACGTTGAGTGTTGCCTTAATTCTTTCATTTATGTTTGATAAATTCTTTTATCTCCCATGGCAACCATTCAGCTGTCCAAAACACCAGTCGCGGCCTAGCCCCGCCTTCGAGGACGAAGGTCCTCCTCAGAGCTGCAATTTGCAAAGTTTTGAGCTTCCGACTGACAGAGCAGCCCTTCTCCATGACTTCCCCACTCAGCTCCTACAGACTAGCCAGCAGCAAATAGCAAACACCTGGTGGAACTGTGCATCTGCTGAATTCATTGTAGGAGCTACTTCTCAGTGAAACGCTGATAAAAATGTTGTTAAAGGGTTAATAGAAGATTGATGCTGTGATGACTACCTGAAGGTGGAGTTTCAGAAAGAGCAGGAGTTCTTAAAGAGACAGAGGCCCAATTTCAAGAAACTACAAAGCCAAATTTGATATATAGAACCTTTTAATAATAACTGAAGTTAACATAGTCACTTGATTACACTATAAAGTGGCACTGTGTGGCTGAAAAATAAATAATACTAACCCTTTTAACCACAAAAGTGTGCGGGTCCGGATTTCTGGTGTGGGGTTTTTGTTTTACAGCCGAGTGGTTCCGAAAGCACGTTTGTAAAATTTCTCCTCAGTATGCGAGTGATCGGTGGTAGCGCCGTTACTTTCAATCAAACCCACATAATCTGCTGCAGATCAAGTAATTAGTCAGAAATCACAGCCTTCCAATTCTCAACTTGTTCTTTCTCCACCTCCTGCGTAGTCGGACGTAGGCTGAGCCAAGCTGACAACGGGGCGACGGCCAATCTTCTGTCCACGCAGCACGAAGCATGTTAACCCCTCTCCGCCCCCCCACCTCCCCTCGCTCCAATCCCACGACCCCCGCCTCCGATATCAAACCCGCGGCTCTCCCGTTTTCTCCTTCCACTCTCGCTCCTCGACTGCAATTGCCCCCTCGCAAACTCTTACTCCCTTTTTCTTTTTATCTGTTAGCGCACACCCCGAGCCCCCACACCCACACCTCTCCATGGGGCCTCTTTGTAACTGTGGCGGAACCCCTTTCACTTTTCTTTTCTTTATTTTGTTCGGCCGGACCTTCTCGGCTCCTTCCTCGTTTGATATTCACACCATCTGCCCAAAGCGAAGGAACTGTGGGCATAAACGCGGCCGGCACACGGAGGAGTCCAGATCTCAGAGGGGTCGAGCTCTTTGCTTCGTCATTACCCCAAAACACAGATTTAAACAATCGGTACACGGCCACCGAAACCGATTCTTTTCTTTTCTTTTTTTTTTTTTTTTTTGCAGCTACCCCAGGGAACATGCTATAGTCGTCTCACTCCTTGTTTTCAGTGGTACATCCTGCAACCACCCCCCCACTCATCCACCCCAATATGAGCGGCTGTAAAGAATCACTCAAGCCGCACTAAGCAGCTGCCTGTGAGTTAGGTCATTTTCCCAGGAGCCACAGAGTGGGCATTGGCAGGACCTCAAAAAAAAAAAAAAAAAAGAAGCAAGGGGGACACCATCTGTTCGGTGCCTGAAAAGGTTGGTGACACCTTCTGTGGTACCAACAACTTCTAATTAAATGGCCGGGAATGTGGCGGCGGCAGCAGCAGCAACCCAAGTGCGTGATTGGTGGGCTTCAAGTTCCTTGTATTCAGGCGGCCCGTCTTCACATCTGGTAAAGAAAACCCGACGACGAGCGGAAACGGCAGGCACCTCCAAAGCTGCCACGTCATCTGCCGGCAGGAATGTTGCTTTTGTTTTCCTCCTGTTTCCTCTCCTCCTTTTGTGCCTCTTAGTTGGAAGCTTATCAGGAGCATAAAAGGCCGCGTTAGCCCCTTTGGTCAATCCCAGCGTGGTTTGTTTCAGTCGTATCGTAATGCGCTAATTTCATTAACATTAGGATTTAAATGAAATAACAAATAGACTTAATACTCCTCTGATTTTCATCGCTCTCGCAGCCAAATCTATGGCTCAGAAATGTTACTAATTAGGCTTATTAAGTAATTAAGAAGAGGTCTTAATTATATCTGCGCCACTGGGACCCCGTACTGTTGCAACCGTGAAGTGACGCGCTGCGCGGGCCCGCCCGGCTTTATCCCTTTAATGTTACATTCATTTGTGGGCTTTTTTTTGTTTTGTTTTGTTTTTATTTTTTTGAAGCCTCTGAAGTTACACAGGCAGAAACACTCAGCAGAAAAAGCTTCAAAATGTCAAGAAAATAAGCCTGTGGAGAGTTAAAAGTTTAATGAAATATATCTCAGGAGGGATAAGGGGGGGTTTGGGGTTTGGCTCGGGCACCAGAAGTCCCAGGAGAATGGACCAGCCCCTCTAAAGCCATCAGTCAACGCGGCACACTGCCGTGCCCTCGCGTTTCACACACAAGGAGACTTTCTCTGGAAGCCGTGGTGATGTATAACCCGTGACCTCACTCAAAGCGTCCGACATGTTTTGATTTGTGGCCTGCGTGTTATTCAAACTCGGATTCAAAAGAAGATGAAAATGGACGGAGAGCTTTTGTTGGACGCGCACCAAGGTGAGGTCCTTTTAAGAAGAAGAAAAAAAGTCTCTGCCCTTGTGGGGGAGAAGAAGAGAACAGGCAGGAGAGGGAGAAGCTGTGAGAATAACGTCGCTGAATGTTTGGGTTTCTGGTCCAGAGTGGCTCACTGTCAAACTGGACAAAATAAACACTGAGCTGCTGGTCTGTGGCTGTCCTTTAGTACAGCGACATGCAAAACTACAACATTAAAACTAGGGCTGGACGATGTGGTTAAAATAAAACGCATCATAATATAAGTGGTTTCATATCAGTCAATATCGATACTTATCGATTAGTTTTCATTTTAAAGAGGCAGTCCTCTGTAAAATTGACTTTGTTGAGCTTCATATTTGATTCTTCCATTCATGTTTGAGAAATCCTCGACTCTCCCTTTGTCGTTCGCTTGTGCAAAACACTCGGTGAGACGGAGCGCCTCCCCCCCAGAGCTTTCACCTCAAAGAGCAGCGCTGACTCCTCCACTCAGCCCTTTACAGACTAGCCTGCAGTAATTAGCAAACACAACTGCTCATCTGCAGAGCTCATTATACGGGCTGCTTCTGGTGAAAATGCTGTTAAAGGATTAATAGAGGAGCCATGTTGTGATGACTTCCTGAAGGCAAAGTTTCAGAAAGAGCAGGAGTTTTAAAGAGACAAAGACCCAATCTTAAGGCATTAGATTAGAAAGTCAAATATATATATTTTTTTATTATCATAAAGAAAAAATAAAAATAAAATAAATATACATAAATATATACATAACTTAAGTTAACAGTTACTTGATTATGCTATAAAGTACTATGTGCCTGGAAAACACATAACGCTGCCTCTTTAATACAGCATCCCTATGGTGAAACATGGTGGCGGCAGCATCATGTTGTGGAGAAGCTTTTAATTTACAGAACCATCCAGGAAGAAAACGTTATAAAGGAAGCAAAACGTTTTGAGCTTCACCTTTCAGCAAGACAACGAACCTTAACATTCAGCAATATCTACTTTAAAGCATATGCAGGTGTCAAAAATGAGAATCTGTAGCATGACTAAAAATAGATATTCACACACACACACAAACTCACCGTGTAATCAGATGGAGCTGTTTGGCAAGGAAGAATAGGCAAAAATAGAGTGGTGGAGCTGGTAAAAGACATACTGCTATCACTAAATAGTGATATATATTTTCAAAAATTAAATCCTGATTTACGGTTTTCAATGTTCTCAAGTTGTAAAACTGTGAAGGTTCAAGGAGGATGAGTGTAATGCTGTTTTGGAAAAACTTTCCTCATATTTTTTTTTTCTATTTTCAAACCCCTGTAGCAAAATACCAAAATTGCTACTTACACATGAATTATGCATCAGCAGAGGTTTAAAAGAGAGCAGGATCCCCCCACCCCCACATCCACTCTCCTCGTAGCTCAGTAGGGTGCACTGGGGGTGATGAGTGTGTCTGTGTGCGGGAGGGGGATGGGGGGTGTACAGGCACCCCTCTGTTTGACTGCTGCATCCCTCTGCTGGGAGACACGGCACCCCCTGCAGGAGGCGCAGCGCTCCACTTCTCTCGCCGTCCCTCAGGGCTCAACACCCCCCCCTTGACTCCCCTCTTCCTTGCGTTGAGCCTGGTTCATCCGCTGACCCATCAATCAAAACGCGCCGCCGTAAACACACAATTACCATAAACATGTTGCATTTCTGACAAAGCTGAGTTATTGCGTTTCTCCGGAGGGGCTACGTATTAAAGGGACACCGGAAGATTCACACACTTTTGTGTCAGCCGAGTTGAAAACTATAGGGACAAAAAAAAAAAAAAAAGGATTCAATTGTTTCATCTGATGCACATTTTCAGAGGAAAAAAAAAAAAAAAATGTCCATGGTCTCATGAAGCTAACACTCGTCCTCCTCACTGGGGTTATTATCATCATCAACAAGACGACTTCACATATTTTTTTTCCTCCAACTAATGCACACACCCACTCACATCGCCAGGCTGCACTTTCTCTCAATGAACCAACAATTACCTACACACAGACGCCCTCCACACACACACACACACACCCACACACACACGCACACACACACACACACACACACACACACACCCACTCGGTCTACAGGAAACAATATCTCTGCTCAGTTACTCCAGTATTAAGTAATAGTGGTATTGTTGGTCTGTGGCCGGGCCATTTCTTTAATTACCCTCCGCGCACACGCGCCCCGTCCCTTTCTCTTCCCTAACTAGTAGTATATATAGACCACATGCTCAGTCACAGAGTAATTGGATCAGCCATGAAAAAAGAGGCAATCTGGATAATTCATTAATCTATGTGGCGGGGGCGAGAGACGCAAGGCCGGTTTTACAACCCCACCAGGGAAGCTGCGAGTCGGACCGAGAAACCTGCTGCCCTCCCGACGATCTATGGTCTTGTTCCAATTGGAAATGGCTTGCTGAAATGCATTAGGTGTGTATGCACTTATTCTTATTTCACACACACATACACACACTCACGGCTTGAAGAGCGTTCTGAGGGAGACGCGAACAAACATGCTTGCAGTAACTGGCATGATGCAGACATGACTGGCTGCTCCAGCACAGACGTTTTATTAGTGACCAGGGTAAAGTGATCACCAACATCATTTTCTCACAATGAAAAAGTACAACACCAAGACTTCATTCATTTATATCCAAGCTTTTATAATAAGTAGGACTTGGTGTATCCATAGAATTTTCCTGGAAATATTTTTTTCTTTTACATCAATCCGTGTTTTACTTTGTATTTCCTGGAAAACTCATAGGCTTGTATCACGGGAAGCGTATTAAAAGGGGCGGGGTTCTGCATTTTCCAGCGACATGGTGCCAATTTGTAGCACGATCAAGTAACTATGTTACCTTCACTTGTTATAAATACATGATGAATGTATGAAATATGACTTGAAAGAAATTTGACTTTGTAATTTAACTCCTTGAAATTGGGCCTCTCGAAGGCGGGGCTAGGTCCACTCAGGTTTTATGCGCAGTTGAACGGCTGCCATGGAGATTGAAGGGTTTCTCAAACGTGCACGAAAGAATCAAGGCAACACTCCAGGTATGTTTTTGATGAGAGAATAACATTATAACAAGATGTAAAGCTCAAAAATGTAAATTTGACAGAATACTGTACCTTTGATATGTTTGAAATTTTTATGATTACAAACATGTATTTGAAAATTAAGTGGAACATTTTGTTTGAGAGCAACGCTGAACTCCTGCTTGGTGGACATGTCGACCCTATAATGCATCAATTCATGTGTAGGTCAATGAAGTGATAATGAATCTCAGTTTTCCAAAATATTGCACATCGATTCAAATTAAGGAAAGATGATCAAATATATGAATACAAATATTAGTGATGTAGATCCTGAGATTATATTACACTACATTTTTTAGTCCACTTCTGAGTCCAATTAGTCATAAAGGATTTTCTTTCACGACATAAGGATGTATTGATTTTTTCCCACCACTTTGCAATAATGTGTTAGTTTATCACATAAAGTTCCAAAGAAATACTTCAAAGCTGCAGCTGTTCTGCCACAAATTGCAAAGAAAAAATAAATAAAAAATTAAATAAAAGTTGAGGGAGAACAAAAACTTTTGCAAGGTTTTGTGTTTGATCTTCAGTCGTTGAACCAAAGAGTGGAAAAAAAGCAAACACATGTTTTGTTTCCAAAGCAGACGACTCATACACCGCTTTAATATGCTGTGACAAATGTGGAAAATCTTCACAATAAAATCAATTTTTCATATTTCCACTTTTTTCTTCTTTCTTAAAGACAATTGCGCTTTTCTTTTTTGATATAGTTCAGAGAAGTATAAATAATACACAGGTAAATAACTTTTCCTGAGCTCAGCTCCTCTCTTTCACTAAAGCCTGTTACATTTTTAATGCTCAGAAGACACTTAAGCAAATATTGGAGCATTTTGTCACTTATGTGTTTTATTTATTGTTCATAATGTTGATATAATGTTGAAGGCTCACATTCCTATCAAAATGCCAGGTTTTTATGACATAAAAAAGTGACCCAGATAAATCATCTCAAAACCTCTTCCATCTTCAATTTGACCTTTGACCTGCACATTTACGCTCACTTTCCATTCTTAATGCTACAAAAAAGAGTGCAGAAAAATTTCCAAGGCATTAAATGGACATCGTCAATGGGAGGAAACATGGTTCAACAATGAACAGAAACCTGGACCTCCATGCAAAACTGAGGAAATGGCAAGAAAAACAACTGATCAGGAAGGCTAATCAGAGGCTAAAGCTAATGCTAACGTAAAATGCAGCAATTACTGGCAAATAATCGCTGTGCTGTAGATGTGATCATCTTCATATGTCTGAGGTCTGAGGTGAATTTTCCCTAGCAGAAGATTTTTCTCATGAAGAAGAAATCAAAGTTTAAAAAAAAAAAAAAAAAAAAACTCTCAAAAGTTTGCGTAAAAATATGTCGATTTTTCACCACAGATCACCCAAAAGCAGAGCCTCATCACAGGGAAGCACAGCAGTGGCATCATTATGTTTTGGGAGAGATTTTCTTCAGCTTAAACTGGTGACTTAGTCAAAGTTTAAGGAATAATAATAAACCGTTCCAGATATCATTTCATTCTGGTCAAACAACAATCCAAAGCATACATGATAATCTGGAAAACACTGGCTTCTCCAGAAGAAGATTTAAGTTTATTAATGTTCATCCCAGATTGACGTTTTGTGGGGATGATTGGAGGGAGGCTGTGTTAATTCGCCATTTTGCTCGACTCATCACCCAAATATGTTTATATTATGGCTTTTTTTTTTTACAAAGACCAAAAAGAAAAAAAAGATCTAGAATGAATGTTTTTATAAATCATTCATCAGATATTAGAAAGATTACGCGTCCATTTATACGCTAGGAACATATGAAATGTCTCTTGCAGAGCTTTTTGTAGAAATGATGTCATAAAAAATAATATTCATCTGTCCGCTGAGCCTTATTTAAACAAGTATGAAAAAGATTCATTTATAAGAGTAAAATAAGATGCACAATCCTCAATTTAGCTAACAAACTGAAGTATTTTTATGCACTTTAAGTCTGCCAGTGAGAGATTAAACAATCACCTTAAGGTCTAATGCGGCGTGCAAATACAAAAATCAATCTACACAAAACAAGCTCGAAACCTTCAGCAAAAAAAAAAAAAAGAAGAAGCAGAAAATGGATTTAAGAGTCAAGTTCTGTTTCTTTCCTACAGGGTACAGAGAAGTGAGAGAGGGGAAAAAAAATCCTTAGGATGTCAAAAAAAAAAAAAAAAAAAAATCCAGAAATAGCAGCTGTAAGTGTGAAGGACAAGTTTACTGTGAAACCAAAAGCTGAAACAAGCGAGTCTCACTATAAAGGCCTCGACTAGAAGCAGCAGAACATGGTGTCACGCCGAGCATATACTGCACTTCAGGGAACGGTGTCAAAATAGAATTTGGGGGGCTGCTTAAATCTCGGCAGAGGACTGAGGTGAGAGTGTAAGCGAAGAGGAGAGAGCGGCGTTTCCGCAGCCTTCGACAGGTTCTCTTGTCAGGTTCAGGGTGGGATTTGGAACTCCAGAGGCTGCCCCCCCTCCCGCCCCAACACACACCCCTTCCACAGCAACATAATCTTACGTTAGTTGTTGTCAGATCTAACAACAGAACGGGAGGATACACGCACACGTGCACCACACACACACGCACACATTCCTCAGCGAAGCAGCAAAGCGGCAGGTACATCACGTCTATGGCAACAGATGCTCCTGGCAGGCACACACTCTCTCTTCTGTCAAGTGCACATAGTAGCTCATATGTTGTAAAAACACACTGACACAGACATGCTAAAAACAAGCTGCTTTTAGCTTATAGTGATAAAATCTCACATCTGTAAATAAGACTTAGTCTTATTAGTCTTAGTCTGTGAGACAAGTGTCTCACAGAATTTCAGCAATTTTGGAAACCTTTGCTCATTTCTACTGAACTTTTACCCATTTTGTCAAATTACATGCAACAGTGCTTATGTATGTTTTAAGAATTTTTTGTCATTTTTTTAGTGCATAGATGTTAGGTAGATGACAAATACAGAGAGTTATGTAGAGATGGATTTTCCCCCCAACGGATTTGTCACTCTGCACGTGAATCCCACATTTAAAACGGTTTTTAAATTCAGATTTTAGCTATGGGGTGTGGAAAAGTAATGGTGGGAGTCAAATTTTTGACCAACTTAATTGCAGGGTCCGTAAATAAATAAAACAGCAATTAATCATGTTGTGTTTGAAAAACATATTTCAGCAAAGTAAGCAACCCATGACATTTATAATCTGATCTTTACATAGAAGAACAGCTAAGACTAGCCTTCTCCACTGGCATCATAAACTATTGATCAAAAGTCGCTACTGATACTGAGCATGCGATGTACTCCATCATAAGTCCAGAGCATACTAGCTTTTTTTTATTGTTGTTGTTGCTTTTGCCACCACTAGGTGTATAAAAAACATGATTGTTTTTGCTGGTGCAAAAGAATATTAGGGTTACTGCAGATAAAAACAAAATATATTTTAGAATTTAATTTTAGAATTCTCACAAAAGCGTCAGAATTTTTCAGCCTGTTTTCAACAGATGATGATGAATAGCGTCGCAGTAATTTTATTTAGAAGCCCACTTCCAAGCGAGGCCAGCAGATGGCAGTACTTTAGGACTGGTGGCTTATCAACTCCCATAGGAAAAGAATGTTTCTCCAATGGTATCATTGACATGAGCAGTGATGTCATAACTCCATGATGCCACAAAGGAATCTCTCTCTTGAATGTAGCTCACTGACAGCGTTTTGTCAGACCTGTTCCACAGTTCTATTGCGGCAGATCACTCTAGTCTACAGAGCACTTTCGAAAGTAATTGAAAAAGCGTCATATCGATTCCAGATATCGCACGCCTTTCAGAGCAAGAACATCGACATGAAGCAACAACAGCTTGCATGTGAACATGAAGCTTTTCCATCTAAGCTTTCATGGGTCGACATCATGGACCTCGACGTCCAAGTCGACTACGACGCTGTCGTTTTCCCTTTTGAGGACGACAGCAACAGCCCCTTTGAGCCGGAAGATGTAACATCAGAGATCCAGGGGGAATCAAGTCCTTCCGGCGACTTTGAGAATCCAACATCTTCAGAAGTCGAGCAGAAAACAACTCGGTCTGCTGGCTTTGAGATCACCCCCTCAGTGGAAGTCGAGGACGAGACAAGCCAACACGTCATCGATCTCACAAAGCAGGTGGATGATCTTAAAAAAGAGTTGCAGAGCAAGATCTTTGATCTCCATGAGGAACGAGACCGAAGGATTGCCTATCAGGCTCAAGTCCAATCCCAGCAGGAGGAAATTCAAAGACTGCAAAACATGTTACAGAAAGGACGACACCTGCAAGTCAAACGTGATCATGACAGAAAGGTGCCAGAGACGACATGTGGCTCAAGGGCTTCTTGCTCTACCAAAGTTACAGCTGACAAGGACCTTCTTCGACAGCTCGATTACTTCAAGAGGGAGGCGGAAAAATCTGCCTCTCAAAACAAAGGTCTCATTGAAGTAATGGTCGAAGAGTATAGAGTGAGGCTGAAATATGAGGAGCAGCTCAAACGTCATGATGAGCAAGCTTCTAAATTCATGGAACAGGAGCAAACAGTGAGGTCTCTTCAGGGTCAGGTTGCAGACCTGAAGCTGAAGTTAAAACTTTCTATGGAAACTAACCATCCTGAAGTCTCCACCCGACCAGAGGCCCCCCTGCAAACAGAGGAGTCCAGGGAAAGACAGACCTTGAATCAACGGAGGTCCCCATCCATAGCCCGGCTTTGCCTTTGCACCGACCAACACCCAGGTTGCAAAGAGAGGAGACCACGCAAAGCCAAACCACCACACAAACATGGAGGTCCGAGGACGGACAGACGCCCATGCAACCAACCATCACTGGTTGCATGGAGGGCCTTCGTGTTGGCATTGGCAGGAAGGGCAAACTATGCCCAGCTCGGCCTTTGCGCCGACCCACACCCGGCTGGTCCTAACCTTGGTTACTATCCAAACCCAGGTTAGGCTAAAACTGGGTTTTAGCCTAGGTTTTAGGTTAGGCTAAAACCTAAAAGCTGTTGTTGTTGTTGCTGCCATCTTTAGGTTAGGCTAAAACCTAACCTAAAGATGCTGTTTAATTAATGATTAATCAACTAATTAATCATCAATTGATCAATTAATCAACTGATTAATCATCAATTAATCATCAATTAATTGATGATCAATCAATTGATTAATTGATGAATTAATCAATTCATCAATTAATGAATTAATTGATCACTCTAAATTGTCTTAAGGTGTGAATGTGTGTGTGTAAGGATAAGTGTCTTAGAAGATGGATGGATGAATATTTGAGAGTCTGGACAGTCTGGACAGTAGAAAATGAAACAGAGAATGTGTGAAAAGTCATCTGGCTCTGCTACTGTCCAGAAACAACCAATCAGAACCAAAGGTTAAGCTTTTGGTTCTGATTGGTTTAATGTGCTCAGACGCACATTCAACACATTAGACTACTAGTGAACTGCAGCTATGCAATTGGCAGAAATACAACCTAACATTATATCATCATTGTTTATTTATAGAATGGTTTAGAAAACAAAATACTATACAGATGTGTCAAAACTATTTCGATCCATTTTAGAACTTTGCATTGATTTCCCTTCATTTTAGTAGCTGCGATTTTGCCCAACCCACATATTTTCCCTAACCCTAGACAATACTAGTCTATTCCTAACCCTACCATTTACTAAAACTTAATTTGGATCTTACCTCTAAACGTTACCCCTGACCCAGATCAATGAGTCCATCATATTAGGACCAGGCTTTGGACTAATTAGGACTAATGCAGTGTTTCTCAATTCCCCTCCTCAGGCGGATCCCCTGCCCTGCATGTTTTAGGAGTTCCCCTTCTGCCACACACCTGGATTAAATCTGTGGGTGATTAACAGGCTTCTGCAGCACTTGATGACTGCAGAAGAGGTCATGTAATCTTTTGGATCAGGTGTTCTAAAATAGAGACGCATCTAAAACATGCAGAACAGGGGGCCTGAGGACTGGAGTTGAGAAACACTGACCTAATGTGTTCACTGGACATATAATGGTACGTTCAAACCAAATGCGTTTTGAGCGTCAGGCACATCTGGTTTGCATTTAAAGTCTATGTGGAGCTGCGTCGAGGGCCGCTGCAGTGCGCTTCGAGCGTCTAGCGCGGCGCGATTTCAACCGTTTGGCGCGTTTGACACATCTGGCGCATCCAACACTCCACGTAGAGTTTGAATGTAAACCAGACTCGCCTGACGCTCAAAACGTGTTTGATGTGAATGAACCACTAGAATGTTCAGTTCCACTGGTAACAATGACATCAGCAGTGATACATCACTCTTTGATGCATCAAATGAATCTCTCCTGAGTCAAGCACACAGGCTGTTTTTACAGACCTGTTCCTGTTTCAGACTTTTGAGTTCTAAGTTATGAATCTTCTACAGGAGCATTGTTAAAATTATTTGAAGGCAGAATCAGCCCAGTACAGTTTCACATTCTCAGGTGAGAGAGACTCACCTGGTACAAAGTTAATTTTTCGGTACTGGAATTACATCAACGATAAATTAGTCTAATCAAAGCATATCATGAATATGTGAGCATGTTCTAGAGCAACAGGTTGTAATTGAAAACACATTAAAGTTTTCAGATGTAACTTAACAAAATGCAAAGAAAGTGTAAAGGACTCATGTTGCTAGGCGTTGCATCAAACCGAGGGGACTACAGATCACTCCACGCCCTCCAACAACGAGAAGGTGTTTGAACGCTGGTCCCGAAAAGTGGCACCTGTGTCTGACCTGTCCCTCCCAGGCATCGCATGAGCGATGACACACTGGCCTGCGTAATCTCCCAGATAAATCATCTTTAGCTGCTCTCTAACAGCCTGACAGACAGACAGGCCTAAGTACCTGGGAGGGTTGCAAAGGGACACTTTAAAATCTCCAGTGATGAGAAGCATTGCCATTAAGAGAACAGTTAGCCGCCGCCCCCCGCCGCTACCCACCACCCGCCGGCTCCCTCCCATATCAGCCCGAGTTTCTGGCTGCCATTTTGGCTCCGTCTCAAGGTGCTATTCCGGCTCTATCTCATGTCACCGTCCTGGCTGCCGTTCAGCTCTCGCGTTGGCTCCTGTTCAGTCTCCATTCTGGCTCCGCTTCAAGCTCTGCTGTGGCTGCTTTTTTTTTTTTTTTTGTTGTCGGTGTTTTTTTTGTTTTGTTTTTTTTTACAGGATGGGGGCTTCGTTGTGGCTCTGTTTTAGCAGATCCCCTCTGTCCCCCCTCTCCTCCTCCACCCCTCCTTCACTGTTTCAGCACCCCAGGTAGCTGGCCTCCTGCCCGGCTCGCAGATCAGTGGGAGATCCAGGCTCGGGCCTTTTGTTTGGGGTGGCATTTTGCCTTTTGTTTTCCCAACTCGCCTGTAATCTAAACACCCAAAACATCTCATGCTTGACAAATCGGCTCCCGAGATGAGGGAGCGGCGGAAGACAAACGGCTGGAAGCGGTTCAACCCCGGGCAGGACTGATGGTGTCCGACTGGGCCTGACCTCCCAAAGGTTAAAGACACGTTCGCTTACAAAGCAATCAATTACTCAGGCTGTGTGGGCGCTTTTAAGCAACCTCCACTCCCGCCTTCCACACAGCCGGTGTTATTGATGAGGGCTCCCGATGTATTGCATACTCCAGCCCGGATAGTGTGTTGCGTTTTGTGATTGAAATAAATCGCAGATTCCTTGTAGTAGCACCTCTCTTCCTCCCCTCCCATCTCAGTTCCTCTCTCTCTCTCTCCCTCTTCTCGGCAGGTTGTTGAAGCAGGTTTATTCTTGTAGTCGGGCTCCGTGGGCCTCGGCAGGCCCCTCAGCTGTTCCGCTGGGTTTGTAATTACCATTTCATTAAGAATGACAGTTTCGGGGGTTGAAGCACCATTTCATCCGAGTCTCGTGGGGAAGGCGCTTGCCAAATTTCCAGCGTGAGTGGCAATTATCTCTCTTCGTGTCTGCAATTCACCATTTTGTACTTAGTGGCTTGACAGTGGCGAGGAAGGTTTTTTTTCTGGGATAAAAACATCTTTTTGGGGATAGGGCTAGTAATAATCGGTCTGAGATATTTACACTGCAGCCCACTCAAGCATCATGAAGGACATGATGCAAACAGGAGACAATGCAGCAGAGATGAGCAGTACTATTTTAATAAAAGAGGGGTGTTTTTGACTTAGGCATTTCTGGACTGAAATAGATGCACCACTAAGTTAAGCGACACAGTTTAGGAATTAGAAAGTGACTTAAAAGAATCCAAGCCAAGTCTTTCTTAGGGTGTTTTCACATCCGATAGTCCGGTAGACTTGTTGTTCCATTTCCAGTTGCTGTGGTTCTCTTTCACACTGCACTGAGTCAAGCAAACCAAACCTTTTGAAAAACCTGTTCACTTGCTCGCCTGTGGTGGCGCTACACCAAGAACTACTGGAGGAAATGAAAAAAATGCTTCCAATTACAAATTCAAACCTTGTCACGTGAGCCGGACTTTATAAGCAAATGAATTAAAATTTTGGCTAAAGCAGGCTAAACAGGACTGGTCTTAATGCACATGATATTTTCGTGTCATTGCCGTTGCCTTTACAAATCATCTCTCCGATCCCACATTTCATAAATTTTTGTACGAATGCAAATTTTTGTGCGTTGAAATTTTAAAGCGTTCTTCTAAAACTGTTGATAAGTGTAATCTTTCATAATGAACCACAATAGATATAAAATTCGAGCTTCACAAGCTTGATTAATGTTGAAGACTTTCCTTCATTATGAAGTAGGAAAGGAAGTTCATGAGATGAAAAGATAAATCGATTAGAAAAGCTTATGAATTGGCCAGCCCCATTTGTGAATCGTTAAATGACAACGACACAGTGACATTGTTTATCTGAAGGTGAAATCAAAAGATCGGGACGATATTATGGACACAAAGAGAAATCAACTGGTTGCCAGAGCTGGTTCATTTTCAACATTCCTTACCCTCTCCTGAACCCTGTAAGCACAAATATCAATGTGAACTTTTTATAATACGATGCAAATGACTGTTTGGGCTTTCCAGAATCATTTTTTGTGTAAAATCCTCTAAAACTGACAGACAAATAGAAAACAAACAAAAACAAAATTACTACTACTTTTGGAGTTATGGTTGGAAAATTCACATCGCGTCCAGTGCATGTAAAAGCTGCAGGTCTTTTAATTGTGTGTCTGCTCTGAACAATGTCTAATTCCCATCCATTCCACACAACTGGTTTTCACACTGGCAGAGACCTGCAGAGGCAGACACTGTGTTCTGTGCCCATATGGTGAGGGAGGCAGAGCTGAGCCTCAGTGATCAGCGACTTCCTGCCTGCTACACCAGAGTCTCATTCACTAATGAAAACCTATTTCATACACATCATCACACACACGCCTGAAACCACACATCCACCAGTGTCATCAGCAATCTTGAACAAACTCCACATTTAATGGGTATTTTTTACATTCTAACAAACTGTAATCAAAATGTAAAACACATTGATTGTGTTTTTTCATAGGTACAGGAGATATCCTTAAGTTTATATTTCTACCCATATTAGGACTTTGTATTGGCCTTCATTCATTTCAGTTGCTGTATTTTGGCATAACCCAAATATTTTTCCGAACCCTAACCAAATCCTAATTTACATCATATATCACACATCTAAACCTAACCCTTAACCCTGAACAAGGGGGTTCTCTGCTTTAGGGCCAGGCTTTGGTCTTCGTAAGACACATCAGTTTTCAGAGGGTTAGTGCAAGAAATGGCCCAATATAAAATAGTCAGACAAGTACACACACACTGTAATCTGAAAGAAGTGTGCCGACCGTACTATCAGCTCACGGTAGCACCATCAGGCTTCCTGCTGTCTTGTGAATGGGTCAATTCTCCTTCTTCATCTCTCTTATCACGCTGTCATATCACTTTCTGTTGAGTTTGAACCAGGAATGGTGTTACATTCGTTTGATAGTGCAGTAACACTCCAGCCTCAGCTGTGGTGATACAAGAAGTCTGAAGGTAGTGGATAAGGATCGCACAAACCTACTTTACAGATATTTATATATGTATAAAATGTTGTCAAGTCAGTTGGATGTCATCAAAGGATTCGCGTTTTATCTTGTTAAACCCATAAACGTCTTTCATCTGTGTTTTACATAAACCATCACAAAGTATTGCATAAAATTAAACACTGTTCTAAGACCAATTGGTTGATATGAATTTTGTTTATCAGTGCCGTGGGCTTAGCGCAAGGGTTTGGATGTCACGGCTGGACAGTCGGGAAGCAGTGGGGGTTGTCTTGTCAGACCTTCGGTTCCTGACACCACACACAAAACATCTTATAAAAGCTCACACAGGGTCAATGTGACTCTGCTGGACAACGCAGAGTAAAAACCTCGTGGAGTCTGGCTGATCCTGTTTCTTAAGACTGCGGGAGGGTTGAAGGGCAGAGCGAATCGTACAAAAACATTCTGTTCCCAACTTTTATGGCGAGAATTTCTAGATGCAGTCAAGATTTTGAGGGCATCCATTTTGGTAGCCCTAGGCTTGCGTCTCAGATTTTTTCAGATGATGTTGTCCTGTTGGCTTCATCTGGTCGTTATGCACAACTTCACTGGAGCAGTTCTCCGCCAAATGTGAGGATCAGCACCTCCAAGTTCAAGACCAATGTCTTGAGCCAGAAAAGGGTATTGTGCCTTCTCTGGATCAGAGAAGAGTTCTTGCCCCAAGTGGAGGAGTTTAGAAATCCTGAAGTCTTGTTTATAAAGAAGTAAAAAATGGAGTGGGAGATCGATGGGCGGATTGGTGCTGCATCTGCAGAGATGGAAGCGCCATATCAGTCTGTCGTGACTAGAAAGACTTGGTTCAAAAGGTGAAGCTCTTGCTTTATCGGTCATGAGCTCTGGGCAGTGACTGAACGAGCAAGATTGTGGATATGAGTTTCCTCCGCAAGTTTTCTGGGCTCAGCCTTAGAGATAGGGTCATCCAGGAAGGACTCAGAGTAGAGCATGGCTGCTGCTTCACCATGTTGAAGTGGCTCAGTCATCTGGTTAGAATGCCTCATTGATGCGGACTGTGGCGAGGTATTCTGGGGATGTCCCACTGGAAGGAGACCCAGAGGAAAATCCAGGAAACAATGGAGATACTGTGTATCTCAGCTGGTCTGGGAACACCTTGGGATTCACCCGGAGGAGCACAAGTGACTGGGGAGAGGGAAGTCTGCATCTCCCTGAAACACAGCCCTACATATGCATAAGACAATGAATGGATTGATGGATGCCATTAGAGAAAGAAGGCAACATAGAAATGCTTGTACCACTTTACAGAATTTATTTGTGAAAAGAAATTGAAAACCACAGAGCTTCCTTCCTTTTGGTAAACACTGAAGCAATAGTTGACACTGATGTTAAGGTAATTTTTTTGTGGAACTAATTTAGCCAAAAATCAGAAGCACATGGAAAAATTCCTCACCTTCTGGGGGCTGGGAAGAATCTTTAATAAGCGAAAAAAAAAACCAGAATCCTCTCTATCTCTGACAAGGATTTGAATAATTAGGAATATCAGTCTGAGTGTATCTTACAAGGGAAAATATATGCAAATGAATCAGTACTGGCCTCAGACCATGTGATTAAATGTCAGCCAGAGGAACTGTTCATTGATGTGACCCTGGAAATGCCTCGGCCCCTACACCCAACAGGCTCCCCACCCCCTGCTGTGCATGCACAGTAAGGCAGGAGAGAGACATGTGGTATAAACCGAGAAAGACAGCGAGCCTGGTAATGCATTTAGTGAGCAGGGTTTGTAATGGCTTTGATTGATTCTTATTAGCTCCGGTTAGAGACGGACACGGGGGAGGAAACAAGGTTCTAATTCCGGCAGAAAGTTCAGAGGAAGTGAGAAAGGCCGCTGAAAAGACGGAGACTGTCTTATTGAATAGAGGAGAAAAGCTGAAGCAGGCAAACACAAATCTTCAGCCAAATTAAAGGAATTTAAGATTAAGCTGGAATTTTGTGCGGATGTGATGCATCAGCGTTGAACATGTCCTCTCGTACAGCACATTAGCCAGATTCAGCCACAGAAACTATAATAATCAGTCGACATTGAACTTTATCACAAGTTTTAAACAGAAATCAAATTTGTTTTCCTCACACACACACACACACAGCCGGGTGTGAGGAAAACCTCTGTGTTCTCGTTGCCTCAGTGGAGTTCAGCTCCAGCTTCATCCAAGCTGTTGAATGTTATTGGTGGATAGAGGATCCACTTCAGTAATATAATTAGTTAGGTTCTAGAAGTTTTTGAAAGCCAAATAGATTAAAGTATCAAGTCAAGTGGTAACAAATGGAGCTTGGATCATTTGTCCAGTAGGAGCTACTCATAAACCTACTAAACTAAAAAAAAGTTATTTTAAAGCCACTAAATGTTCTCCATGAAGTCACTGTAGAATTGTAGCGACATGTTGGAGCAGCTCTCCTGTGCTAGCTCTAATTTGTTCTTTTTGTGGACTTTTGTTCATAATTTCTTTGGCTGTGGCATTGTTTGGACAATTTGTCACTCTGGTTTTGGATGATGGGTTTTGGAGTTTTGCTATGATTTGTAATCACGGCAAAACAATGGCGAAAAGGTTTTTGTTTTGTTTTGACATTTACAACGGCGAGCAGATTTGCTGCAAGTCAAACTGCTGGCTTAGATCCTTCCTGCCCACAGCATCACCGTCCACAATGACTCTCTGATGTGCGTCAGGATTACATTTCATTTACCTCTAAAGTATGTATTGTGAAGAATTTTTGAATTGAATTAAACTGGATTTTAAGCATGTTTTTCTGTTTGCGGCATCTGTCTTTAAATAAACGTTCATGGACATTTTTAGACAAAAATCTGAGTTTGCATCAATGTTATTAACTCCCTGCGTGTATTATTTTACAGATTTTATATGGTCTAAAGTCCCATGTTCATAGGAATTAATATATTCCCCTTTTAATAATCTCTATATTTGTTTATTTCAAACTCAGTCGTCATACCTGACATTAATCACAAGCTCAATGCGTAAATATAAAAGGCTTTATTTTATTTACTACATAAAATTCACTGACATCTATCAGTCCGAAAAAAGCAAAGCCATTATTCAAGGTTCAGGACCCCAAGGAACCACAGCAGAGAAAATATGAACCTTTCAAGGAAGTGACGGCCCATTTAAAACTGTTCCAAGAGCACAATGACGAATCATCCAGGAAGGCTCAACAACAACCAACGCACTGCAGGTCACGCTTGCCTCAGTTAAGGTCAGTGCCTAAACAAAAAGTGTAGGCAGGTGCAAGATGTGTAAAAAAAAAAAAAAAAAGCCGCTAAATGCCACCTTGATGCTAAAAGCATCATGGTGGCAGTCAAACATGGTGGTGGTAGTATGATGATCTGGGCTCCATGTTCTGAAAAGGCCTCCAGTTTTTTAACTCTCTTATTTTGTGCCTCTTATTTTGTGTTGTTTACAGAATGGCAAATCTGGTTGTTTAGAAAGTTCAACAGCCCTTAATTTTTGGAAGAAAATTGGTTGTTTAGCTTACTTTTAATAACAGGAAATAAGCCGCTGTTGGTGTGATCCATAAATATATCTTTGAAAACTTTAACACTGAAACTAAACTTCCTTCATCAGAACGTAGAAGAAGTGCCTTCAATTGGAGAGCATGTGATCAAGAAAAGATGAGCTGGAAATAATTCATCCTATAATACACTTTGCATTCATTTTAGCTGAGCCACTCCAATAATACAGTGTAATGAAAATCTTGCAAACTAAAGCAAGTTGTCATGCAGATGAACACGCAGATATTTAATTGCCTGTTGCCTTGGTGACAAAATGTCAGATTTCTGTGAGGAAATTATGCGTTGCGTTGGCAGCTCCCAGACTGATTGATAAACTGCTCACAATCACAAAGGAATCCTGTAATTACCACTCACAACCACAGAGGCCACTGTTGCTAAGTAAATGGAAACTTGCTCTTAATGAAGCCAGCTCCATTTCTCTCTAATGGTAACACTTTCCAATGTCTCAAACAGGGTCTGTGAAATTATTTGCAAAAAGAAAAAAAAAAAAGATTATAACCTAATCTCAAAGGCCTGTTATTGTAGCATATTTTTAAAGGAGTCCTTTTGATTTCAGAAACGGGGTTGCGTTGTTGCAAGGCTTTTAGAATGGTGGCTTCTGTCCACTTGCTTCAGTGAAACTTAGTGTTAATTTTCATTATGACTGAATGCACCTACAATAGTGCATTTAATGGGAAAGACACAATTTTGTTCTCCTCTCTGGGGAATTTTCGGGAATTCCAATAATTATTGGGTTCAGTAGTTGTCTTGTACCATGAGTCTGTGGTTCTCACTGAATGAGATGGTTTCCAACCAAGGTGCAAACAACAAGCTGGTTTTTTACCATGTTTGGTTGTCTGTTGACTTCAGACAACCAAACATTCGAAGCTACACATTGCCAGGCATCTACTTTTATGTGACCGATAAAGAGAGAGGAATTATTGAGCTCAAACGGCACAAAGGCCTTCTCAATCATCCAGAGTACTGGGTCCAGTAGCTCACATAATGAGCTCAGCAGAAGTGCAGTTCCACCAGGTGTTTGCTAATTACTGCCGACTAGTCTGCAGGAGCTGAGTTGGGGGATTTTGCAGGCGGAAGGGCGCTTTGTGACTCACTTTTACCCAGGCGTCTTGCACAGCTGAACGGTTGCCATGGGAGACCAAAGGATTTCTCAGACACGCATGAAACAATTGAGGCAACACTCCTGGTATGTTTTTGATGAGTGAATAACATTATGACATGATGTAAAAGCTCAAAAAAAGCAATTTTACATCATACCGCCCCCTACAATAAACCCCCACATAGTTTGCAATAATAAAATGTGCAGCAGCTAAATGATTCCCAGAGCTGAAATGAAAATCTCCATCACATCCCCATCGCTCCAGCCTCTCATCAAGCCCACCATCCGTGCCCTCCTCTCCCCAGCGCTGTGTTTGTCTTTCTGGAGGGAGCCGACTGACCCCTGACCCCGGGCTAATGAGAGCGATAACGAGGATTAAAAGGGGGTTACTGGAAGGTGTCTGAGAGTGGGGTTTAAACAATTACACTGGGCTGCCAACATGCTTTTCTTCATGACTCAGGAAATTACAGTCTCCCTCTCCTTTCTCCCCCACACACTCTTTCAGTCTGCACACAAAAGAAAGGGCTTATGGAAAATAATAAATTATCTCGGGGCCACGTTAACTTGGATGTAAATCGCCGGGCAATTATGTTTTAATAGCCCTTTAAGAGAATGAGTAATTGGGTTGACAGTGCTGGGGTTGATCAGGCTCACCCATCTCCCTCCCTTTGTGGCCACTGGGGAGGAGCAGCGGGTCTGCAAGTCGGTCAGCCTGCAGACAGGAAGTTGGGTCAGTTAACCCATCAGACAACGTGATAGTGATATCACTCTATCTGGATGTGCCTCCTTATTCCTAGCAAGGACCACATCAACAACTAAGCCAGTTTTAATGAGGACTGACAAAGGCGTTTTAGGAGAAGAGGATCCGGGATCTCTTCTAAATGATGAGATGTTGCTTCAGACCCGTTTGAATTAGTGATCCGCTCAGGTAGTATTACATATATAAAGTCTTTCAGAAAAAGTCTATAAGTGTAAGAGAATGAACCCTGGCAGATGTAGATTTAAAGAATTTTTTAAAAATTTTCTCAACATTTTCTCTCCGACTGGAAGTAAAATCAATGTTTTGGACCGGGCCAGCCAGCGTTCTGATGAAAATTTGTTTGAGAAAATGTGGAGGAAGCAAAAGATGAAGGTGATGGCAAGAATGGCTTCCCCCCCCTTTGATGTTCGTTTTGAACAAATAGAGACAATGTTGGTCCGGTATTACAGAGGGTTTGATTGAGAAGGTTACGAATTATCTTTGACTATTTCAAATTGAAATGTTTTTAAAAGATGTACAAACTTCTTGGCTGAATGAAAAATACATTGAAATATTTTTTTTTTCCCAGTAGTATAAGCAATTTTGAGATGAACTATGAGTGTGACGGCATTTGGGATGAAGAGAGGAACCGAGAGGGGATGAGACATGGAGGCAGGAAGGAGGGATGAAAGATGTGTGGATAAAGAATGAGGGACAGAGGAGTAATGGATGACGGGCGAGAGAGTTTGGGAAGGAGATAAGGTCGGGGAAGTCGAGGTAAGGGACGAAAGAGGTAGAGATGAAAGTTAAAGAAGAAATGTAGGATTTCGGCCTGAGGGGTGAAGAAATTATGGATGGGATGAAGGTTAGAAAAGGAGGGATGAAGGATGCAGGGATGATGGATGAGAAGAAGTTATGGATGAGGGATGACAGATTTAGAGACAAGAGTTCTTGAGGGAGGGAGGAAAGACAAAGGGTAAAAGAAGTAGAGTCGAAAGCTGAAGGAAAGAAGGATGAAGGAGTAAGAAATGAGGGAAGGAGAGGCGAAGAAGGTGCTGAACAGAGGATGAGGTGAGCAGCCTGCTGGTAACTAGGGGTCTGATTGAGGCATGACCCTGTTAAAAAACTAATTAGACAGAAGCTGCGTTTCCACTGACCATATAATTGTGCAATTTGACATTTAGAACATAAATTCACTTAATGGAAATGCAGCGATTTCAATTAAACTCTCATTTTTTGATGGAAAGGTTTGGATGAGGTGGTTTCTCAGCTGTATTGAAATTGATTTATTTCACATGAAAATGCAATGGAAACACTTTTCTTTGTTGCGTCATGCGAGTCACGTGATCAACAACCGGATGTCGCTACTGGCGCAAACCACGAAGAGGAAGACGACAGGAAGTATTTGGAGGATGTTTTTCAATGACAAGCTTATTCACGAGTGATTTTAATTGCGTTTCTTAACAGAATTGTGAATTTTTTTGACATTAGCAAAATATCAACTAAGTTTTGCCTACCTTTGTAACGAGAAAATCTATCGACCGGATAGCCAGCAAGGACGTTTTTCCTCAGCTGCTCTGGAAAAACTATCAGTTGCTTTTGAAAGAAGGTTTTCAGTCTCCAGGAAAACTCCGAAATAAAAATGCTGGCTTCATTCCACGAAGTGAAACAGAAAACTATTTCAGTCGGTGCCTCAGTGGACCCGTCCACATTCACACGCAGGTGAAAAGAACCCCGACCTTCTCCTGACCTCTATCCCAGCCAGTGACCTATGGATGATCAGCATGTGTCCTGATTTCCACCCACTCGTCAACGCGATCGATGCTGGGGAGAAAAAATAAAACAAAAAAAAAAAAAAAGATCATAAGAGGCCAAACCCGGTGAGCTTAGATCCACCAAATGAGGCTAGAACAACACAACTCAGCAGGGGGTCAGCTGGAGGAGAGAGAAGAACAAGAGAGGAGAGACAAAAACCCCCCCAAAAAACAGGAAATACTGGTAGAGATCTGATAGAAGGCCGAGTCTGGCACAGAAAGAGGAAATAATCAAAATGCTCGGCAGGACGTTGCACCTTTCAACAATCAGCAAGCAAATGGAGGGATAAACTCGTGTTTATCTCTACGTTCTTTCATCCCAGGAGGAAGACCAGCGCAGTAAGAAATTGATCAGATGAGCATCTGCTCGGGTTGGCAACAGTCACTGGATAGATCTGAAACCCCGTTTTTGTTTTTTTTTATCTCATCTCTATTACAGTCCGCACTGTAAAGACATTTAAAGGCACGTTGCACGGTAAAAGGAGAGAAATAGATGTTTATGCAAATGTGGGCTAATGCACCTCTGATCTTCACCCCATTAGCGTTCCATTTTAGACCCGCGTCTGATCGCTGCGGCGGCGGAAAGTGTGTGGCAAAGACAATTTGTAAAATGCATCTCTACAAAACAAAAAAAAACAAAAAAAAAAGTGATCCTCTTTGAGGAGGATGACTGCTTTAAGCAACTTTATGTCACGGTGACTGCAATTTGCCGAAGTTTTGGAGGAAGTAAGTTTCGCTGCCTTTCAACGGGATGCACAGCCCTTCGACCTGTCCACGTCTCATCACAGTGTCACCACTCACTTGAGGGTTTCCTATTGTAATTCTTCACAAATGTTCTCAAGCTGAAGCCCATACTTTGATTAGGCCACTCTAAAACTTTAATTTTATTTAACCGAGCTACTTTCTCTATGACGTTTAAATTTTTTTTGTTGTTACTGAGATCCTTCAGCCTACTTCATGTTGCCAGAAAGGTTCTCTTTAAGTGATGTCTTCATTCTTCAAGTATTTTACCAAAATTTGCAACCCTTTTATGATTTAGCAAGAGGGTGAGATTACTTTTTAACATGGATGCAGGTTGATTTGGGTAGTTTGGACCTCTCAGGACATTAACTCCTAATCTGAAAACTGGATTTTGTTATTATTTTGTCTTTGTAAGATGAAAGGAGAGCTGAAAGGCTTTTTTAAAGGGGCTGTACCATATTATCTTCTTGTAGCACACTCAAGAAACTGTGTTACCTTCAGCAGTCATGAAAGTGCTACATATGTGAAAATAAGCCTTGAAAGAAATTTTACTCCCTAATTGAACGCCTTGAACTTAGGCCTCTGTCTCTTTAAAAAATCCTGAAACTTTTCAGGAAGTCAGCAGAACTTCACCCCGCAAAACTGTTTCACTTTGGCATTTAATGACAGATGCTAAAGGTGCTAAAAATAAGTTATTTAAGTTTCTGATCGAATAAATGGATCCCTAACATTATATTCAAGGAACATCAGTGCTCTGAGATGTGATTTCAGTTCTCCTTGAAGAGAGAGAGAAAAAAACAAAACAAAAAAAAAACCTGAAAGAAATCTGGTCGAGGCAAATTCTTTTTCACAAAACTGTAACTGTACTGTATTACTTGGTTTTAGTGCAGATGTCTGTGTTTTTTTTCTTCAAAGAGAGTCAGTATGTTGATGTTTTATTTTTCTTTCTCCTGTCCTCCGCTCATGGCAGCTCTTTTATTCACGGAGTGCTCCGTCACCCATGTCGCCGGGGGGACAAGGAGAACGCGACGTTTTTCCCTAGATCAAAAATTTACGAGCAATTAAAAGACGACCGATGCCCAGCATCCATCAGCCCAGTGCGCAGCCACCGGGCTGCGTGAGGAGAGCGGGCGCGGCGGGGAGGGAGGCGGGGAGTCGCAGTAAACCACAGGCTATATACTTTTATATCTGTTATCCCTCCGAAGAGGGAAGGTTATGGCAAAATGATGTTTTACTGTGCCTGGTTTCCGGCCCGATGTAGATGTCATTCACAGAGCGCGCTCGGTGGGGGTCGGGCGGGCGCGGAGGGAGAAATACGAGCATGAAAGTGTTTTGTTAAAGTTGGAAGAGTTAATAATGCGCGCCGCGGGCCTCGCAAACAAAAAGAATAACAGTATCTGTTGATCTGGTTCATCAGTTACTGAGAGAAGAGTGACCTAATTACTGTGTTGTTTATTACAGCACAGCTCTGATTTATGCTCCTCTGTGCTGTTGACTTCAACACTGAGTCGTCCTCTTCAATAATTGCAGCAAGAGGGTTTTTTTTTTTCTACATATATATAAATATATATATTTGAACACATAGACAGACAGATCCAGAGCGACACACACACACACACACACACATAAAAAAACGCAGAAACTCTCATACATCAAGGCAGTCGCTCCTTCACTTTTCCTGGCTCCTTGCGACAGCCCCCAGACTCATTTGCATCCTTAATTGTGTTGTAATGTACTTTTAATTTGAAAATGGAGGCAATTAATTATTTTGATATGGAACAAAATGCAGCAAATGTAAACATTCTAATAGTCCTTTGTGAGCTTAGTATCATTTTTCAAAAGATGGATTGAATCTTATCTCATTTTTTAATGCCACGGCACCCCCTCGTACCCCCGCACCCCCGAAATAAAGTACAATTTCGACATCATGCATTCTGCTTGATTTCCACTTTGTTTTCTCGCCGAGGCCAGCGTCTCTTTGATCCAGTGCTCCTCCACCGTTATTTTCTATCCAAATCTCCCACAGGAGAATCGCTGTAGTTTCACCTGTGCTATCAAAAGAGATTAAATAAAATTAAGCTTGTTTTGGATGTTCTGCTTCTTCTCCAAGCCCCCAACACCAACCATACTCTGATTTTTCTTTTCTTCTTTTTTCTTTTTTTTTTTTTTTTTTTAAACTCCTGAGTTAGAGGAGCTCGGAGTAGAGATATGAATCACAGATTAATTTCTTTTCCTGTGCTGAACGTGTGATCAATAGGTGTGTTCAACAAATACTGAGCGACTTTCTATGCGGTGGGAGGGTGTGTGTGTGTGTGTGTGTATGTGGGGGGGAGGGGGCTTAAAAAAAGAACAAAAAAAAAAAGAAAAAGAAAACTAGCACTTTCACTCCCTCAAGTTGATGAACTCACAACAGAAAGGAACAGGATGAATGTGTGTGATTTTTTCCCCCTTTCTTTCACCATGCTCTATCACCTTTCCTCTCAGGCCTGTTCTCTCTCTCAAACTTTTCTTCCCGCCTGTATCTCAGCCTCTCACCCGACATCACCCCTCACTCCTCTCTCTTCCCCTCTGCCACTGCCATCTATTTTTTTTTTTTTTTTTTGTGACTCTCCCAAGGGACCCTGGAGCCGGCTGACATCACAGTCGGCCCCGGCGACGGCCTATAAATTATGAGTGACAACTCTTTGGACCAATAAAGGCACCGCTATATTTCATGCACAGTAAATCTGATGGCAGATTGCTGTGGCGTGTGGCGGCTGACGTGTTTATTGTCGACGTGGCGACGGTAGCGTTGGGTGGAAGGGTTCGAGGGGGTGATGGGGGTTCGGGGGGGGGTCGCTCCACGACATTGTTGAGTTTTTTGTAAAGCTCCCAGTCTATATGGAGGTCAGACAGATGGGAACGCTGGGATGCGGGCGACCAATTCCTTCCATTCGGCAAGCCTCGCAAATCCGCAAGCACACACACTCACACATCATCTTTAAAGAAGGCTGTTTTTTTTTTTTTTTTCCTGAAGCTTTCGCAAAGCCATGCAGCCACTGCTTCCAGTGCAACCATCTGTCCCCAATCCGCACATCCTCGCAATGAAATGTTTAAGGTCGCAGACGCTGCGGCTCCGTGACTTTCTGATCGGAAGAGGGAATTAATGACTTCCGAACGACGACGCCTCCAACTCACTGGAGTTTCTGCGCTTTGAATGAATCCAGTTTCTGTCCTGCTCAGCTCCAGCAAAAGAACAAATGGTCGTAAACCAAAGTGAGCTGAGAGATTAATACGTAGATGCAATGAAGAGAGTGCAGAGATCTCACAATTTTAAATTGCCCCAGTTGTCTTGTCCAAAATACGACCTGTTGTTACCGTCTCTCACTAGCGGCCAGGTCCTCACACAGGGACCCAGGTCCTCACACAGGGACCCAGGTCCTCACACAGGGACCCAGGTCCTCACACAGGGACCCAGGTCCTCACACAGGGGTCCCTCCCAGGTGCGGTCAGAGCCACTCCCACCACCTCTGGGCTGCTTACAAACTGCACACAGCCAAAAACCAGCTGCAAATTTTTAAACAGCCCAACTTTAATAATTGATAGGCTTTATTGGTTAGCTTATCGATTAAGGCTAACCAATATAGGTTATTGGTTAGCCTTAACCAATAAGGCTAACAGAGTGTCATTTGTACATAAATTGCGGAAAGGTTTCTATTCTGCTCAGACAATTTTTATTTATTTTTTATACTTCCATCTTAAATCCAATGAAATCAAACTGCTTGTCTCTAAATTTCCTGAACTGCAGTCCCTTCGCGTTAGACATCTTTTCTAATGTATAGCAACAATCATACTAAGTGACCCGGCGCTGATTGCACTGCAGTCAACCCATTCTCACCCATGCAATAAACAATTCCTTATAATTATCATTTAAATGGCCGCTAAAGCATGATCAGGGCATTACAAGTCCTCTGCCACGGCCCCCTAAATGGACAGATTTCAGCAGACGCTCGCTGCTGTGATCGGCATCATTATATTTTAATTAATCCATTCTTCTCACAGCAACACAGTAATTACAATCTATTTTATGACACGGCATGCTGGGCAAGAGGAGATGGAGGGGAGAAATAAGGCATGGAGAGAACATAAGGTTTGAAAAGAGGAAGGTGGGGAAAGGAAACGAGGAGGAGAGGCGATGGCGGTCAGTTGGAGGTGAAGAAAGGGAGATAGCGGATAAAAAAAAAAGACACCCCAAACACCATGATGGATGACCGACGTATCATTGCCCTTGTGGACACTGTAAAAGCATTTATTCAGTGGCTCACTCACTCTGCATACGGTGTGAGGGAGACAGTACGCGCTGCTTCTCTAAATCCTTACAGGTACACTGAGGCATGCTGGGAGTGTGATAACAGCATCTGAATATCACAAGATCCTCTGTCGTGTCATGAAACAGACTGTGGGATTAGGAGGTTCAACTGCTTTAGTTCAGGTTTTTTCTTATATATTAAGCAGCTACACAACGGAGCCCGTTGTGTGTTTCTGTGCGCTTGAGGTTACATTAAAATACAAGCCCAGCCAGATAGAGACCAGATGATCTTCAAACCTTGGAATTAAAAACAAGGATTTACTGTCCCGTTTTCTTTTCACCATGACTGCACCGTACTCGGCTCATTCCGACAGCAAAATATGGAAAATCATCAATTTTATACCGAACAAAAAAAAAAAAGTTACTTTCCACAAAAATGCAATGTAAACAATATAATCTGAACGGATGAGCTGACGTACGATCAAAAAGCTTACGCGAAGCTGAAATCGTTCCAAGGATTAAATAGAAAAGCGAAAGTCAGTGAAAGTTTTCCTTAAATCTTGGTGAAGAAGATTAAATCTAAGCAGAACTAACAGCTACCACTGGTCTGTCAGATGTTCAAAAGCCGTTCAAACCGAAGATGAGGTGAACAATACACACTTAAAGAGTGAGCAATACTTAGAAAAGCGAAACCGCTGCAGAAATCCGTCATTCACTGTTTATTTTCCGGCGCGTTTTCTCGCGTACAAACGGTTCACATGGAAACTCCACGCAAAAAGGAAACTGAGACCTGGATTCAAACCCAGAATCTTTTGTTGCTGCAACACTGCTAAATGAGAAAAATTTGTTGAATGATAAAAATGGTAAAAAAATGAATTGGTTCCAGCATAAATTAATACAATTGTGCACATGGTTTTTAGAAGCTAAAGTCAGGGGGAATCTAGAGCTTTAATGGATTTAAAGTAACATATTTTATAAAACAGTTCTCATTTTTTATACAGAAGTCATTAAAAGTAAACAAGTATTTCCTAAAAATACAGGAATAATTAAAAAGTGTTAAAGATTCGACATTAAAATAGTTGAAACAACAAAATTTGTATGTAGGTCAAAAAATGTATAGAAAAGCATCTGCAGCTCTCGCTAGCATAAATGCTTTTTCCTTAATTAATGAGGTACATTTTTTTTCTTATGATCAAGAAAACATTTTCCCATTGACCGCTGTTGTAAAATATGCATTAAAGCAACCGTTAATAGGCTCACAAATTCGAAATATTAATAAATAAATCTTCAAAATATCCTTCATAACATTTCCCTACTTTCATGTATAAAATTTTATCCATTGAAGTCATTATTTTTTTATGACTTTGTGTGCATTTTGTCCCACTCAAAGCAAAAAAAAAAAAAAAAAAAACAACAAAAAAAAACACACCCGGCTGTAACCTGTGGTTTCAGACAGAGAAACTAAAAAAAAAATAAAAATAAATAAATAAAATGTCTGACTCCTGTGCCAAGCCAGCAATTTTCATTTAATGACTGGGCAGCATGTTTGAGTCTGGTTTCCAGTTATCAATACATCCAAGGGCAGAAGTTTGCTCAGGAGAAGCCTCTGGACGCCGGCCAATCAGAGCAGCAGCATGGGCTGGCTGGGAAGGGGAGCCGTAATGAGTCTCAAACAGAGGCTGCACAGTCGAGCACCGCTAGCAGCTTGTAAAGCGTAGGTAGACGGGTCCTTTTACACAGAGAGTACTGCAGATATGCTGTTATTTGCGAATATTAAATAAATGCACTACTAATGAAAACCACAGATTTCACTAAATGGAAACTCCTTGTCAAAAACGGTTACGTAATAAACACGTCTAAATAAAATATGTAAAAAAAAAAAAAATGTAAAAAGCAGCTGTCTTTTTGCTTTTAAACAGCAGATCAGTTGAAACAGGAAGTGAAGCGAAGCATTAAAGAGAGGACACAGCGAGCTGCTGAATGAAGAGCCGCAGGTGACAGGATGCTCACGTCTCAGCACGGCAACCGGCTCCGTTTGCTCTGCCCTGCTGATGCACACACACTCATACATGCACGCCGCCAATGTGTGCATGTATGAGTGGACCCGGAGCGGCTTATTTTATGTCCTGTATATTTTTCTACATAGTTTATGTGACCTACAGCATTAGCTGCCCTCCTGTTGCTTAATTTGTTCATTTGTCATGAATCAGGTTGTGAAAATCCAGCAGAAGTCTGTTTCTGTGTAAACTTCACACACACCCATGCACAGGCATCTGTGTATGCTCAGTACGGTACACCTGTGGACGCTCTCGTCTGTCGATAAAACCATAATCACATGTTGCTGTAATTCAACTGAAATTGAAGGCTTTTTTTTTTTTTTTCTTTTCTCTCCTCACTTGTTTTTGTTGTCCGTACTAAACTCGATGTCCGCTGCCTGTTGGCTCTCCGGTACAACTCATGTTTGAGGTTTCACCAAGATTATGGATCAGTTAAAAAATAATAAGATCGGTGTGGCTCACAGAATAATGAGAAACGGCCTGCAGCCGACGACCGCTTCGTGAGAAGTTTGTTTCGCCACCTGAAGAATTTGGTGACCTTTAATTCGAAACGGGGTTATCTGGTTTTTATCAAACACAGCAAGCAGTCCTGTAAAGCAGCATTGAAAATGCATTTAGGCATCATGTAGAGATGATGACAGTAATTTTAGAATCTGTTCCCCGCTTCATGCAGCTTCCTACATGTTTTCTGTAGATGCATTTCTAGTGAACAAAGAATTGTGCAAACTGAAATTATGAACATAAATTTGCTTAATGAAAACACACAAATTTTGGACATTTTGGACAACCACATAGCTGAGGTTGTTTTTCAGCTATATTAAAATAATGCATTTTACAAAACTGTGACGTAAAAACTTTTTCCGCATCACTCGAATCACATAACCAACATCCGTTACTACTGCGGAAACGATGAAGAAGACAACAGGAAGAGTTTGGAGGATGACATAGCGGCATGCTTTCCAATGACTTATCGTTTTTAATGAGTAATCTTGAGTGATTTTAATTGCGTTTCTTTTTTAATAGAAACATCAAAATTGCTAAATTGTGTTTTTTCTATATATACATATTAGCGGAACGATGCCTTTCCAATAGTCAAGAATCTGAAGAAATTCCAAAAGACTTAAACATTGACAGTTCACCGACAGCAATGCAAATAGTGAGTGATTTTTTATAACTTTTTATTTAGTTTAACTGAATTAGGCTACTAACCTCACTGGCTAAAAATGTACTTTTCTAAGTGTCACGATGGATGTTTTCTAAATCACCAAACAAATAGAAAAACTATATTATCTGAACGTTAACTGTACTTACTGACTTGAGGAATGGAAAATGACAGAACGGGAGAATTTGTGGAGAACACGTAAAGTCATAAATGGTAAAAGAAAAGAGGCACAAGCCCTGCCACTTAACACAATAAACACAAGAGACGACTGTGTGTTTCGTCAGTGTGTGTGTTTTATGTTGTGTCAAAAATCAAATTGTAATTACACTGCACGCTCCTAAATCGCAACCATAATCAAACGGTCATGTGCCTAAAGATTTCCACGCCTACTTATCGATCCATAAAATACAGAAACAAATGAAATAAAAAAACAAAGGAGAAAACAAAAGAAAGTAAACCCTGATGGTTTTGGGAAGGTTTTCCCACCCTTGAAGCTTTTCAACCAAAGTATTGCCTGGATGTCCAGTGGAAGATAAATGCTACACAATATTCAAATTTTTCTCACGAATAAAAATCTAAAAAGTGTGACGTGCATTTTGTCCCCCTCTACACTCTGGCACCCCTAAATAAAACTGATTGCAACCAGTCAGATTTAGAAGTCTAATTAGAAGGTAGAGCCCACATGTGTGTGATTTAATGTCAGCACAGGTAAACCTGGATAACTCCTAGTGTTATTACAATACCTGTGGTGAACATGGTATCCTGCTGCATTGATGGTCCAGCCCGGCTCTTCAGGGTCAGGAATCTTCGCCGTCATGGCAATCAAATGCTGAACGTCCCTCCATGTCATCAACGGACTAATGCAAGGAGACATAGCAAGAGGAAAACATCAAACATGTTGGTTTCTCTAAACCACAATTTGCACAAAGGGAAACACTTAAACTCTGTGTGATTCCGTAAAGGGGAATCTTACAGGGAACCACAAACAGGTTTCTGTGGATGGACGCTGAAGGACCGCTTTACAGGACTTAAAGCACAATTCATCAGGCTCACACACACAGAGCTCATACTGTATCACCGCAAAGGTTTATTGACGCGTAAGCGGCTGCGAAGAGACACTAGCGTACCTTTAAAAGCAGGTCCTCCATACATAAAAAAAGGCCCTCTTTACGTTAAGCCTACATTTACGATAATGGTGTCACTAAAAGCTGTGAATCCAACAAAAAAAAATAAATAAATTTGATTCTTAACAAAAGAGTCCAGAGAGCCAAATGCAGCAAAAGTCCTCTTTTTAATCCCAGGCAGGGGAATTCTAATAGAGCCGACTCAAGTGTCATGTCAAGCAATATACTAATGGAATCCAATTAAGACCTTTAAACTGCGCAGAGAGCTGGAGGATATTAGCTCAGTTTTCTATAACAAAAGACCAAAGGGTCGTCAAAGAGGTTTTTTTTTTTTTTTTTCCTCCAGTGTATAAAAAGCATAAAAGAAATTGGGGTTTTTCTCCTTTATCCACTCATTATTGTTCTCTAAGAAAATGATTTGAATGGAGTGAAGGAAAAGTGTTCAGCTGCCGACTCTAAGAAGCATTTTTTTTTTTATTATTTCTGAGGAGAAATGCCACTGATCTCTGCCTCAACATGTGTACACAGACACCATTTTTTTTAGCACAGTGGAGACGAGGAAGACTCTTAGAGCAGTACAACACATTAATAATAACTTATTCTATTATTAATGTCATAACTTCATTCAGCGTCGTGTTCAACGCCTATGAAGTTTGACATTTTGTCATATTTTAACCACAGATGCTTTACTTGGATCACCCAAGTAGCACATAACTGTGAAGGGGAAGAACATGTTGCGCAACGAATTAAAAAAAATAACTGAGGCTGAAGAAAAAAAAAAAGGAACTATGAATTTATAGATTGAATGAAGGAGCCATAAATTTGTGTTCAGGTGGATTGAATTTGGAAAACCAGGCTTTGAACACCATTTTCAGTAGATCTATCAGCATTTTTCCAGCCAGACTCTGTGTGAACATCAACTTTCAAGTCTGGACATCAATTCCCAGTTTGATTTAAGTCTGTGCTTTGACTAGGAATCACAGTTGCTTTACATCAGGATTAAAAAGCCACATATTTAGAGTTGCTTTCTGAAGCTCAATAAATGGAATATTAACCAACAACATATTTGATGTGAATCAATGATTTTAATGATGGCACTTGACAATATGTCATATCTGTTATTGCTTTTCACATTTGTTGATGATTGATGTGTTTATGATGGTTTTTACGTTTTCACAATGTAAAGCACTCTGAACTGCCGTCCTGCTGAAACATGCTTTACAATTAAACCTGACTGACTGACTGACTGACTGACTGACTGACTGACTGACTGACTGACTGACTTTCGCCTTCCTGTGAAATTCTACTTAATTCTCATCTCCCTTCAGTGCTTGTTATGGAATTTCTCACATTGACCTTGATTCCTCTGGTGGAATTTCAACTGGGTCAATCAGCGAACAGAGGAAGAGTTGTGATGTCGACTGTGACCCTGTTTTACAATTGTAGTCTGCCTGTAGTTTTAACAATGGCAGCGGAGGAAAACAAAGTCGTTCAGTCTGTGTTGGCAACTCTTCCAAATATTGGTCCAAAGCCACTTCATTGCTGGAAAAATGTCTTTCTGCTCAGCACTTCTCTCTTTGCAGTAGAGGATGTTTGTTTACAACGGACAAATTTTCCAGTAGGCTTCGTCGCGTAGCTCCTTTCATGGTCAAGCTGGAAAATTACATACCAAAATCAGATCCAAATGTTTAAAACTTCAACAGAGTCCATCATTTCTCAACAGTTAAAGGTAAAACCTCTCTGTACAAAGCTACAAACCTCTGTTCTAGAGGTTTGAGCTACAAAGCAAAGCTAGCTTGGCCTGCACCATTGCGTTGTAGCTCTGGCTGCTTGCTTAAGGTTCTTGTTCTGGTCAACTTTCAACACAGCATCCTTTTCCTCCAGGCTCATTCAGTCTTATGTACCATCAATCTTCCCATTGGCCTTTTTCCCGTCTCTGAAGGGGGAAAAAAATCATCCCACAACATGATTCAAGCTGGAAATCATGATCATTTTTACAAAACCAATACACCATTTTTCCTTTCCCTCCCCATTTCAGCCCCCAAAAAATACACCAATGAAAATCCACTAAAGTATGAGACAAAATGTGGAAAAGTTGAAGTGGCAGGAATGATTTTTAAAGCCAGAAAGTAACATATGCAACTTCCTCTACATATGCGCTCGTTCACAGTTTTTGCTCAGTGGCAAAACTTTCTAATCAGATGTGGAGAAAAGACCTTGTCAAAAGAACAAAATAACAAGTACGCTCTTCATTATTCTGTTAGACATTTCCAAATGTACCAGGCACAGACATAAGCGCAGATTCCATTCACGTATTTGGAAAAAGAGAAAAAAAAACAAAAAAAACGAAGCAGAACAAAAGTGAGGAGAGAAGCTTTCATTAGGAGAATAAAACAAAACCCCAGCAAGAAGCAAGAACAGGCAACTAAAACAACACGATAGGAATAATACCAGTAACACTAATAATAGATGGATGGAACAAAACAAAACACAAAGCACAAACAATTATTTTAAGCTTTGATTTCAAAGGGATCGCAGAGTGTGCGTGCGTATGAGGGGGGAATAAGCTTTGTACTTTTGAACCGTTGCTGCTCGCCACGCGCGGCGTGTTGTATATTAGCGGCAAGCAGCATGATTCTGTTGTGTGCACTCCCCCACCTCCATCGTAAGCAGCAGCACCACCATCACCCCTCTGGTGGAATCAGAGAAAGCCCCGCGGCCCCGGCTGGTTTGCATAAAGCAAATAAAATTTAATTTGCTTTGCTAAATCAAAGCATGTATGGTATTCCGAGCTGCTCTCTCTGGGACAAATTACTTCAAACGGCCTCCTTTGTATCATAACAGAATTAGAAAAATAAATAAATAAATAAATAAAAATAAAAAATCAGCCCAATCAGTGGCACTCCAAAACCCTCGACTCAGGAATTAATTATTGAACCGAGGGCTTTTCTCTCTCCTGGCAGTCAGTGACACAGATCTATTTATTTTGGAGAAGTCGTTTTGCTCTTAAAAGCACACTGTTGGCTGAGACCGTAGCTTTCCGACTCGCTCGCTCAGAGTTCTCTCTCCTCTTTGCAGCACAACCCCTGAAGGAACATGTGAATAGGTTCAGACCGCAAAATTAATCTGAAAACTCCACAACCAGCATTTACCGGAGTGCTGGTTAAACAGAAGAATTACTTATGCTGTAATGGACTCTGGTTGAACTGAACCATTAGCGGAGTTTTTCTTTTCTTTTCACAAAAGGTCCTCGCTTGACAAAAAAACACTGGAGTGAGACTAAAGTATTTATGGCTTTAATTATTTACTGTGACTCGAGAACTCAACTTTAATTACTCGTGGCGTCTTATTAGAATATAAAAACACATAAACAACTGATGTGTTTGTGTAGAAACATTTCTGTCTTTTTAAAGAAAAGTCATTCACAATTTACAGCGCTGGGAAAAAGCATTTTCCTTGTCAAAGATTTGGGGGAGATGTGAGAGACATCTTGGACCGGTCGCCAGGCCAACACAGACCGGCTTCACATTCAGTTTTTATAGATGCAAATGTAAAGTAAGCAAAGTGTCTATTTGACGCAACGTTGGGTGCAATTATGTCATCATGGAGTCCTGGCTGCAACATTTGAATCAAGGCTTTACTGAAGTGGTAGCAGTGATGCACATGGGAGTTTCACATGGGAGTTTCACACCTGCAGTGAAATTTGTTGACACGTCTAAAAAAAAAAAAAGAGTGTCAGGAATTCAAATTTTGTATGCTACAATGTCAAATGAGTAGAAAGGCACTGGCAGATATGTTCTTATCGTCTAATGCTATAGAAGAGGGAGGATGATACACAACAACATGATGATGGCGTTGGAAAAATCCAGTGGCCAGAAGAAAGTTTGCAGAGAGAACATAGACAAAGACCATTACATCTGAAATTATGGTTTTTGGACGGTAAGAGGAACTAGAATTTGCTTCTTTCTCAATTAATTTTCATGACATACTTCCAGGCATTAATTATCTCATTCTGTCAAAGTGCTTTAAATACCGCAAAAACAATTGAAAACATACAAATAAACAAACAAATGAAAACTAAACCGCAACAGCGATGAATAGAAGACGAAGCTGGCTGATCAATGGGTTGTAAAAATTGAAGGCAACCACCTCTGAGCATCCTGCAGACCTTTACAGTCATCTTCCCCTCGATAAGGCTCACAAAGCACTACAGCAGCCGTCACAGTGAGCACACAACTGTTTACAAATCCCCAGTTAACAGGATCAGGCCTCATTGACTGGGCCACTCCGATGTGTCTGATGTAATCTATTAGCCGTATGATAGTCAGTGTCTCAGTCAAATCGATAAACCGGGGTCTCCATATTGCTCCACTGTGAACTGTTATTCCACTTTAGCCCCGTTGAAAAATGCAGCACCACAATGAAGGTGTGCGTGCGCGTGTGCGCGCGAAATACCGTCTTACTTCAAATTGTGTGCATATGATGCATGTGCATTTGTTTTTTTATGCATTAGGAATAAAAACATATTTAAAATGGCTGTTAAATCTTCAGATAATAAATAAATTGTGCTCATGTCCGTGTGTTGAGTAACTCAGTTGACATGTGTAATAACTACACACCCGGTCGAGTCACTTGTATCACTGTACAGTGAAACCGGTCCAGTGCACCAAATGTGTTTATTATTGCCACTTGTCATCCATAGCACGTCTAAAAACGCATGTATGGGCAATGTGTGCACGCTGCGGGTTTGTGTGAGGGAGTGTGTCTGTAGCTGGTGTAACTGGGTTTCCAATTAAGTTGAACCAGAGGCTGGATCAATGCGAGTCCTCTGTGTACAGGAATGAACAGCCCCTGGGCCCTCAGAGCATGCCCACGAATAATTTATCACTCACAGTGGGCCCAGGCAGCGAAGAGGAGGAGGGAGGAGGAAGAGGACTGGCATGAGGAGAAGGAGGCAGAGAGCAGGAGGACAAAGTGTCCATCCGAGGGGAAGAAAACGTCAAATGTGGACAATGGAGAAGATGGGGGGGGAGAAGGAGGAGATGAAGGGTAGGGACTAAACAGAGAGAGAGAGAGATCAGGGCCCAGAGGAAAACACTGTCAGCTCTCGATCATTTAGATGCCCGACTCTCCACGTCCCACCCCCATAAACAACCACTGAAAATGAAATTCTGGTGACAGCCAAAGCCCCATTATTCTCTCCAGTTTGTTCGCTGTGTCGTCCATGAATGTGTTCAAACCGATGTGATAATGAATGGAGCCCACATACTTGAGAAGTAAATCGGACTTACTGCCATGGTGAATGAAAGATTTACTCTGTTATCAAATGGGAAACTTTGAATATTTCGTGCAGAAATATTCACTCAACTATGCACTCAACTTCCCTCAAGTTGAGTGCCGAGTGACTGCTGAGCTTCTCGCCTCTGTTGAAACTTGGCAACGCCTTGGACTTGGGTTTAATTGTATGGATACTAACAAACATTTTGCATCAGAAAAACCTGGACCAGCACAGACTGGAATGGTGTTAAATCCATACCCTGTGCAAAACAACCACATCGTCCACAACAAATGGCAGAATCGGTCACTAAGCAGGCAGAGTTACGATAGGTCCAGCTGAACCGTCAATACAAGCAGTAAACCTGATCCAAAGTAGGTTACAAAGAGTGAGACACACTGCAGCAAGTTAACAAGGAAATATTTAGAACACGGCTTCTGATTCAATTATGCACAAATCATAACAGTAACCTGCGACAGACTGGCGACCTGTCCAGGGTGACCCCGCCTCTCGCCCGGAACGCAGCTGGAGATAGGCACCAGCAACTCCCGACCCCGTTAGGGAGAAGGGTGACGGAAAATGGATGGATGGATAACAGTAACGCCACAGCTGAGTTCATAGACTTTGCAGATTGGTTAATGTACATTACTCCGGATGTCTGGATTTATGACTGTAATGCTGGCGTGTCAAATAAGTTGATGTGACACGAGAGCAATGTGCGGTTTAAAGTAGCAATATGAAACTTTCACAAGAATGTGTTTTTTCCATATTTGTTCAAACTATCGTCAGGTCATATTTCTGCAGTTAGTACTGGGAGCACTGGGAGAAAGCAGAGGAGCTTGTTTTCTTCATAGATTTTTTTTTTTAATAAAAGAAATATACTGCAGCTTTAACAGAAATAGAAATCCATTAAATGAAACTCATCAAGCAAAAATCAAAACAGATTTACAACAGTTCAAGCTAAAAAAAAAAAAAAAAAAGGATAATTTTGCATGCCACTATTTGCTTCATCTGGCGTCCACTGTTCACTCAAAATTATAAATCATATTACAGCAACATTTACCTTGAGATGGATTTACACTAATGGGTACTGTTTATCAACCAGCTGACTTCAGAAGAAAATTTTGCGCGTTGGATTTTGCCAAGACGTTTCATACTAAAGGGGCCTGAAAATTGATCATGTTTAGAATTTTAGCTTTTGAAGTGATGTGTTCCTTGTGTTCTTTTACATCACATCCCTGAACTGCAATTCAAAAATATCAATGCTTTTTTTGCAAGACACTGCATTCCTGAGCAAAGCTACGAGCACACAGGCATCAGATGCTGTCCGATTCAGCGTCTCCACCCCCGTCGAGTGTCACAGTCCCCAGTTTGTCTCGATCAATCTCCCAGTAGCAAGGCATGGACAGGCAACATGCTCCATGTGGTTCTGTAATCTTCTCTTAATGTGCTGCACTCTAAGCCTAAATGAACCCACTTGGAGTGACTGTGAGCAGACTGAGATTCCTCCCATGTTATCTGAACAAGTGTTACTAATGGCTCCATCAATTAAGCGAAGTCCAATAACTGCATGCCTGCAGTCTCCTTTAAACACACTACACCAATTTAGCCCTGATTTCTGTCGTTAATAAGTGCACGTGCGAGCGCGCGCGGGGGACATGTGTACGTTTGCGCGATCCTGAGACCACAGGCCGTCTGGATCTGTACGTGTGTGTCTGTTGGTATAGCTCGCCGTGTGAAAGCGGCTCTGCAAAAAAAAAAACTGCGTGGGCCGGCGTGTATGACTTATGAAAGTGCTTGGCGCACACCAACAGTTCTGGTTCTGCAAGAGCTTAATCTGTTGAATGTGCATGTTTCCCTCGCTGCAAAACAAGCAGTGCTCAATTTGCATCTATATAAAGCAAGGGAAACACAAAAACAGAGCAGATAAATCTCTCAGACTGTTTAAGTCTTATGCAGAGTATGTCAAGAGCCATTGGATAAATTGTATTGCTTTTGTTTATGCATGCCTCTGCTCTGCGTCTGCACGCATTATTTGATAGCCACTCTTCCTGATGTGGCTGAAGAAATTTAGCTCCTTATAGTAACGGTTTTACATACAAAGAGCCTTTGGATGTACCTTAACTCTGGTAACAAATAGAACGGACCGGGCATCCGGAGGGATTCATTTCGAGCCCGATTAAAGGCGTTTTCATGGAAATTCATGCACGTGTTGTTGGTCGGTATGTCGGAATTGTAAAGGTTTATGACGCAGGTGAAAGCATCAGATTGAAGATCTTTCTTTACTACAATAAAGAGGAACAAATTTGACCAATGTTTCAATTCACATTTTTAGAGGTGTGCAGTAAAAGTATTAAAAAGTACTTTCAATAGTCTACTTTAGCTACTGAAGGATGGTCGTCCACATGAAGCTGGATATCTTCAAAAACAGGTAACATTTTATTTTTATTTTGGCCTTTCATCTACACAAGAACACTTTAACACCACAAAAAAACATTACTTATGAAAACCAAAGTGCAGATTCTAAAAAGCGCCATTTGTTTTTACGTGTGCAAACACAGATTTAGAGTCATGTGCATTATAGTTTGTGACATGTAATGCACCAATATACACATGCTTGCTTCACATTATCTTGTTTTTTCATCTTTATATGCTAATACTCTATTTAATGAGTATTTCTACCAATATATTTGTCCAAACAAATGAACTTCCTGGCACCATGTTTAATTCATAACAGGAACTCATGGTTGTTTTGACGCATTCTGATTGACTGACATATGTCCGGGCTTTAGCTTTGTTCTAAAATAAGCAACCATCTATGGTAAAATAAATAAATAAAAACACATTCATGGAACTAAAATTTCAAACTTGATATCATCACTCAGATAAATATTCGATACCATTTGTTTGAGTTTTTTGGAATGCACAGGGGGTTTTTGTAGTTAACATTAAATTGCTGATTAATTACAATATGGTATTTTAACCTCCTTAATTAGGGCAAAACCGATAAGTCTCATGACCCCAAAAAGACTTATTGTGTTTCTTGGATGGCAAAAAAAGAACTTTCTAACCAACTGGAAAATAAAAGCCAGCTAAATTTGAATAAAGTTTAATTGAAATGATCAGCAGCAAAAAAACACTTAGATTTAGTATGAACAGAAAAATTTCAAGTGAACGTAGCAGGCAATGCTTTTCACCAGGGAGCCCAAATACACTAAAGCTAAATAATATAAAAGGTAGAGATCTGCAGAAGCTAAAGCATCAGGTGGAATCACAGCAAAGCCAAATGTCCAGCTGATGAATGGTTGAAGAGAAACAGATAAAGTGACAGAGAGGCAGCCGGAGTGATAAAGCGAACGATCAGAGAATGACTGGCAAACTGTGGGGGACTGATGATTTGTTTGACACTACGGATGGAGACAAATGGAAATGATATGAGACAAAGCGGAGTGAGAGGCCAGAGGAAGCAGGCAGACAACAATGACCTGACACTGTGCACCAAGTATCAGACTCCGCTACGCTCACCATGGTCAGACTGCTAGCAGAGCATCAGTTGAGAATCTAAGTCAATGGAAGGAATTATCTTTATGCTATTAGAATGCCAACATTAGCGTTTGGGACATCTGTGCTAGCTGCAACATTTTGAATTGAGACAGTATTGTAGGCTTGAATAGCTTTTGCTGATAGGCCAACTTATTTTTATACATGAACACAACAATATTTTTTTTATTTTTTTATTTCCAGCGCCCCTTTCGGTTTTTCTGAAGCAAACATTAACCCTCAGCGGGCCAAGAGAAGTGGCTCTGTCGTTCGCCGCTGTTGTTGACGTTGTTTGTGCATCAGATTTACAGGTGTACCAGAAACACTCGAATACAAAAGTTCCGGCTCAGGACTCTTGTATGTAAAAAGATGGGGGCATGGGAGGGAAGTGATTAACATTTTTAACATTTTAAAATCTATGCAATTAATTACTTGACATGAAAGCGTTCCCGGCCCTAATTAAAATAATTAAAATTGAAAATTGTAGGTATGTGATTGTGAGTGTTTAATTAAGGTTTTTGCTTGTTTGTCTTTTTGCTTTTATTTTAAATTGGAAGGCTGGCTCATATTCTCACTACTGATTCTAGACTGAAAAAATGTTCTAGACCAAGAAGACAGAAACTCACAAAAATCTGTAACATTTTCTTATTAGAAGGTGATTTAGAAGAAACGGAATCAAAAATAACTCTAATATATGTTTTTATTTTACCTTCTTAATGATAAAAAAAGGTTTATTTATGTACCTGCAAACACTCTCAGATTGATTTTTACCCACATGGCAAAAAGTTTGGACATTACTAGCTCAAGTGGTTGGTCGTGTCACAATTTAGATTGTTTCTGACAAATGTGGATAAGAAAAGAAACATCCAGGTCGGCTGTACGAAAGTATGATTGAATGCAAGATTGTGCGTGTGTCTGAGAGAAAAGGCGAGAAAGACTGAGAAACAGAACAGCCTGAAAGCCGTACAAATATATACGAGAGAGAGAGAAAGAGCGAGAACTCAAACCCATAAAGACGTGAGCAGAATCCAGCTGGTTTGAGCAAGAGAGGTGATATATAGTTTAGTCAGTGGCAGCAGGTCATGACAAAGCCTTTAACAGTAATGTCTCGGGAGTCGCCTCGCCCAGGGGACCCACACTCCATTTTACAGCCAAGTAACTGAGACTGAGAACACTGCGGCATGACAGCTGGAGCAGTAAAGCTGGCCTCTAGGACAATCCATATTGTGAAGGTGGCGCAGATACCACTGATACGGCCACAAAACACCGGGCCTGAGGTCACACCAGCAGCTGCCGCGTGGAGAGCAATCAGAAAAAGGCTTTGGAAACGGCAGCGAGAGGGACACAGGACAAAGGAGAACGAAGACAGAGGAGTGAATGTCGACGACAACAAAAAAAGATGAATGGAAAATAAGAAATTTTAGTTTAAAAGAGGTGTGCATGAATCAAAATAAAGCCATTTCAGAGAATTCAAATAGCATTTATGGACTAATATTTTCAGAATCACTGATGTGTTTACAGTCGTGTCTGAGAAAAAACAAGAGGTGTAAAAAGTTACTTAAAAAGGGAAAGTATATTTTCTGTCATGTCTCACAGCAGCTTATACAGGCTGTGAGATAGTGAGAGAGAGTGACACGTTTAGCATGTAGCATCAAGGCTACACATAATAAAGCAAAGTTATTTCTTTATTTCTTTTTGAGCTTTGAAGCTGTCTGTCCTTAAGAATGCTAGGTTTACAAATGTTGGCAACTTTTTGAAAGGTGAAAGGTTAAAATAAGGAGGGTAGCAAACTAATCAATGTACTCTAGCAATCTAAACTGAAATTGGGAGGGATATGGCATAATGTTAGCTGATATCGTCCCTTTGTTGACCTTCGTTAACTCAGGCTGATAGCAATTCAATTCACCAAATCAAGACTCATCGGTCCTCTCTCGCTTTTTGGGTGAGATTATGGTACACCACAGCATCAACGATGCTTCCTAGATCTTGTAAATGTTTGAAAATTTGATTAATGTTCAATGAGCTGATACACCAAGTCACCTGTTGAGGCGGATTAACAGCCTATGACAGGTTTGTTACAACCACTGCGAGGTTGTACAAGCTCACTAGATGTATTTCCATATAACTGCTCAAATTGACATTTTGAAAATAAATTCGCTCAATGGAAAAATGCCAATTTTGGGAAAAAATGTTTCTTTGATGAAAAAAAATTTTGAGGTCGTTTTTGGATGTATCAAAAATGGTTTATTTCGCATGAGTCACGTGATCAAAACTCAGATGTTGCCGCTGGCGCAAACCAGGAAGAAGAAGATAGCAGGAAGCAGTAAGAGGATCACGACACTCCTTGTTTCTTAATGACTTATGTGATCAAACTTATTCAGGTGTGACTTTAACCTCGTCTCTAATTTAATGGAAACACCACTATTGCGAGATTTTGTTCGTTTTTTCAACATTAGCAGAATATTGACTAGGTTTTTTGGACATATGCAATGGAAACCCAGCATTGCTCAAATAGGAGACGACTTCTCAGAACATCTGCTCAGTTTGGCCCAAAATTATTCATACCTCTGACCGATTTAAATTTAAAACAATTTCCAGGCATGTAAAAGCCCCAAGAAGATTGTTTCTGATTGGAAATGAAACAGGCATGTCTCAAAAATAAGAAGATAGCAGAAACACAGTCAATGACCAACAAGAAAGACTTTATTGGCATCAGAGCAAACTCGCCTTATGATTGCTAACCAGCATTTTGCATGTCGTCACTCGTACTTTTGATCATTTATCCTTTGGAATGAGCTCCAGGTTTTTAGGACGGAAGGTTTCCTTCTTATCACTCTAATCTTTAATCCAAAACATTCATTTTACTTCCTAGTCAGTCAAAGTATGTTGGTAAAATAATTTTAAAAATGGCTCAAATCTAAATAAGCCAAATGTTTGGATAATTCTGGGTATATACTCTAGTCTAGGAAATGCCAAGCCTTTTCCTAGGGGACTTTATGAGAGAGTATTTTTGGTGTATTAATTGAGATAATCACTAATTTAATCTTTGAATAAGACTAAAACAAACAGCATGTCATTTTGTGCTTCTTCTTCTAACCAGCTCAGCTCTTCGCTGCACACAGTGTGACGTCACCTCGACTCCTGCTTCAAATAACCACTGACTGCATCACAGCTGGAAAAGGTACGACATAATTCAAATGATCTTCTCATAGTTTTCTCCTAAAGAAAAAAAATGGATCATTTTCACATAATTTAATCAATGCAGCATGTTGTCAACTTTATGGGCGTTCAAGATATCAGAAAGAGTAGAAAGAAACCAGACTGACTGACTAAGCCCTGGAGCCTTACCCTGCTCTGCTACCCCGCCACCAGCATTTTGTGGAGCCCACTTTTACAGCAATTAATTAAGCCACAAATCTCTTGAGAATATATCTCTGAGTTTGGCAAACCAAGACACTGGGATTTCTGCCCGTGTCTCACGGCAAAAACTGCTAAACCTCCTACGAGTTGGAAAGGATCTGCTGAGGCTGCTGTAAAGCAACATTTAAGTCACGTACCTCCGAATGATGACTCGGCTTTGACATTGTCGATGCTGAAAGGTAAACCGGTGCTGGAGCTTTAAGTCTCTGATTAATGTTTCAGGATAAATTAGAAGATTTTTACTCAAAGGCAATAAAGTGTGAATCCATTTCAGGAGGGAAGGATGGAAGAAAACCTAACAGCTCAAGGATATAGACTATCACAGAAGAGAAGTTTTGAGAAAACTAAACAGGTTTATGGAAGATATAGAGTTCACTCAGCTTGAATACTGTAATGTGAAAAACAACCTTATTACAGATTTCCCTCATCTACATGTTCTCATTGAATTTTAGCAATTATACATCTTTATGTACATTTATGTCACAAGACATGTGACATGTAGTGTAACACAACAATTGTTGCAACATAAAATAGACAATTAGTATCCACTTCTATGGTGAAATTTTGTGACGTTATTTACAGAGTCCCTCCTGGAATCGAGTGTTTCTTTTTTGTTTCTATGCAATGCATCAAAGTGTAGGTGCTTATCACACGCCATCTAAATGATAAAAAAATATATTTTTTTTTACATTTTTTATCTTCTATATTTACTGCTTTAATTAGCAAATACAAAATCAGTCTCAATCTTCCAGGTAAGAAAAAAAAGAAAAACATAATTTGATAAGACACAAAACACTTTTTGTTTTTGCGAAGCGCTTTGGTGTCAGGCCATTACTATTTTTTTTTTTTTACCACTTAATTTAAGAATAAGCTCAATGAATGACTAATAATATACATATTTTTTGGTATTTCTTGGTGTATAACAGCCGCGAAATGCAAAAAAGTTGTACAAACAAATACCCATGTATCTGAGAAAGACCTATTAGAGTACGATCCGTCTCAGCCTGCTTCAGTCCCTGCCTGGGTGCTTCATCATGATACTATTGGTGTGTAGGATCAGAGGACTGACTGGCACTTACTTCACTTCCAAAGCAAGAGCCAGAATCCCTGCAGCAATCGGAGCGGCACTGGAGGTTCCTGGGAAGCGCGTGACGCACCCATCTCCAGTGTTGCTCACAGTCACCTGATGAAAAACAAAACAGACGCAGGTCAGGATACCACATCCCTATCTATTACCAGGGATCTGGTCCATTCTTGATTAAAAAAAAATATTTATTTTGTGAAGTTATTCACAGTGGTTAGAGCATCCAGAAGAAAAAAAAATACTCTACTCTTACTAAAGGAAGAAAAACCCAGGAACTATGTAAGAGACATGGCATGAATTTACTAATACAAAGTCTTACATATGTGAATTCTTTCTACAGGATTTACACTCTTTATAGATAGAGTTCCCATAGAGCACCATTAGCTGCATTTGCATTAACCATAAAGTAGCGCAAATTGAAAGATAAATTTATTTAATTTAAACAGGGCAATTTCACAAGAACTCAGTTATTGATAAAATGTCTTTGCAGGAGGATGAGGTGGTTAGCAGAATTTAGACAAAAGATTTGTGTGCATTTGTAATGGGATGGCAGCTACTGTTTGTGATCCTTTCCTCTTTTAGTAGCAAATGTAAAACAATTTTCTCCTGGCGTTAATAAAAAAAAAACAAAAAAAAAACAAAACAACTTATCATATCCTCCTTCGTCCAAAGGAGGAGTTGAAAAAGTGCATACATCCCACTAGAGCAAAGTGTTAACGCAGTGATAAAATTGCCCTTTCAGTTTCTCCAGTCCTGGAGCCGCTGAGACATTTTCTCGTGGTTTTTCTCCGTGTTACATCCGCCATCAACACTTCAGCTCCTTCCTCTCCCATTCTCAGCCACTACAGCCACTCTTTACCTCCAATTAACACTCGTTTCTGTATGTCTTCGAGAGTTTGCCCGGCAATCACCCAGGTCATTTGGCAGGCCTCGATAAATATCACACCAGTGGCTGCTCTTTAACAGGATTCGCTCTGCTCAGAGCAGCCTAAAAGTCACGCTGCTGGTTCACACACACACACACACACACATATATATACAGTCATTAGAACCAGACAGTGCTGTTAGACATATTAGAAGGTATTGACACACTAACCAAAGGCAGCGAGTCTCCCACGTTGGAGCCTGTCAGGGTGACGGCCATCACTCCAGGGCAGGGCTCACCGAAGTAGGCGGGCTTCCCCGTCTGGGCGACGGCTCCGATGGCGATGGTGTAGATGGAGTTAACGTACCCGTCTGCGCCACAGTGGTCATGATGCATTCCACCATTACCTGCCGCCCACATAAAGATGCTGCCCTTCCCACGTCGGCCCTGAAGGAAAATGTTGACTGGGTTTAGCATCTGTCCATGTGTCACCCCGTTCGTCCATCTGCTGCCACTTAGCAGGTCGCTTTCTTGAAACACGTCAAAAAGTAGAGAATTATTTTCCAAATTAGAACGCAAGAATGGTTTTATGTTGATAAGATGTCATTTGTTTTGGTTGATATTAGCAATCATATCAATACACCAAACTAAATGGACGCGATCATTTTGTCCTACAAGTCAAGAAGAAAGGGAAAGCGATGTGATTGGCAGACAGCTTCGTCACAGCATCGTTTTTTCCAAGTGTATTATAAGTGTTTTTCTTCCCCTCCCCACCAGGCTTAGTATTTATTATGTTTGTTTGTTTATTATAGTTTTATTTTTTATGTATATATATATATATATATATATATATACTATATAGATTGTGATAGCAAAGACAGGTTAAACATAGTATGGTCAGCATGAGGATACATAGGTGGCCTGAGGTCAGGTGTCATTTTTAACTCACAAGAACCTGAATCTTAGACTTTTTATACAGTTGGTGTTTAGGTATCGTTAATAATGTCCTCCAATAACAACATACATACCTGCTCATACTTTCACATTTAATATCAACTTTAAAAATTTCACTCAAAAACTGGCGAAGTGTCTGGACCAATGGGCTTAGAAAGTTTTCAGGGGAAAGACCTGAAAACTACATGATACATAATCCAGTCTGCAGTGGCTAAAGCTGCTTCAGTAAACACAGTACATCACAGGTGTTGTGTAAGAGGCTGTGTAAACGCAAACAAGTCATTTTTGTTATGGTAAAAAAAAAACAAAAAAAAACATAGCTTCAGCATTCATTGCGTCTAAATGGTGACATGTTGCAGCAGCAGAAGCTAACGTCAGCATCTGCAGTCCACATTTCTAAAGAGGGATTTTTTTTTTCAAAGAAATTACTTCCTGAAACATGACAGCTGAGTAGCGCTTTGCACGAAATAACAAATCAAAAATAATAAATAGCTTTGTTTCTGAGCTCTCAAGTTTGTTTATTCGATGATTTAGCAGCAAAAAGAGTTTTTGAATGGAAAATGTTTATTTTGTCAACGACTGGTTCTCAATTAAAATGTGATTAAGTGCACTCAATTCATAACAGACCTTGCATTTAACTCCATTAGCGATTTGAATCGGGTCTCACCGCCAGTTCTCAGCTGAAGCATGTTGGCTCGTTACAGGGAAATATAAACATAAATCTGAACTCTGCTCTTTTTATGCGACATCTGTCTTGACAAGGGGAGAGTTTTTATTGAACTCTGTTATTCAACTAATTCAGCTTTTCTTTTGGGGAAGAAAGGGAAGAACGAAGAGACGTTTACATATTGATTTAGGTTCTTTTGCTTGTTTTGGGATTTCTTACTAAAAAGCTGCAAAGTGATTTTAATTTCCCTAAAATTTACCACTTGCTGTGAGAAAGATGTGTAAAGTTGTAACAGATAAAGCAAAGAAAGGCAGTGAAATGTAACCGCTCCTCATTTTCTGGGCTTTCGGTGTAACGGGCAATAAGAGGGGAAAGCCTGGGAAACGAAAGCCTCGCCTTCTGAGTTCCTAGCCGGAGGGCTCGCTCCGTCAGGCGGTGCGGTCCGTCCATCTGGGCCCCATTGTCCCGCGGCCCCCAGCTGCAGACGTAGATGTCGATGAAGTGCATGTTGTAGGTCAGAGCCGAGGCCTCCATGGCGTCCGTGACGACGCCGTCCAGCAGACGGATACCTAGACCAATCAGAAGCAGTCGCACAGATCAGGATTTTGATGGAAGGCAGCAAATTTTTAAAAAGTGTCAAACTTTCCATTGTTTCAGTACAAGAATCCCCATTGTTTACTATCACAAAATCATCAGCTGCAGCATTACTAGGAACCCTCGAGAGGCAGAGCAACAATCCACTGTTATAATCTGAAATAAGTGGATGACAACACCGTACCAGGCACCTGTACAAAATGTTCCTTGCAATCTAATTAAATCTGAATAAGAGAGTTGATGTGCAATTCATATTCATGTGTTTTGAAAAGACTGAGTCAGGGTACAAATAATGCAGCAGATGAAATGTTATGATATTTCTTAATAATGCCTTTTTCATGGATCTCTGCGAGCTGATTTTAGCGATTCACTTTACAACCTACAATAGTAAAATCAAAGTCAGATGTGCATTATTTAGCAACAGTTTGGCTCCTTTCGGCGAATGTAAAACAGCAAGATGTTCCCTCAGAAACTGTGGCTGGCACAGCGTCCGTCCAATTAGAGGCTGGAGATGGAACCGAGAGCCGTCGCCTTCGGATGGACGTGGCGAACGTCCAGGTGCTAAAGGGGAGAACACTTTTGAATTATAAAGCCAGTCGGTGCCATTTTTGCATGCAACACCGCAAACTGCAATTTCACTTCTGTATTGACCCTTCGCATGTGTCATTATGCTCTTCGGAGAGCGGCCCACTTCGCCACGGTGGACTCCAAAACTACGTCTGCTGGTCGAACAGAGTTGGTAGCCTCGTATCACTTTATTCCACTGGTTAATCTGTAAAAAAGTTGTCATATCAATCTCTTTGTTTTCCAAAACGAAGATTTTGTCCGAAGAATGCGTGAAGGTTTGAGAAAACCAAACTGAGCCAAAGTAAGGTTATTATAGAGAACTGAAACTAGAAATATACCTGAAATTGATAAAACTGATTTATTAAGTAAAAGTTAACAAATGAGTTTAAATCAGGATTCGGCACATTACACCTCTCCATCCTCCTCCTGGCTGCAAAAGTCTGCAAAATGGCAGCTGGAATAAAACACCAGTCGCTTGGTTGTTCTACAATAATTGAACATATTTTTTTTGAAAATTGCATCTTCTATTATGTATTCTAAAGTGTAATGTACATATAATCACAACCTTTTTAAATTTTGTACCTAAAAATTATTATTAAAAAAACCCCTCAAACTTTCACTATAACTAATTCAAACTAATCTGGAACTAAAAATTTAAAAAAAAAAACTGAACTGGACAAACAAAAAGTCACATCTAAACTATAAAGTCACAAAACTATTATAAGCCCGGGACAAAGACAAGAAGACGTGTTAGAAACAACACTGTTTGTTCTCAAAGACACACCACACTCAGTGAAACTACTAAAATCCCTTACTTCGTAGGTTTGTGCAATATAATCCTAAGCAGTTTTACAAAGAGTGACAAACTTTGCTGAATGTCAGACAACATGGCCCCCGCTCTCTGCAGTGCCTCTGTCATCGGGGTCTTAGCCCTTCGTCTCCTCAGCGCCAGACTCTGTTTATGACCCAACAAGGCAAAACGAAGACTAACTGGGGAAACATATTCCTGGTCTCGCCTCACGAAGGGTTTCCCTTTTTTTATCTCTGAGTTCTGCAAAATGCTTTCTGGGGCAAATGATTGAAGCGCACGGATAAAAGACCCCGAGCTCAGAGTTCAGATGTCAGAGTTCAGCTGAAGGATGCGTCTTGTTTTCTATTTTCATGCTCTCAGACTCACTGTGCTAAATTTGATTAGCGGTGTGAGATATGAGGTACCTGGAGACAGGCTGCATCGGTAAACTGAAGCTTTATTGTCTATCAAATGGATATACAGACATATAAATATAGTTCACACGTATATGAGGAAAAACTACAGATATTAACAACTATAAACGTTAAGAAAAAAAAACCTTTCCGACAAGCAAGAGCTTTGTTTTTGTGAAAAAAAAAAACCTGGCATGGGTCAAACGATAAAAAAAACAGAGTGGAGGGAATATCTGTTTTGAGAAAATAATTTAAAAGTTTTTATTTACATTTTATTTTTTTAAAATGGCAAGTTGAAAATGATTTGTAATTTCTCCTGCTCTGGCTGAGTGGTTCAATATTGTATAAAGAGAGATTTTTTAAAAAAAATATTATGATTATTATTATTATATATTTTTTTAAAGATTTACACCCCAAGCAAAAATATTAAAATTTGTGAAAAATAGTTTAGATACATTTTCTTCTACAGGGTGTTGTTATATGTACATGCAGAAAATTATGTTTGAGGAAAGGCACATTTTCAAACTAATGACAAAAAGAAGAAAATTAAAATAAAACAAAAGGACATTTTTTCTGACTGTCTGAAGTTAAAACAGTACAGTCTTCTATTTGTTTTAGCATAGAAAGAATTACTAAAATTATTTCTGTTTGATAAATGCCAGAAGACTCAGCAAGAACATCTGTTAGAGATTTTTTTCTAACTTTTATGACCCTATTATCTATTTTAAAAAGACAGCAATCCCTCATACTGACCAGTTGTATGTAATTTTTTTTTTATTTTAGGAAAGTTAAAAAATCTCTAAGAAAAAAAGCCAAAAAACCCATCATCGCTGACATTTAACAAATAGAAATAATTTTGGTCATTCTCACTAACCTAAAGCAAGAAAAGTTTGGTCTCATTGAAGTTCAGGCAGTGAGGAAAAAATCCTTATGTCTTTTTTTCTCATTCAGTGTGTTGAAATGGTTTCAAATGTGTTTTACATTTCTTTTGTCATTAGTTTGCATCGCAAAAACACAAATTCTTTTGTCTAGTTTCAAGTGAAAATGTCCAAGCAAACTTAAAATAAGACAAAAACCAACTTACAAGTAACTTTTCCGCAAGATATAGACGTAAATAATTCCTCAATATTGATGAAAAAGTTCTTGTTCCATTGACAGAAATTTTAAAAGTACAACAAGACATATATCCCAATTTGTCTGCCAATAGAACCAAAAATTTTTCATCAATATTAAGGAATTAATTACTTAAAGCAAGCCTCTGTATCTTGCTGAAAAGTTACTTTTAAGATAGTTTTGTTTTATTTCAAGTGTAACAAGATACTTCCACTAGAAACCAGGAAGATTTTGTGTTTTCGCAGTGAGAAAATGTGTTTCTGGTACTTTTAGTGTCAATGTTGTGGAAATTCAATGCAATTATTTCATGGGAAACTGTTAAAACATTAGCAGAGCCAAAGAGTTGCAGGTACATTATATATATATATATAAATATTCTGTCGCTGCATTGCCAAGTCATGCCAGCAGTAATAACAGAGCGACACTGGAACATAACAAGCATTTCTGACAAAGATTCAGCTCCCATTTTGAATTCTTGGCTGGAGCGCTGCACCACACTGCCTCCCATTGTCTCCTAAAGCTGGACCGCTTTCCTCACCTCCTATCCTGGCATTGAAGGCGATGCCCACACCGCAGTAGGAGTTGTTGGCCTCCATAGCAACTTCGCCGGCACAGTGCGTACCATGGCTGAAACAGAGCGGGAATGAGATGTTAGCCACACGCTGAGACTAAATAGGCAGAGATGAGACTTTTCTTCTTTATTGGATGTTCTGATCTGAGCACGCATGGCAACCGTGCCAGGACAAATAATTATGCATGGGTACATGTTGATTGGTTCAGATCAAAAGAGGAGACGAGGACACTGGGAATTTCTTCTTGATCAGAGAAAGAGAGGGTGGAAAAAAAACAAAAAAACAATTTCCGCTGGTCTTAAATTACAAGCGATGTTTCATAAATTGATGAAATGTGTTAATAGATACATTGCCTTGCACTTTGAGTCTCTCACTTTTTTGTTGTATTCTTGCTACAATATTCTTTATATATTTGAGGGGATCTTATGTGATAGACCAATACAAAGAACCGAGTACATTAGCAGCCACCCCGCTGTTGTCAACTCAGCAACTTTGTCAATGACTTTCCAGACAAAAAAAATAATAGAATGTATCAACCAAAATCAGAATCGGCAGATCAGGGTTTTTAAAATCGGCGATCGTCCAGAAAACTGCAATCAGAACAACGTAAACGTATTAAACCAGAGGTATGGTGGGATGGCTTAGATCAAAGTATATTCTGTTGAAAGTATGTCCCAGTCAAAGTCCAGACTTTAACTTCAGAATGTGGCAAAACTATGCAAAAAAAAATATGTCTAGTTTTTCACAGATGTGAAAAACGCGACATAACTGTGGCTGCAAAAGACAGTTTCAAAATCTAGTGACTCCTGGGGACATTAGTGAACCATTGTGTAAAACCACGCATTTTGTTTCTGCCACTCGTCAAGTTCCGAAAAGAAAATTGGTCCAAGTCATTATTTTTGCCAAAAGCGATCTTGTCAAAACAAAACAAACAATATCTCCACCTCTTGATTTCAAAAAGATGTTTTAGTCAAAACAAAAATTGACAAAAAAAAATGACCAGCCATCATTTCAGGAAGTAAACTTGAGAGCCTCAACAATAATTTGTAAGTCTTCCTCTTGTCATGTTATCTGGTTTTACTGCTTATTTGAACCCCAAAGAAGGCACTTTGTACTTTGGGCTTTTAGGATGGCGACAGCTGACTTTGAGTCCAAAATAATACTACTACTACAATACTACTTCTAATACAAATAATAATACTACTACTACTACTAATACTACTAATAATAATACTACTACTGATAATACTAATACTACTAATACTACTAATGATAATAAAGGAACAGAAGAACAACAATCACTACCTGTTCTCCTCATCTCTGACAGGCATGGGGTCATGAGACAGACCGTGCGAGTCCCGCAGGTCAAAGCTGGCGAGGGCCTCCTGCAAAAGCCGGAGAGAAAACAAATGCGGGACCAAACAGCTCTCGACACGAAACATCAGAATGACATGACAGGAAATGAAGGAATCCCTCAGAAACAAACAAACAAAAAAAAAAGAAACTCTGAATACTAGCACTTGTGTTAGTCTGTCAACATATTTCCTTTGACTGACGGCAGCCGCTGTCACTGCCGGTGCAGTTTATATGCCTTCTGCCTTAAAAGAGTGAGCAGAGCTGAGGATCTGCGTATATAGGCTCAACGGGAGGAAGAGGACGGACGTCCTGGCAGCTCACTCAACAAGAGCAATTATGTATCTCTCTTGCTGCAACCAGGCTTATCCATGCCAGACAATCTGCTCTGACAAAGTACAAGTTGGCCTGCATGCTTCCAACTGCCTGCGAGATTATAAATGACAAGGCAACAGCAAGCGGCGCCGCGCGACACACATGCTCTACGGCAAGCCAGAAGAACATCAGGCTAACGGCTTCATGTCTCTCAGTGAGATGGTGATTATTTTAATGTCTGGGTCAAAGTTCTGCAGCCTTTTCAATGCAACCAGGCGGGTTGTTGCTCTCAGTCTAGTGAAATAAGACTTTAAAAATAAAAAAGATCCTGTGTGTTTTGATAAACATCTGCAGCATAAAATTTGTTGTTGTTTTTAAAGAACTACAATTTTATTATTTTAAAGTAATATGCATGAAACTTTTGCAAATAGTTTCATGCATGAAACTATTTGCCTCATTTATTTCGAAACCGAATAAATGAGGTAAAATGACCAAAGAGACTGATTCTTGGTTCGCTTCTTATTTTTCAGAAGCCCATCCGATCTCAGTTGTGTCGGATGGGCACAACAAATCAGATGTTGTGCCCATCCGGATCTTCATATAGGATCAGCATAGATATGCTCCAACTCAGAGGAGGCCGGTACAGCGAGTATAACGCAGGAGAGTCTCACTTTAAAGTTAATTTATTTTAACTTTAAAGTTAAAATAAATTAAGGTTTCATTTTATTTTATGGGATATTGACAGTGGAAAATCGTTACCTTCCTTAAATAGTGGCCTAAGGCTTTTTTTCTTAAAAATAATAATTATTCACCAACTGACACCAACTGAATTGCTAAACAAACCCTCAGCATGATGCATCCACCACTGTGCGAGATAACTGGTACAGTTTTCTTAAGTCTAAAAGGTTTACCTTGACACTAGTCAGTCATTGTCTTGTTTCACTATAAAACATTCAAATCCTTGTTAGATTTCAACTTTTTTCCTTTCTCTTAGCTCGTCTTTGTGCTTTTCAACATTCATTCCTTTGATCTGAGGTGCAAATTTGTGTCCGATGGTTTGACGCTTTGAGACAGTGGACTTTACACATTCAAACTGGCATCAAAATGGATAAAGTGGTCTAAAATTAAGCTTCTGGAATGGCCTCAACCTCTACTCTATTTAAAATGAACACACTTTGCGGAGCGGCCAGGTCAGTGCCAGGAAACCGACTCATTTAAACTCATTTGCGATAAAAATGAAAGGTCAAATATCCAGACAAAATTATGCCAGGGCTACACACTCTTGAGGCAACAAAACGGGATTTTTCTCTTGAATAAAATGGCTTTTCATTCAAGCATCAGTCGAGGGCGCGTGCACCCGTGTTGCGTTGTTTTTCAGTCGTCTGATTTGTTTGTTGTGAAATTACATTTCCTTTACATGGGACTGACGTTTGGTTTACTCACAAAGTTTTTCCTCAGGTCCTTGTTTGTGTGATCCACACCTAAAAAGATACAGAAAACAATATATTAGAAACATTTTTGTTCGGTTGGATTAACTTATTGATGCTCCTTGTCTTGTCCCAGTAGACGATAACATTTCTGGTATTTTTTTAAAACAACACCGACACACCAGCGAGACAAAATCACTTGACATGTCTGAAAACATGTGCGCCGTTTCTTTAAATATTTCAACTCAGTAAAACCTTCTGTTACACCTAGAAATATAGATTTAGGCTTACTTTATTGTCATTGCACAAAGACATGATAGTGAATTTAGCAACGAAATGTCGTTGCTTGGCTACCGGAGAACACAGAGAGAAAACTGAAAAACTATAAGCGTGACTAAAAAATACTTATAGATACATAAATGTGTTAGTGGTGCGGGTAGGAAAAAAAAAAACTATATTTCTCAGTATGAAAAGAAACTTGAAAAAGTTTTTCAAATAATACATAAGCATGATGAATACTATTGTCCATAAAGAATAGGATGAGAAAGTGGAAGTGATTCTTTTTATGTTCAGTGAATCAATAAATATGTTATTTCTTTGTGTTGGTCAGCATAAGCAAAAGAACAGAGTTACAGTCCAGTGAGAAAAAAAAACAAAACATTTTCTTTCTTTTTTTTTTCTCTGTCCCAACTGTCTACGGTGCAACAATCTGACAAAGAATTAAAGCAAAGATTAAAGGAAGCTGGATGACACCGTTTGGTGTCAGCTCATTCACTCTGCTTGTGCAGCCTCTTCCTCTGTGTGGAGGAATCAAAATCCACTGAAAGCTGGAGATAATGTTTATGAGATCCATGCCTAATTTTTTCCTGTTTTGTTCGTTCTGTAATGCCTAAGTGCACTTGTCATGTTATTGCGTTTCCACGGAGCCATGAGAGAAGTAGTGCCGTTTCGAGCCATTTGAGCCTACTATGTGGTAGACAGGTTATTAAAATTTTGAATTTTGAGTGCCCCGCTAATTGGTGCAATTAATTTGCCAAAGTGTACCGCTTTTTTTTTTTTTTTCCCCCCCTCTCAAATAAGAGTTTTGTCAAGATTCATGTCACACTCCGCGCACGACCGTTAGATGAGTGAAACGAACAAAAGGCTTCAAACGATCCAAATTCACGCCATTCTTTTTCAATTTCTCATTCTTTCTTCTGGCACCTTTCTCACATCTTTTCATCCTTCCTTTCTTTCCACATCAGTTGCCTTTCTCCGGCCCCCCCAGACCCCACCGGCTCCCCTCCCTCCCCACCTCCATCTCTGCTGCAGCGGGGCTCCTGTGGTCTCAGCGAGAGACAAACGAATGAGGACCCCAGGAGGGCCGCGCCTGCTCTGCTGCACATCACTCACTCTCTCTGTGTCTCTCAATCACACACACACACACACACACACCCACACCAACACGCACTCATAGGACCGACCCGCCTTTGTCCCGTACAGGCACTGCCTCTGGTTGCCATGGTAACCCGGGGAAGGTTTCGCTGTCACGGCCTGATTGCGTGGAGCTCAGGCAGGATGGAGCGCAGGGTGGGTGCAGCCCTTGTTGGAGCCCGCTACGCCATGCCGCACCGCGCCGGGTTAGTCAGTCACTCTGACAATTTGATTATTTTTTTTCTTCATCTACATCGTCCCTACAAAAGATTTTGCCTCAAATACTCTTTGCACAGTGAGTTAGCAGTGTCTGAAGTTCCTAATTAGCTGGGGGGATTTTGGGCATTTTAAAGACAGTTTAAGGTTATTTCTTTTAAAAAAAGTAAAAGTTTCCATAGAATTATTGGAAACTTGTGTAAAATCAACTTTTTTGAGCTTTACGTCATGTGATAATGTTATTCCCTCATCAAAAACATTCTTTCTGATTCTTTCAGGCATGTTTGAGGAATGCTTTGATTTGCCCGCGGCAAAAATTGAGTTGTGTGAAATACCTGGGTGGACCTAGCTCCGCCTTCGAGGACCAAGCTCCTCCTTGGAGCTGCGGAGTCAAAGCTTCCACCTCACAGGCCACTCAGCTCCTTCAGACTAGCCAGCAGCAATTGCTAAATTGGTGGAGCTGCGCATCTGCTGAGCTCATTATAGAAGCTACTTCTCAGTGAAAACGTTGTTAAAGATGGAGTTTCAGAAAGAGCAGGAGTTTTTAAAAAGAGAGAGGCCCAATTCTAAGGTATTAAACTAGGAAACAAAACTCATCTTCAAGTTTTTGTTTTGGCCATAAGGTTATTAAGGGAGGCAGAGAGAAATATAGGATTTGGGGATACAATCTCTGCCAATTATGGTCAATGAAATGGTAGAATAATCAGCTTCACCCAGATGTAAAGACAGTAACTTGTTGCCACGTTTATGCAAAATAACAACTGTCTGAAAATGAGTGAAAATTTTTCCAACTACACAAAATCCAAAAACAGAAGAAAAAATTGTACAAAAGAGCAAAGTCTTTCTCTCTCTCAAAAAAACAAACAAAAACAACAAAAGTTTACAAGAAGAACTTTTGTAACAGAGTCCAACATGCTGCCTCCAGGAGCGGCACGTCCTGCATGAACGTCGCCTGTATGATTAGATCGATTTGAATTGAAACTGGACTGAATTTAATTTCACGCAGATCTTTTTTGTTTTTTTTTACTGTCTACAGATGACTTTATACAAACAAGCAGAATTGTAAAGGAGCTCATCAGTTTTCCTCTAAAGAAGCGAACCATTTGAGTTCTCACAGCAGAGATGAGAGACATCACTGGACGTGCATTAATCTGCCTTCTACCACATATGGTAAAAAATAAAAATAATCTGGCACATCTATGTTAAAAACATGACTTTTGAACATGTTTGGGGGAATTCAGCTGAGCTGGAAAAGAACAAGCAGAGTCAGTGAAGCAGAAGATAAAAGCAGAAAAGGAAGAGGAAAAACACACTTCAACCCCGACGGAGTGTCCTGATAATGTGAGTATTACTGCTGACAAAAGGTAAATATATTAACAGAAGTATTATAATGACATTTCTTTTTAAAAGGTCTGAACAACACCACTAATCGTAGTAAAATAACCCAAAACTTTAGAGCATCTGTTGGGTTCAACGCTCATAGATCATACAGGTCAGAATTAATCTCAAAAGTCCAAACATCTGGATGAACCATTGAATTAACCGTTAGGATTATTTTACTTTAAGTCATGTCAAACTCTTGCAACTAATGCAACTTCGAAATTGCTCAATAAGCACCATAGACCGAAACCAGCACTTCAGTCTCTACAAATTATTAAGTTTAAAAAATAAATTAATTAATTAAAAAAAATGTTGGTAACCATGAGTCTGAAGTATTCTGTTAATTTTCTCTGTGGCCATTTTTCTCCGCGTCTCTCAGAAAGACGTGACTGCAGGTGAAACTTGAACTTCCTGTCAGCTTGTAAGTTTGAAGATATTTTAGAGCACTTGCTTCCTCTGAGGATATGCATTGCTATTCATGTATTTTTCATCTGGCAAATAACATTTCTCACTGCGAAAGATTGCAAACGGATACTTGATATATTCTTGAATTCAGGTTTTTGTGAAAAAAAACAAACCTGAATGTTTATTAGGATTATTTTACTCTAAGTAAAACTTCAGTTTGGATAAACTAAGATCAGTTTCCTCATCTGTATGCCACTTCAGTCTTAATTGATTATAATAACTTTCCATACAAAACACAGAACTTCACTTAGAATAAAATAATAATAATAAAAAAGAAGCTAAACATGTTATATTTACCTATTAGAAAAAGTTCATGTCTGTGTATCTTTGTCTTGATTTTGTCCATTATATAATGCAGTAAATCTGGTTTCAAGGGTTTTAATCTCTTCACTCTGACATGGAGAATGTTTGATTATATTGGTAAAGAAAAAAAAACATTTCCTAAATCAACATTTAATAGTAAAGATTCAAACTTAAGCTATACATTAAATGGTAAAGAATGGAGCAGGAAGTTGTGTTTATTTTGCTCTAAAATTATTCAAAGTCACTTAATGCAGCACTTATTTGGAGATACATCCTTGTGGTCATTATTGTGAAGCTGCTGCTAACATTAACAGATTGCTACAAGCCATTAGCATCCCATAATAATCCACCACCGTCACTGTTTAATAGCCAAACGGATCATTTCACAGTAAAACATGAGCAGCATCTGCAGTCTGTAGCTCATACTGGGTTCCTTCCACTTTTACTGAGATGAGATCAAAACTGACACAAAGACTCAAGTCCAAGTATCAAGTAATTAGTGCACAAGACTAAGTCAAGTCTGAGGTTATTTATTTATTTTACTTAAGTGCTGTCTTGTTTTAGATGAGTTAGAGTGATCAAAATTATTTGATTTACTAAACGTCACTGCGATGAGAGACAGAAATGATAAATCAGCATCTTAAAAATTTGATGGTTTTATTCTTTTTCTTAGTATATTTGGTAGCGTTACCTTTGAACTGGGTAACATTTTGGGTTTTCTTCCACACGTTTTTCCCAATATTTTTTTTAATGAAGTTCAATATCTTATATATATATATATATATATATATCGATATCCACATATATAGATATAGATACATATATACATATATCTCACCCAAAACTTTTGATTGAAAAATGAGAGTTTTGTTTTCTAAACTGAATGTTCCCAACTCAGCAAATTTATTCTGGAAATGCCAAATTGCATAACTATATGGTGGATGTAAGCACAGCTATAGCATTTAGTAGAAAACAATAAAAAAAAAAAATGTAAAAAACAATCACAAATTTAAATGATCAAGCTTTTTTTAATTCATTGTGCGATTAATTGATTTATTGCGACATTTACACATAGGCTATGCACGTAGCCTATGTGTATGTAAACCTCTGGTTTCATTTGTCCAGGCATGAATCAAAATTGAACACAGCTCTGTTGAATAGAGGAGGCGGGCCGGAGTTAAACCTGGACCAACAAGTGCGACATGACTTGGTTTGACACTGGGTCAAAACAAGTGTCAAAACAAAGCGATATTTTCAAGGATGGTCCAAGCGGAGAGAAAATAAAAGAGAAATCCATTGAGCCAGGTGGATTCATTCAGGTAGCAGCACTCTGTCACAAGTACAGCCATAAACACACTCAGACACAGTCCAAGGTCTTCAGAGAGAAAAAGTAAAAAAAAAAAAGCCACATCCCACAGCTAGAAGGAACACTGTAGGTGGTGGAGCCAATGCAAAACCTCCTATGAATACAAATGCTTTGAACCTGGCTGACCCAGCGGAGATTGTGATTGTGCAGGCGTGAGTGTGTGAGTGTCTGAGGGCACTTGGCTTTTCTGCATGTGTGTGTCTGCGTTCGGCGGCAGCTGCTGCTGCTGCTGCTCTCTATCTCTTTGCTCCGGCAGCGTTCCCGTTGGCCCACGGGGTCAAAAACACACACAAATCAGACATCGAGATGTCGGGGAGCACTGGAGTCGTGCCTAAGCCGATGCGGAGAAAATGAGCCGCCACACCTGATCCTTTACTGTACAATAAAAGAGCAGGAGACAACAGGCTGCCTCAGAGACACAGAGGTGAAGAAGAGAGGTTAAGGAGGATGACGACGTCGGAGGAGGGAGGATGTAAACCGTGTAACACTGGTATCAATATTTCCGTAATGAGGCTGCGCGTAGCTGATAATTTTCATACGGAAGTGTGAAAAAAGAAGATGGAGCACTTGTGTGAGGAGAGAGAGACGAGAAGGTGTGTGTCACCACCCACCAAGGGTGAGACTTCCTGGCCCTGCACCGCGCTCTCATTAATCAGCTCAGTATTTAAAAAAGGACTGGACACTCGGCTGTAATTACCTGCCTTTGTCAGGAATATGTGTGTGCGTGCGCATGTGTGTGCGCGTGTGTGTGAGTGTGAGTGGTGCTTTGAAAAGTGAGTGGCAAAGAGACAAATCTTGAAGAGAGGAAGAGTTTGATGACAGATACAAGATAAGGGGCGTAGGTGATGGAAAAGCCCGGAGCTAGATGATGTGTAAAAAAAAAAAGGAAGAAGAAGAAGGAGGAGGAGGAGGAGAGGATATAAAGAGGAAGAGAAGACCAGCTGAGAGGAGGGAGGGGAAGGACGGTGAGGACTGCTGGGGAGGAGTGGGAGAAGTGAGAAAATAAAAAGATGGAGATGGAGACACAAACAGAGAGCAGAGGATGTAATGATGCAGGAAAAAGTTGACTTCTAAAGTGGGATATTAGTATTCAAGCAACAACAGTTGCCCTCCCCTTTCCCTTCTTCCCCCCCTCCTCTCGCCCTGCTGCCCCATCAGCCCCAGCGGTCAGCGTGCGTCCTGCAGCGAACTTGCAAAAAAAAAACAAAAAAAAAAACCCAGGGCTTCGTTGTGGAGCGTGAAACGTTTGCTTCGACGGGTTCAGATGGAAACAGAAAAAAAAAAAGCTTTTTTTTTTTGCCTGTGTGTGGGCCTCAGCTCCCCGCTCTCATTTTAACTGTAATTATTTCTGAAATTCATGAGCGAATTGCACTCGCCAGTCGAAACCTTTTCTGTCAATCAGTGAGTAAACACAAGTTGAAATTTCTTGTTATTTAAAACAAGTGTGAATCAGAAGAACAGTGGCAAACTCCCACATGCAGAAACGGTGATGCAGGAGAGCCGATGCACAATAAAGATATAAGAAGAAAGAAATGGGTTATGCAAACATCTTATGGGTATTTACATTACTAAGAAAAAGAGAGAGAGAGTTGATGAAAACGCGGCTTCACAGTTCTGGTCTCACTGTCCACTCTAAGTGTCAAGTTTTCAGTTCAGCTATGACTGCCAGAGATGAGGAGGTAGGAGGATGGAGAAGAGTTAGCCGCCAAAGTCCACCTCGCTTTGGATGCTAAAAATCTATTTTTCAATATTCTAATATGCATATAATGGAATATTTATAAACATTTCCTTTACCTTAACACCATATTGCACAAGGAAGATATGTAGAGATTTTATAGTTCTCATATTTTGAACTTGTCACATGACAACCCCATGTTTGATGAATTTCATTGGGATTTTAGAAGAAAGCATTGTGTAAATGGTGTTTCTGACAGAGGCCTGCCTTTTAAATAGTATTTCAAAAGTTGCAGTGCATTAGCCTGGCCGTTTCCTTCCAACGCAATTCCACTCGATTCTCAACTCCCTTCAGTTGTTTGTCTGGGATTTCCCCCATTGAGCTCAATTTCTCTGATTGGATATTAACTGGGACAACAAAGACATTGATTTTCTGTTCTGTTTTAGAATTGCAATCCATCTATATATCATTGTAGTTTGGCAATACATGTGTTTCCATTACATATATGCACAAAACTTTGTCAATATTCCGCTAATGTCGAAAAAACTCAATTTAGGCAAACCTAGGTGTCGTTTAGGTTGAAGTGAACTCTGGGGAAGTTTGAATGCATGTGTGAGCGCCAAGCAGACCAGAGATTTCCTCAAAATCAGGAAGCAGTCTATGGCACAGGGAATTATGGGTAAATACAACCAAAACAAATCCAAGTGTCTAGCGTTGGCTCAAATGGCTCGTGGTTTTTTACCAGTAACTAAAGAGAAATCTTACTACCATCTGACACCACTCCATTTATTACATTTAGTCAAGAATGAAGTTGTGCTTAGCATCTTCTTCAGAGGTTTCCATGTCTTTCTTTCTGTGGTTCTTGGTGCAGCGCCACCACAGGCCAGGAGATGAAGAGATTTTCCAATTGGTTTGGTCTGTTTGACACAGTGCAGTGTGAAAGCAAACCGAATCAACAGAAACCAAGTTTGAACAGAGCCTATCAGACTATAAGGTGTTAAAACACCCTTAAAGCAAATCTTTTTGCAAATCTCTGCTTATATGTTATTTTTCATGCAACTTTTTTTCCCCCTTCCTATCTGACATCCAGGTAATCCCTTCTGAATCCACGACGAGCAAGACCCAACTCACACCGATAATCCTCAGAGCGTCCATTAACCTGTCTGCATGTGATTTTCTTTTCCGCAGCTTAAACTACTTCCCGACTCCGCCTCTGGCCTCATTCGCCGTTTCCCTCTCATTTGACTAATTATATTCCCCGAGAACGCTGTTGACAAATTCATTTGGAAATCCATTAGTCCCGTGGCGTTGTTTAAACAATGTGAACGTTAATGTCCATTGCTCTAATACTCCTGATTCTCATTCTAATAGCCGTCTGATAAATCAGGTTATCTGCGACATCTTCTACACACCGTGAAGAGCGGAAATTAGAGTATTATTAACTATCGGTGGTGCTCTGTCGTGTCTGGGTGTGTTAGGAAAAAAGAGGAGAGAAGATGACAGACCTTCGGTAGGGAGGAAGGAAGAGAGAGAGAGCGAAAGGACAAAAATAGAGAGAGAACAAAGACACCAGAGAGAAGGGTGAGTTAAAGAAGACCAGAGGGGAAACAGAAAGAAATAATAAGGAACATGAAGAGCGACAGGACCAAAGGGTGTTAAATGTAAATGAGGTTAAGTTAAACATTAAAGAGGGAGGATTGAAGACACAAAGTAAGACACGAGGAAGAGAACAAGAAAAGGATCAATCCAAGAAAACACTGAAGGCTTTTTACCTCTTCACTTCCACTTAAGATCTAAACTTTTATTAATTATTTGGAAACTATTACTTTGGTCAATGGTGGGTCCGACACAGACGTCTCTGACATAACTTGAAATTGACACAAAAAAAAAAAGTAAATAGCCCGACTTAACAGCGAACGCAAATCACAGTTTACTTTTAATTACTCACTCAGTTGAATATTTCACATAATTAAACAGATGACAACGTTTAAAAAAAAAAAAAGATGTGCTCTTAATTGTCAGCTGTTGCAGGTGGTTTCTTCTTCTCTTCTTGAAACAAAGGGCACAATTCCCCTGAGGTTTGAAAGGTGGCGTCTCTGCTTTAAAGTTGTTGTTTTTTTTTTAGATTTTTCCTGGACATTTAATAGGATCAACATCTAGGTTCACGGAATATCATTTAAAAAGTCGTTGAAGGTGTTCTTTTTTTTTTCCTTGTAACTTTATGTTTGGGGTCATTATCTTGCCGGAGAACACAAGAGCTGCAAATAAGACTGAACTCTGACACCAGACCGTATGTTTCCATTCCACAATGTTTTGGTCGTCATCGAGACTCATTCTTGATTCCCCCATGCAAAACATGCAAAGCAGCACAAAAAACAAACCAGTTCACTGCCTATTTCCTGACAGCTAAAGTCTTACTTTCTCATTTTGGTTGCAGTGTTTCCCTGTTATCTAAAAATACATTCGCGGTCATCACTCCATTGAACTCAAATATTGTCATATAACCTGCTGGAAAGCATTAACATTGCGCCAACATAAAATGTGAAGTAATAAAACAAAATTGGTTTCCTCACCCAAGTAAGGTGCATAAAGAGTTCAGCCAAAATTAGAAAAAATAAATGAATAAAAGAAAACAAACACAAAAGAAGTACACTTCTTTCACTGTTGATTCTGTCTCACAGAATCGTCTATGAGTTATTGTCACCAGAGCTGAAAATGTTACACTTTTAACACCTAAAAGTGTTTCTTTTTCATATTCATTTTTTTTGTTAGGATTAATTTAATAGGCTCTCAGTGAAAAGCTTAAATACCCAAATTATTATTTATCACCGGAAATAATAAAACCATATAGATACTTGGAGTCTTGAGATCTTCTTCATTTGACTCCTTGCTGCTATCTACATTATCAAGCTGACATAATTACTGAAGATGGTCTGAACGATGCTTAAATAATCGTTTCAAATCAAGCACCTCAAAGCCCCGGAGTAATTTCACTTCCTTATCTAACCACCGTGTTGAGCTCTTATTTTAAATTCTGAAGAAGGGAACGTCATACATTTTTTATTTAATCAAAAGTTGCTCATCTACGACCCGCTCTGACTGGGTCGACCTTATTATCCGAAAAAAGCCAATTTCTCCAATTTCCTGACCGCATCTCCGGCTAAAACTTCCCTGCCTCCCGTCTCTCCTGTTCTCTCTGCCCCAGCTTCCTCCTCGCTTCCCTCTGAATGCTCGGCGAGCCTGTCGGTGTCAGTATGCCTCCCCGCCTGCGGAGCCTGGCGGAGAGTGTGGATGAGACACGTCGGCCTGATTAGCCGCATGTTTACCTACCACCATCACTACTCTCATAACCAGAGGGCTTCAAGGGCACCGCCGGAGGATCGGCTCCGCGCACAAACCAACCCACACGGAAGCGCGGCTAATAGACACTCCGTGCTTAGCACTCCTGGTGAAAGTGTCTGATGTGTGTGTGCCATCGTGCCCCTGTTGAGTCGCCCACCATGGCACAGTCCTCTTAATTAAGAGGGGTGTGTGTGTATGTGTGAGTTCTGGGGGCGGAGCAGCTGGCAGGAGGCACTGGGGCCAGAGAACATCTGCAGAAAGGCTGCAAACACACACACACACACACACACACACATATAGGCATAAGAGAGACACAGTAATGGCCGCTTATGCACACACTGTCACAGCTATGAGCGCCCATAATAGAACAACACACACTGTGAACACTTTGTCAACAATCTAACGGGCAAGAAAAGAAACCTAGAAACACACGCAGGACCGGGTTCAACACTGCCAACGCCGCCGCCGCCAAGCCAGTGGGACTGTCACCATGGCAACCCGCGACCGGTCATGTCACCATGGTTTTGCGAAGACGGGCGATGGAAAAGAGAGTGGGAGATGGGCAGGCGATAAAAAGAGCAAAAGACAAAGAGAGAGAGAAAGCGAGAGAGAGAGAGGGACATTAAAACAGTCCCCACAATGCGCAGCTCTGCTCTTGTTATGAAACAAAAGAGTAAAGAGAAGAGAGAAGAAGAGTCAGAGAGGATCCGGAGATGTGTCAGCGTCTGGGAGGAGGTCAGCAGCTCAGAGGGCTTCTGATGCACCGCGGGGACCTCGGAAATTACCCTCCTTTTTTATTCAATAAGTCACGAGGAGCTGTGGGGCTTTTTTTTCCTTTTTTCTCAACACAAAAACACACATCTGATATCATCATGATAATAGATGCCAGAGGGGCAGAAGAAGGAATGGAGGTTCTGTCCTTGCTGAGGGGCAAAGGTTAAAGTCAGGAGCAAAGGATTAAAGCATCGTATCTGCTGTTTCAAGTTCACCTTATCTCCTACTGCAATCTGTCTCAGACCTTATGAGGCGTTTTTTCCCCTCCTTCGTTTTTACCTCTATCATGACTTTTTTTAAGACTCTTTTTATCTATGAAGTTCTAATTATCTGTGAAATTAAAAAGCAGTTTGGTTGATGAGCTTTAAGAAACTTAAATTTAATGCGATATTAGCACGAATATAGAAACTGAGGAAAAGCCAGCACTATTTTGGAATAACAAAATTCCCAGTTACTCAAAATATAGTAATGTGTGTTTGACTATGAATTTTTGTAGTAGATATTGTATCAGTAATGGAAAAAATAAACACTATAACTTAGTCGATGGCAGCAGGAGTCAAATGTGCAACGATGCACCAAAACACTGAGGTTGAACAATTTCACTAACCTGTTTGAAACTGATAGCTGCTTTATGATGACTGAGTAATATGAAAGGCTACCAGGTTGATAGAGTTTACTTGTAATTATATAACTTATTGACGATTAATTTATCTGTTTTTGAAGCACCACCTATGATCTTCGGGGGCAACAAAATCACAAATTTCCATTTTTTGTTCAATCTTTCAGTCTCCATGAGGAAGTTCTGCTAACCTTGAGGATTCAGACAAGGATTTCACAGGAGAATTATCATTAGCTGTGAAATTTCAAGAGGTAACCCATCAAAAACTATTTCTAAGCATGTTCAATAAAGGACGGCGCTCTGGATGTTGTTTACTTAAGCAAGTAAGTAAGTAAGTTAGCGTAACTTCATTCGTTTTTAGCTTTTGTTGAGCATCTTCCAGCTCTATTGTGTCACTTGTTGTGACTGTGGGGAGAGTCAAGTTCAAATCGTCTGAAGTGTGATTGATAGGAGCGCAGCCGCATGCACATGCAGTGCGCTGCTCTCGTTACAGTCTGATTAACTTCTGCACCGCGCTTACTTTATTTCCTCAGCGGGTTAAACTATCTACTCCTCTATTTGTGATATAATAAGTACATTAACACGACTCGATTTTTCTTCACTGTGCTGTATGTGCTGCAAGCTTACAAAATGCACCGCAGAAACACGAGCCCAGGTCATTCTGGTCCGACCCGACCAGGTCACATCTGAACTCTACCAGTAACATCAAAGATTCCCCATCAAACCCAATAGTGGGCATAGAGGTCCTTCTTACATATTCATTCAGTGCGTTTTGCCAAATCCACCTACAGAGTTTGCTACAAAAAAACAAAAGCTAAATCTAAGCAAATGGGAATACAAATGGATCTGCTAAATGTATTCATATTTAGTTTGATTTGTGAGGTTATGCTAAAAAGGTAGCAAAAAAACCCCAAAAGCGCCTCAGTTTGAACATTTTGGTCTCAACTCTTCCACTTCTTTGTATCTGTGGCACGTAAACACAAGCGAGTGAGATTTTTTTGTTGTTTTTTTTTATGGCTACGTCCATATGTGTTAGAGAGATGTAGTGTGACATGAGATGTATGCATATTGGTTAATCGATATTTGTGCAGCTTGGCCTTCTCTATACTGTATTGATCTGTAGCCGGAGCCTAGAGTATACGTGCTTGACTCCTGACCCCTACAGCGCCATAAAGTCAGGATATAATAAACCAACGTGTCAGTGTGTCCGCACCGGAGGAGGAAAATAAAATAAACCACAGGTACTGCTTACTTTTTAGTACGGTCAAATGTTCTGATAGGTTGATTTCAGAACATTTTATAGACACTGGGAGTGACTATGAGGATATTTATACGCAAAACAACAGCATAGAGGTGACAACTTGCAAACCTGAGGCGTTTTAATGAAGGCTCCACTTAACGAGGTGAGAGTTTATTTTTACACAGCTATCGGTCTCATATTTGACAAAATAACAGAATCTTACCAAACTATATGAGTAACATGTCTGACTAAACTGAATTCAACTCAAAACCTTTGAATTGAGAAATCAACCGTCTTCACAGACGCTTGGCGAACATTTAACTTTTGCACTACAATGTTATTGCCCAACGTGACAAATGTTGTGAATTTTATGTCAGTTTTGTTATGATTTTCTTCTCTAGAAACTTTAAAACAGCACATATTTGGTGTCTAAAAGCTAAATCATAAGGCCAGGGAGACGCACAAAAAAGATTATGTCAACAAATCAGAAAAGGATAAAAAATAATGATCTTTAACACTGCAAAGTTGTCACCAAAAGTCAAGGTTGAAATATGGCTTCCAATTCAATAGGAGAAAGACTTTCCACTCTGAAAATGTCAATAATATCCCAATTTTTAATCTTACGCTTAAACTGAACACAGCATTACCAACCACAAATAAGGTTGGAAAATACTCAAATAATGAGAGTTCTGAATAGATAACCTTTTAGAAAAAATGAAGTATTTCTGAACTGAATTGAATGATAGACTATTTTCTTGCAGTGTTTTGATGAAGAAGTAAATATACAGCAGGGTTAACATTTTTGTTTCATTTTCTTCACTTAACATGAAACAGATTTAGAGCGAAAATGTGAACTGAATCATATATTATGATATAAAAACAAGATTCAAATTTATTTTCTTTAGCAACAAAATTGTGCTGTTTAACAATGAGTTTGGAAACTCCTCTACGCTGCTGTAATTTCTGTCTTTCTTTCTTTGGCGTGTGGTGATAGCAACGCCTTCAGCTGCCAACATCCACAACGTGTGATCGAATATATCTTTAACTTTTCCAAATTTTTCCGCGGTATATTCGCAAACTTTAACGGAACTTGTTTGGATTTCATGTGACAGAGAAACACAAATGCACTCTTTAAACAAGAAAAATGTAAAAGAAGGTCACAAGTCATATGAGGACACAACAAGTAAGGAGCTCCATGTGTGGCAGTAAACTAAAGCTAAATCTCTAAGTTCTTCTTCCTCCACTTCCCTTCAATTTAGTATTGATTAAAAAAACACTTTATTTTCAGTTTGTCCCACAAATCTGCCACCTCCATTTCTTCTCTCCACAGTCATGTACCAGCGGAAGGAGCCACAGGATATGTAGCAGGGGGAAACACTAAAACAAAAGTGAAACACTAACGATCAACACAGAAAATGTACTCAAATTCCTTAAATGTGTGTAGAAATTCCCCCGCAGAAGGAAACCAGCTTTGTTGCTTCAACCAAAGCAGCACGAAACAAATCTGCGATGGTTCATTTAGGGACCCTTCCGCTGAACACTATAATAAGGGACATAATTATTGTGCGCGCATGCATGTTTGCGTACGTGAGTAAAGCAGTAATGACAGCACATTCCGGTTCAAGCCAAACTCTGCATTAATGATGGACCGAGATCGGCTTGAGCTGTGGGATCAAATGCGCCGTCTGCTGAATAATGGAACACACGGGGAACGACGGCGGTCCCATACGGACCACAGACGGCAGCCTAATGTATAGCAGGTACACCAAGTGTGCCTGGAATAAGAGGAGGAATCACTGCCACGTCTATGCACTATCTATATCTGTGTGTGTGTTCAGATTACAGGTTGGCATTGGTGTGACAGTGCACAGAAACACACGTGTGTTGTGTTTATGATCATGTCAGCAATGTGTGTCACTCATCAATAATGTAAAACACTCGGTTCCCCCCCTCCTTTAAAATGACACTCCCGTGTTCCACATAATTAACTCTCTCTCTATCAACTGTGCGCCCACACACACGCATACGCATGCCAACACACACACACACACACGCACACGCACACACACGCGCGTGGCAGAACACAGCTTAAGGAACGGCACAATAACCTACAAATGTAAATATAAAAAATACCCAGAAAAATCCAAGGAGAAGACCCGTTCCAATATGGCTTTGATATAGTGCGAAATCTCAAGTACATTTTCAATTTTATTTTCTCTTTTAAATAGTTTGAAATAATTCCCGGGCTTAAGCAAACATAAACACAAATGAATCCAGAAATGTACATACACTACACACAAGTTGTATGTAAACGTCACAAAACCTTTATTTCTCCGTCTGACATTAAATCAGACTCAATGTTTCCTTCTGTTTTGCCTTGTTAGGATTGTTCTACATCCTAAATGCCAGACTAATGAGAAATGTTTGTTTTTTTTAAGAGAATCTTTTTACCACTTTCTTCTGCATCACAAGTTTACACACGTTCCTTCAGTATTTGGTAGAATTACCCTGAAACATTTCACGTCTCCTACCATAAGCCAGACAGGACGAATGCAGCCGAGTCGGATATGTGGCTCGCACACATTAAATGAGATCCATTAGGGGCTCAACAATGACTTTATAATCATTGAAGTGATTGTTTCTTCCTCTCTGAGTGGCCTTTCAGTGCATGTTGTGGATAATTATTCTCTCTTTCCAGCTCCAATCAGCATCTTGACACTTTGAAGCATCTTTGTTGTTCTTGTGGTTGATCCACATACAGTACTTTATGACAAAACACAAACTCTTTAAAGGGCTAGTGTTATGTGTTTTCCAGGCACATGTTGCAATTTTATAGCACATTAAGTATCTATGTTTCCTTCAGTTATAAAAATGCTGTACTTAAATCAAATATGACCTAATAGAAATTTGACTTCTTAGTTTAACGCCTTGTAATTGGGCCTCTGTCTCTTTAAATATTCCTGTTCTTTCTGAAATGCAACCTTCAGGAAGTCATCACAGCTCCTCTACTAACTAAGCTGATGCACAGTTCCACCAGGTGTGTTTGCTAATTGCTGCTGGCTAGTCTGAAGGAGCTGAGAGGGTGAGTGGTGGGTGAGCGCTGCTCAGAAACTGCATCTCCAGGCAGGAGCTTTGAAGGTGGATCTAGGTCCAATCAGGTGTTTTACTCAGCTGAACAGTTGCCCTTGGAGATTAAAGGTCTTCTCAAACATGCATGGGAAAATCAAGGCAACTCTCCAGGTTTGTTTTTTATTGACATTACAACATGATGTAATGTCATTTTGGGTTTACCTCATCCAGTCAAGTGTCGCTGTTCCCAACACCGAGTCATTTGCAGTTTACAGAACACACAGCGACAGGGTGTGATCCCATCATAACCTCAAGATTTTTCTCCAGACTTTCTTCCTGTTTTATTATTTTCATCTGTTCTCCACCCAGTGGAGAACAGAGGTTAACAGATGGAAATGTTAATCATCATCTTGATGGTACTTTTTTTTTTTTAAATGGCCAACAAAATATAATCAAGCAAAAAAAAAAAAAAAGCGCAATGATGGTGATTACTTGAAGATTTTTGAGTGTGTGCGTGTGTGTGTGTGTCATTAGATTTTCCTCCTTTGTGATGCATGAAACGGATTAAAATAGTCCGAGTTTCCGGCTGGCGAGGATCTATTTTCTGACAAAGCTTCGCTTTTAAATTGTGGCTCAGCAAGGAGATGTGTAAAATACCACAGACAGACACGAAGAAACACATCTGCACACAAACATCCATAAGGAGTGAGTGGTGTTGATGCCAGCTTGGAGTGATGGTAATATCACAGACTGGAGGAGCTGCTAATGAACAGTGCGAATGGGAAGAAAGGCTCCAGCTCAATCCACTAATTGCCTTAAAAGCTTTTCATACAATTTACCCTGTCAACAGAGATGGTGGTAGTGGTGTGTATGCATGTGTGTGAGCATACGTAGGTGTCTGTGTGGGTGGGATGTGGGATAAGAAAAAGAGATAATTTTAAGAAAACATATTGTAAGAAAGCAAGGAGGGGGGAGAAAAAGGAAGAAAAAGCACAATGCTTTTACACCTACGCAGACCCAATCAAACACACCGTGTCTCTCATGCAGCAAGACGTCTTATTTAGCCGAAGCCATTTCAAAACCGCAGCCTGTCATTTCTCCCCCCCCCCCACATCCCTCTATCCAAAAGAGCCGAAAGCGCACACGTACGACGACTATTCATTCCGACGCACGCGAATCCGCCGGCCGCGTGCCATGCAGCCATCTTTTCCACGCAGAAGCGCTCTGCTCGGCAGGGCACTGCAGCTGGAGCCAGGCCTCGTTAAAATAAAAAGCCTGCTGAGTATTTTGAGCAGCACTAAGGCGAGAACATTTTCCAAAACACAAGCGGTTCCCATTTGTGCTTCCTGTTGGCCTGTTTCTCAAACCCCCCTCCCAGCGCCGGAGTCGCACGCCGCACTGTGCAAATGGCAGGTCTGCATCAACATGTTGATGAAGCCGACTGCACCCGAGGAACTTTAACTAAGCCTGATTCACCGTGGCAACGTTAAATAGTGTTTTATTGAGAGCCGATGGCTTGTATAAAAGCAGAGGGAAGGAAGTCTATTTATTTGTCTTCTGTGTATTTTCTAAAAGGATCAGGTTGATGCCTGTCTAGTGCCAAGTCTGCTAAGTCTAATATTTACTTTCTGTCTATTCTGTGAAAGTATTGCTGCAGCGGCCGGAGGCCGCTGTGCTGTGTTTGATTAGCTGATGTAGTACCTGGAAAAAAAAGTCAATTTATTATTACATTATTAGAGTAAGCACAGTGGAAAACAGCAGTAAGAGGCTGCAATTCAATTAAATAGATTTATTTTAATTAGGAGCAACAAAAAGAGAAAAAATGAGAGCAGAAAAAGCCATTTAAGTTGATTTCTTTTGATTTTTAAATATAAATACTTGAAATTAGGTAGGATTATAAAATGTTAATGTAGACTATAACATTAATTCATTGAATACAAAAATTAGGTGTCAACATTTTATATCCTCAGACATAAGATAGCAAAAACCAGAAACTGGCTCATGTTCAACTAAATTTGTGTGTGCGTGTGTGTGTTTGTTTGCGTGCATGTGTGTGTGTGCGTGTACGCGTGTGTGTTTGTGTGTGTTTGTGCTGACTTTTCATTTCTTGAATATCAAGAAATTAAAAAAAACAAAACATGTATCGGATGTCACTAAAGCGCCATCTGTTCCACACCTTACACTTAGACCTGATAGTTTGTTTTATCGCGACAACATATACCATAAGGGATGATCAGAAACATAGACAACATGATAATTTAATTATTTAAGTCACTGTTTAAAATATACAGTAAATTTCACTTCATCTGCCTATGGCAAATAACATTTATTTCCACTGAAGAAATACACATACGCCTAGGTTGTCCTGTTTGGATTCAGAGTTTATCCCCGGTAATGGTTCTGATGGAAACATCTGCAGATCTTTAAAACTATTTTTAAAAATCTATTTTGCGGCAATGTGTGTCCTCGCATTTGTGTCCATATGTGAAGATACAAATACATGAATAAGGACCTCTGCGTTTTCAGATGATAACACTTCTGGTGATGTTCCTAAGATGGTACAAGGCAGTCTAAGTTACCTCTTTTCAATGAGTCTCAAAAGAACACATCCAGGTTCTTGCATTTTATTACATAATCATCAGATTTCAAGGTGAAATTTTGAGACAAAGTGAGGTTCCTGGGGTCTGATGATCACTGAATCTGTCTTATCACTGTTAGGAAGCAGGAAATTATTTAATAACCAACTCCCAATTGCTGGTAGAAAGGTATATATATAGCTGCATATCGTCAGCGTAACAGTGAAAGGTTATGTTTAAACAAAAACAAAAGAGGCAGAAAATAGAGTGGAAATATGAACGGGCCCAGGATGTGTGATCACATGTTGAGGTCTGCAGCAGTTCGGAAATGAAGAAGCTGTGAGTCTTATTTGAATAGAGGGATCCAGAACTCGTCCCCAAGAGTCAGCTGTCTGTTAGTACAGACGTCACAGAGAAAGAGAATTGTCCCTGGGTCGACACCAAAACCAATACCTCGAGACAGGCAGTGCACACATGTAAAGACAAGCTCCTGATCCCCACCCTACATACACACATGCATACACACATCCCCATAGCCAGAAAGCCAATAACTGCAGCCCATTATTGAGCTGGCCTGGTCTAAGTTCTGACACAAGCCACAATTAACCCTTGAATCCTCAACGGGCCGCTGGATGTTCATTCCGAGCTGCTAACGAGGCTAAATGTGAGAGCAGTGGCTTCGTTAATGAGACAGGATAACTGTGCTGTGTTCCAGCCTGAGCAGGTCAGCTCTCACTGGCCCTGATGATCACACTGCGCTTCCAGACTCACGCCAGAGCAGCTCGACTGGAGTTACTTAGTTTTGGTCCCGGAGCCTCGACAGCCAACTGCCGTAACACCAACGAAGCAAACTTCCCGTGTGTATCTATACATGTATGTGTGTGCAGACCTTCAAGTCCTGAAATTGCAATTTAATCTTTATTTTTGCAATGCAACAGGTTTTGAATTACCACACCATTAAGTAGTTTGCAGCATAACGCCCGACAGTAGAGCCGTGTTGAGAAGTTTCGCCTACTTTCCGGTATCATCTTGGTTATGGCTCTATGCCTCTCCGCTCTACTTCAAAATCCATTCGGTCTAAATTATCTAAGTGTTTCTCACACAACAAAGAGAGGGTGGGGGGAAACTGCAGGGAAAACGGTGATTTATAAACACCTGAACAACAGACAGGCAGAACTACAGAGGCCTCATTTTCCCTTTTGGTTCTCCTCCTGCATTTTGCCCACTGTTTATTTACCACCAGAGCAGTTATCAGACACAAGTGTGCGGTGAGCGGAAAGGAGAACGCAGAGAAAAATAATTACCCTCTGCCTCAACCAGCTGGTTTGTTCATAAACACGCAATTATGATTTCATGGCAGTCCATTATATACGAGCCACTCCAGGGCAGAAAGCTTTGCCAAAGCGCGATCGCTGAAAACATCTTAAAACGCGCCGGAAAAGCAAACACCTCAACCGTCGGACGCAACGTTCTGATTTACTTGGCAGGTCCACGAAGAGAAAATCAATTAGTCTTTATGAAACACGAGTCCGGTGGTGTTGGTGCGTCTGGTCTGCTGCAGTTCTTCTGCATGGCTATGTGGTCAGAGAGCAACTGCAAAAGAAGAACTACTACATTCAATAGTTTACTGCTATTTACAGCTTATATCTGGGTTCAAATTAATAATAAAGAAATAGCCCAATCCCTGTTAATGTTTATATTTTTGATTAAAACATGTAGGGTAGACAAAAATGATGGCAGACAAATAGAGTTTATCAGTGTAAAGCTTGAAAAAATTAACATTTTTTTTCGTTCCTGGCCATTATTTTTGATTTTAACTAGCAGATACAGCGTTGGACATGTTTGATTATTTCCTAATTTTGTATTGGCATGTGTGCATATTTTCAAAATGCAACTGCAATTGCAAAGTAGTAGTTTGCAATTGCAAACCTGAGTAATGCGCAGTAAAATCTCATTATTAATAGTATGCTGAGTATTTCAGCAACATGACAATGTTAATTATAAACACGCGACTTTAACATAGCCCACAGCTTCACTGGAACGTTTCTGAACTGGAACATGAAGTATGAGCCTATTGCACGAGACTGAACTGTACATTTATTGGGGAACAACATCGCATCATTTGTGTAGAATCACACTTTTTCCACACTTCTCACACAACCGTCTGCAGGAGTGCGCTTGGCATTGCAACATGGTTGAGGTTCGAAGTAGATCAATAGCAACAAAATCTAAGAGTAGATGAACACAGACACGAAGAAACTCCTCTAACAGTACTAAACAACCCCGACCCGTGCCGCGCGGTACCACTGAGTGGAAAGAAGGTAATAAAGTTCTTGCTAAGGTGTTAAAGTGACAACGGAAAACTTTCTGGGTGATGAATAATGTCGCTAGGCAGTTTTCTCTAATCCATTTGGCTCATCTATTCAAAGATGATTTGTTTTGCAGCTAACCTTTGTGGCTAGATCCATGGAGGATTTAACATTTTCCAAGCTATTCAGAATATTTGTACAAAACCCACGTTCAGATTATTCACCATTAAAGGAAAGTAATTTTGCTCCAATTTATGGTTGAGGACACCTAAAACTAAAAGAGAAAAACTAAAACCAAAATCTCTCTAATGGATGAGGTAGACTTTCTCTTTCTACAACTTGTCATGGAAAAAATACAGCTCTACTGCGGTAATTGATGCATTGGTTGCCTTTTCTTGAGACACACATTTAAATCAGCTTCACTGTTATGGTACTAGAAGTAATTAAATATGTAACATTTCTGACAAACTATGTGGAAATATCTCAGTTTACGGATCATTTATTTACTGACACAGTTTGTGTGCTGCAGAAGAAACAAGCTCAGCAAAGATGTTACAGAGGAGACGAATTTAGGTCAAGATGAGGTTTCAGTCACTCCTACTCTCCGAAGACAGATTCATAAGAATTCCTGCTCCTTTAGAGCGACGCACCAAAGATCTGTGGCAAGCTGTCGACCGAGTCTGAGCAGACTGTACATCCACTGTAACTGGCCACGGGTTCAGAGACTTCAGTGGAAAAGAAATCGAATGATGTGTCAGCCTCGCCTTGGGTTACCCTTCGTCACAGAAAAGCATTTTCCGGTGTTCCAGAGTACACAGGGCTGCCGGATGTGTTCTTGTTCTTGTTCTGGTTGTCAGCTCTCGAGTTCAGTCTGCTGACCCCAATCCGGAATCGAAAACATAAGCGCAGTCAAAGCGGAGGAGGCCGGCACGGAGCAAACGAGAAAGAAAGACGTTGTTAGCTTGCCGGTAGACAGACGCACGGCCGCAACATGAGCAAACACACCGTCGCCACGGGAGCCACCTCGGTGCATTGTGGGAGTGCGTCTCAGCAGGAGGGAGTGTCACTTCCTGGAAGAAGAGACCTTGCTGTTAGAGCGAAGTCTCCGGGGTTGCGCGGCTTTGAAATAGTGATGCATTGTGGGGGCCCAGGCGCATTGCGGAGAGTGGTAGACCCAGCGGGTGTTGCGCCTGTTTGGTGTCCTGATAATTGTGTGAGAATCAGTGATGCTCATGCACCCGCACTCACACTCACAAACACACACCTCTGATCTATTGATACACAGCAGCCCCAGCAGGATCTTGCCTTTGTTGGTTTGGAATATTCACAGAGGGTTCCCTCTGAACAAAGCGTTCATGTATGCTCTCATAAACACACTGGCTACACACACTCTCTCCCTCTACACAGGTTTATACACTCTCAGAGGGAAGAAAACCTCCCCCTCCTCTCTCCCTTTCCTCCCATGTTCTTGCTGCATACACATGGATGAAAGATGAAAGACTTTCGCATTCTCTTCGAACGCCGGCGAGAGATGGACGTCTTAAACTTCACCCTCTGTCTGGGAACCGTAAGATCAATACATAGTGTGCACGGTTAATGCGTTTCCCCGAGATTATCCAAACCAAGTCTTCAGCATTCTCAGCAGACACTCCAGAGTTTTTGCTCGCTAGAGAAAGGTGGAAGTGTGGGTGAGGGTGAGCTCCGGCCACTCTCGTCTCATCTCCTCTACACCTTCACCATCCTCTTCCTCCCTCAGCAACGCCGCTCTCCTCTAACCTGGACTCACATCAAAGCCCCCTCTCCACCCCCACCTCGCCCTCCACACGCGGCCCTCCTGCACCAGACACAGGCTGATCCACAGGTAACCTTTTTTTCCTCTTTCAACCTTCCTCTCTATCCTTCCTTTCCACCTTCTCCCTCCCCCCGACTCTCTCTTTCTCCCCGAGCTGCTTCTCTCTCTCAGAGCCAGAAAGCATCAAAGACTGCTGGGCCTCACGCCATGGGCTCCCCGCTAGGAAACCTTCGCCAAGCCCCCAATCCCCCCTCCCCCCCGACATCAACTCCCTCCTGCCACCGCCTCTGCCTCCTACCTGCACAGCCTCCTTCCCAAAAACATGCACGAAACACACACACACACACACACACAGCTGGTGCTTCCACCTCCCACCAGGCCCCCCGATCGGCAGAGTCCGCCCCATGCTGACAACACATACTGTAAACAACAAGCTGTCAACAGGGCTCAAGCGTGCCAGCCATCCGATGTGACCTATGGAACAGAGATCCGGCTGTGTTGCGAGGCTCGGGGGCTCGGCAGGAGGCCGGTCAGAGGGTACGCGGTGTGAATCTCCGTGGAGATTGGAGGGCGCCAAGATTCTGACGGCGCAAAAGTAGCAGAGGTCGATCGGCTTGCTCTCGAAAAGTCATGCCAATTTTGTGTGCACCTGTAAACAAAAAGCAGGTTTTGTTTGGCAGAATTACAAATCAGGCCTATGGGCACAGTGAGTGTACGCCAGCTTCATGCGGGGCTTCCGCAGGAGCCGGTGGGACTGGAGAGAGTGGGCCGATTGTGTTTAAACCTGGAAGTTTACAGAGAGGTTAGTAGTAGTAAAATTTTTTAATGTTTTCTTTTTGCTAGGCAAGTACTCCATCATTTCTGTTTCTCTGTCTGCATTTCCTTCCAGTCTTGGCAATAAAAAGAGTTAATATGATGAGCAGAAGTTTGCAGGTTTTTGGAAACCCTTTGGAGAATCACTATCACTAACTCTAACCCTAATCACCATGTGTCAGCATGGATACAGACATACTATCAAATGAAATCAAAGTTGGGAGCTAATAAAATGCATTTGATTAAATGATCATGAGCAAGGATTTTCTTCCAGGTGTGTGAACTCAATAACCAGAAGGAAAGACTCTGTTTAATGCGCATTTTGAAGTATCACATCCGAAAAGGTTGAAACAAAAATAATTCGGAATAACTTTCTCAATGTTCCAAACCAAGTTTTCTACTCGCTTGAGGCAGTTTTTGGCTTTTCCCAAAAACAGCTAATGCACTCGAAGGGAGATGGAAACACATTTACCGAATAAGCTGTGACATATTGAACTTCCCAATCCACTGCTGGTTCTGTTCCTTACCGTAGGCACAAAACTTGAAAAATATTCAATGTTCACACGTCCAACACGTAGGGGAGAGGTCTCTCCATTCCTCTGAGATTTATTGCAGTCATACGTAGCACTAACTTCGGATTAAATTTCACTTTGTGCAGTCTGGTTGATTTGCTCCAAACCACTAGATGGAAACTGAGAAGAGTTTTCTGAGCAACTGAGATCAAAGTAGATACATTTGGTAAAAGCCAAACACAGCATGTTTACACAAACACCTCGTACTAAATATCGAGCAAAGTGGTGGAGGAACTAAATGGCCTCTTGGCTTGTTTTGCAGTCACAGAATCTGTTCATCTTGTGGTTACTCAGTACACGATGACTTCTGTAGTTTTTTTCCATAATTATTTCAACAAAGAAATCAACAAAGTTTAGGATTTTGCTCAGTTTGCCAGTTGTTCCAGATGACTTATAGAATTGTTCTTAAGGGGCAGTATTATGTAAATTTGACTTTTTGAGCTTTATATCATGTTCTAATGTTATTTCCTCATCAAAAACAAACCTGGGCTGTTTCCTTGATTCTTTAATGTATGTTTGAGAAATCCTGTAATCTCCCATGGCAACCATTCAGCTGCACAGGACCCAGCTCTGCCTTCAAGATGCAGCTCCTCGTAGAGCTGCAGTTTCCACCTCACAGAGCAGCCCTCCCCCACTCAGCTCCTACAGACTAGCAGCAGCAATGACCAAATACTTGGTGGAACTGCACATCTGCTGAGCTAATATACGAGCTATTTTTCAGTGCGATGGTGGTAAAAATGTCGTTAAAGGGTTAATAGAGGAGCCATGTTGTGATGACTTCCTGACGGTGGAGTTTCAGAAAGAGCAGGAGTTTTTAAAGAGACAGAGGCCCAATTTCAAGGCATTAAATTGCAAAGTGAAATTCTTTTAAGTCATATTTGATATATAGCATTTTTAGAACACCTGAAGTTAACATAGTTACTTTATTATGCTATAAAATTACAGTATGTGCCTGGAAAACAACATAATAATGCGCCTATAATTAAGATCTATCAGATTCAAGATGAGAATAATGTTGACTTATTTTTTCATATCACTGTTTTTGTTCTCAGATTTGCACCTGTACAGCTAACTTTTGTTCCTCTGCGAATACTAAAGGGAGAGTCTGAAGAGAGAATATATTAACTGAATTTTGTTTCGTTCTTTGCTTACGGTGCACTGTTCCCATTTGCTTCGGTGGCCAATATGGTTTGTGCATTTCACCTCATGTCTGCTTTTTTGCAACTCAATTTTCTCGACACTGGCCAGAGTTTCACGTCGACAATCATCCAATTAATATGCGTACAGAAAATATATTAGTTTATCGTCAGGGGAACAAAAATATCCAGTAGGAGCAATTAATGATATTAACTCAAAAAGACAGGTCGATTCTCGTTGGCTTTAACTCCTAACTGTCTGATCCTTTTTTGCTCCTGCATCAAAAAATAAATAAATAAAAAGCTAGATGAGAGCGATTTAGGAAAAGCAGTGCATCGCATACTGATTTACTTGTTTCAACCTGACATTCAGTGGGAAGCAGAAAAAAAAAAACAATGCCAAATTCCATGGAAGATTATGTAAAAGGGATAAAAGTGTAAACCATAACAGGTTTTTTTTTGGGGTTTTTTTTTTGGTGTGAATGATAATTGAGCATGAAGTAGACAAAAAAAAACAGCAAATAGGATAATTCATGCTCTGAATGAGATAAGGCTTTGTGACAATACTGCATTCATCTCCTCTCTCTCAGACCTAGATATCTGATATCTTTTTTTTTTCTGTCTGACTTGTACGAATGCACTCAATCGCCGTCTCCTTCCCTGACTATTGTCTATATGCTATCATTACTGTCATCTCCTCACACTTCCTCAACCTACCCCCCCCAGCCCCCGTTGCCCCCCGCCTCTCTCTGCCCACTCCCCCGACCGCCACGTCTCCTCTCAACTCACACTCAGATTTGTGGCTCTTAATATTGTATCTGTCTGCCAGAAGGACAGGAGCACGGGAAATGACATGTTTCCGCCTGGGGTGAAAAGACGTGCACGCACACACACACACACACGCGCGCACACACACGCACACACACGCACGCACACGCACGCACACACACACACACACACACACACACACACACACACACACACACACACACACACACAGCACATGCTCAGGTGTTGGAGACTGCGTCAAGCTCACAATGTAATTATGGGGAAACAGAGCAGTCAGTTACACACCTGAGTGCAGCCCGGATCAGAGCCGGGGTGTTACTCTGACACTGATGGGGGGAAAGCTGAGAGTTAGTCTGTTAAAGTACATTGACAGACAGCTACATTTGCAGACAAGGCGGTGAGGACAGATCAAATATTTGAGGAGAAGAGGGAAAGGAAAAGGACAATGTAGAACACGATGCCGACGTCCCAGAGACTCCCCCGCCCTCCAGCCCCGTGTGTGTTGGGCTTTAAGTCTTTGGGGTATTTCTTGAGAAAAGCGGTACTGAGGCTGGAATCTCGATCATGACATTACACTGAATGCTACCGGTGCTTTATTCCTACAACTTGTCATGTTCGATCACTGCTCGTTTCTTTTTTTTTTTGGCCCTATGCTCCACTTACCAAGTGTGAAAGATGAACTTAAAGAAGAGTGACTGGCCTTAAATATGAGCCCTGCAATAAAACATCAACACTTTTCAACTGCACATGAAAATGTACAGGATTTTAATAGAAAACAGCCACGCTGACTTGGTTACCACAAGAAATTAATATTGTAATATTTTCTAAAACTACTCTTCCTGTCACTGTCAGTTCAGCGTTCGCTGATTTTGCTGGGATGGTTGTACAGTGGAGTCCAGCTGTTCATGGGTCAGTATTCGCAGAATTGTTTACGTCACTTGACATGCTATTGGCTGGTGTTCACAAAGCAGCCAATCCAGGAGGGCAATTTATTCTACTTGGTGCTAATTGGCTGTTAACCTCTGCTGAATTGACAAGAATTAATTCATATGAAGGTATATTATATAAGAAAACTAAAGATGTTACTATGTTCTAAATATTATATTCTTGAACTCAGAAAATAGCCATTTATCAGTGTTTTTAGAGGGAATTGCAAGTGTTCAGTTTAGTTCAACTTAAGACGCTTTCAGATCATCCATTGGTTTCATTATCTCCATGTTTTCTTTACATCTTCTGATCAGCTGATCAGATTCCCCTATACACCTCATGGTATGAAGCTGACCTTCCAATTATTTACCTCAGCAGGTAGTCTGACCTGTAAAAGTGAAGCGAGGCAGCAAAACGTGTGTGTTGCAGTGATGTAGTACAAACCAAGTACAGCAGCAGTTGAGCAAAGGAAGAAGAGACAGCTTCCAGTGTCCCTCTAACCTGAAACCGCATCATACAGTTTCACATCTAATCATGCAGCGAGACAGGATTTGTGACAATTACTGTCAAATTAAAAAGTCTTGAAAAATAGTTTAACTTAAACAGCGCTGGGCTTTATATATTACAAACAAAACAGCAGCAAAAAAGTTATCTCCTAAATGAAAATGTATTTAGCAATGTCTGCCATGATCCTTTTGTGGTTTTGTCACATTCTGCTTTCCGTATTTAGTTATGCTTCAGTTTTGATGTTCTTGTACTTCTGTCATGTTCTTTAAATATCTCATGTATTTAGAAACTGTTGCTGGTGCCTTCAGTGCAACTCTGTTGTATCGTAGATCCTACGTGTTTTCAATTTTTGGTTTTCATGACGACCTCCATGTTCTGTTCCCCTTTTGTTCCTGTTCTGTAACTTCTTTGTGACCTTCTAGATTGATATCTGTTCTTGCGTTGGATTTTGTTCTGATTAATTCTCTGATTTCTGCATGTTCTTTATATCTTTTAGTATTGTTTTCCATTTGCTATTCACTTCCCCTCAGGCTGTCAGTCCTGCTCCCCTAGCAGCTTAGATAACAAACTTGCATGTTTTTATTTTTATTTTTTAACTATTGCACCGAATGAGGAACTTGTATTTTCCTTATCAATTGCTTCCCCAGGAGTTTTCAGATAATACAGTGCTGCTGTGTGATTAAGCTGTGTAGGGATTCAAGCTCAACTCTTTTTTTTTTTTTTTTTTTCAGACAAAGCTACTGTTTGCTCAACTCATCTGCTTCAGAAGACTCTCTTGTGAAGTGACAAAATTCTTAAATGAGACGCGCTCAACCAAAAAAATAAAAAGCTACTTTGGCTGCAGCTGGTAGCAAAAAAAAATAAAAAATTCTTTACCCAGACATCACCTACCACTGCTGGTATAGAAAGTTAGATCATTTCTCCCAGAGGCACCTATGATTCACCAATATCCATTTAAAAAGAATCCATGCATTTTCTACGCCTGCTTAATTCTGACCAGATTTGTGGGCAAAGGGACAGTCTCCGTCTTCTTTTCCTCTTTTCCAGAGTGGCTTATAATGCAGTGCAAAGTTGAATCGATAGTTATAATACCAGCTCTAAGTCAGTTTCAGTCCTTTGTGGCTGGATGTCCAACAGAGTGAGTCGTTCTAGCCACCAATAATTGCACTTATCTAAACTGATGCTGTACAGAAAAAAAAAAATACTCCCAAGTATCATTGAAGAAATAAAGCAGAAGAGCGGCTTCTGCTCTTCCCTACTCTCGGTGGCCCAGAAAAAAGTGACAGAGCGCATGTTCCTTGGAGTATGATATTACCACCAAGCCTCTAACCAAATTACCATGCATAAAGTAGTACACAGTTTGCGGAGAGCATCGTGTCCTGAATGTATCAGCAGTTTCCGACGAGAAGAAATGGGTGTGTAGCTCATTAAGTCCACAGCCTGCCATGTTCACACTGAACCTTATCAACCTTTACATGACACAACACGTCTGTACAGCAGCTCCAGGATGAAGGAATGCAGAGCTGGTGCACTAATCCAATTCCCTCTCTGCAAGCTGCTCACTTGTGGTTCTCTTTGTTCTGTTTACTGCAGGTTCCCCACTTCTTGCTTCACCAGAACGCGGGGAGGAAAATATCGGAGTTTACGATTGGGGCCGTCTCGGGAGTTAGCGTGCTCCCGTGCTGTCGCGTTGCGTTACGCCCCGCAAACAGGACGAAGCGGCCTAATTGATAAATGGCTCAAATAGCGAGGAGTTGAACGAGCTCTCGACTTAACTAAAGCGTAGGACTGCTGTGACGCAGATGACTTGATAGACAGACAAGAGCATCCACATGCAAGCAATCTAATCTCAAAAGCATACATTTGTTGAGCGCCGCGTGGAGATAGAGTGAGAGAGAGAGTATATATGTCATCATAAAAATCCTCCAAACACTGCAGTACAATAATCAGTGTCAGATGCTTGTCAGATACGTTTCTCCTCTCTGCAGCACAAAGCCTAATGCATGAACACACATCACCCAGTAAAGATATCATTAGCAGTTAAGGCTTGGTATGTTTAGTGTCGGAAAATAAGGCCAGTTTTGATGGGTGTATTTGTTAAAATTAACACCACCCAGGCTGTGCAAAGCTTGTTAGGAATGGGCAGAACATATATCTCTCTGTGATGCCAGTGATGCTTTTTGAAACGGCTGTGAGGAGGAGAAAAAAAAAAAAAAAAGAAACGTCTACATGAAAATAATGAGCTGTAAGGTTTGCTCTCTGCAACCATTATGTACATTATAGACTTGAACACTTTGCATAAAAAATATTGGGTTCGTCATCCGGATACATCACTTCCCAGAAAGCTGCTGACATATCTTTGGTGAAATATAAAAAGGAAAATGTGTCCTCTTTCCTTTTTTATGTTGGCTTTTGAGTTTGTTATTCTCCATGTCTGATTGTGTCAAATACAATGCCTGGCAAATGTATTGATATTCCTCAAACTTGTCCAGATTCTGTCCGTCAAAGTACAGCCGGCAGCCTCCCCGTATTTGATCAAATATTTGTAGACCAGCACAAATTGTGAAGTGGAAGGACAGGGATGGGCACTGATTGTATCGTTCATCACTTATCGTGACAAATTTTCTATAATAATATCATTTTGATTCATCAATGTAAAACTGTCCATATTGTATGTTTTTACTATTTTTTTTCCCACTGTTGGTTCAATAAAGATATGTGAATAAATGGAAAAATATAATTAAATGCAGTTATTATGTGTTTCAGTGACATAAACCACATATAGCTGGTGTCTTAAATAAATATGTAATAAATGGGTGTGCTTCTCAGCAGCAATATTAGTGTTTGTGGAGCTGTGCCATGCAGTCACAATCATACAGTTACCTAAAAGACATAGTTTTTAGCGTCACTTTTGCCACAAAATATTGTGATAAAACGTAAAGTCCATATCACCCACTTCTAGTGAGACATCATATACCATTTTTCTTACAAACAAAAATTCTCAATACTTTCAGGTTTTCAGCTCTATTTACTCTGATAACCCTAAGAAAAACCCAGAGGTTCCAGAAAGTAAAGGAGGATAAAGGCCAGAATCTTGTTTTTTGTTTTTTTTTTTCAAAAGAAAAATATCTTCATTTCTGTACTGTTTCATAATTACACACAACTTTGTGTTTGCCTTTATAAAATCCCAATAAAATACATTTAAATTTGACTCTGCCATAAGAAAACGTAATAAAGTTCAAAGAAGATGAATCCCGTTGCAAGGTATGAATACAGGAGATTGTTTATGGTACAGACAAAAATAACACTATTCTATCAACTTATGGTTTATGGTTGTATTCTTTAGCACATTTCTAGTTTAAACTGGTAAATTGTGTTTTTTTTCTCCCCCATTATATCATAAATTCATATTACCATATGGCACCCTACACTAGATGTTGTCACCTGCTCAAAGGTTAGTGGCAATTTTACTTTTGATGAAGATGATCTTGTATCAATCTGTTCCTCTTTTCTGCCTTGATACAGAAAGCTGAACACCACAGATGGAATATTCATAACCAACGTCAGGAATAAAATAAACACTTTGTGCGTGTGCGTGCTTGTGCATGTGTAGGCTATACATATAACCACGCTGTCCCTTGGGTCAGTCCTACTTCAGTACGTTTCTTCCTCATCTCAAGGAGGCAAATGTGAACGCAACTGACTCGTCTTTATTTTCACTTGGCAGAAAATCAGAAATATTTTAAAGCGCGTAGCAGGCATCCCAGAATAACAATCTCGACACACGTGGAAAGTGCAACCTGTAAATGCGGTGACACTCGCTCATGGAACGTGCGGCACCTTTAAGTGACTGCAGATGTACCGCGAGCGCCCGCGTTCGTGCTCAATACTGTGGCGGCACATCAGAGCAAAGAAACGGGGGGGAAAAACAGAGGCAGACATAATGACCCAGAGAGCCAGCGAGAGAGAGAGCGGCATGGGTAGGGCTTCAGCACCCAGCACAAGGTGCAGCACCCTCCATGAATATCAAAACGCTCCCTCCCTGTGACCTTGAGTTTAATATTTAAAAGCCGTCCAGCACACATGCGCACGCCGTTAGCATGAGGCCCACAGCCGACGCCGCACTCCAGTCTTCCTCATTACCTGGAGTTCAGAACTATGAAAACTGCATAAAGAAACAAGGGTTCATATATGTATGTGAGTGTGCGCTGTGGAAAAATGAGACAAAGGAAAAAAATTATACTTTACTAAAGAAGCTGACAAAAAGCTTTACAGCTGTTGTTTTTTCACAATTTTGTCACGTTGTAGTCAGAGTTCTTCGCTTTCTGCTGGGATTTTATACGACAAAATAATAACTGGGAGGTTAAGAGAAAAGATGCAAAATTTTCTATTTTGAAAACTGAAAAATGTTCTGTTTACCATCAATTTCACAGTTATGCACAAATTTGTAGGCATGGCTGTTTATCATATAATTTATCGCAATAATTTTCCAATCACGATACCATTTCATTTATCAATGTTACAATAATTTCCGATTAATGATGTTTAAAACATGCCTAAAACTGCCCGTATTATCGGTTTTGTTAGTTTTAATATTTTTCTCCACTTTTGTTCAATAGAAGTTTATCAATAAGTCTACAAATATAACTCAATGCCGTTATTGTGTGCATCTTATGTGATTCGATGCAAATCACATATGACTGGCTGTACAGTTTCCTGAAAAAAGTGGCAAATAGTTTTTTTTCCGTCACTTTTATATTTTATCACAATAGCCCCATAAAAAGAATCACCTTCTTTTTCTATTCTTCTAGATTTTCCTCACATTGAAAGCTCAACAACATACACTGAAGTTTGTGAAGGTGAAGTCAGAAAATAAACATATTTTTGCCGTATGAAAAATTTAGCAAGGCACCATATATCTACCACCTTGCACCACCTTTCCGCTCATCCTTTATACCTGTCACTGTGACAGATTAGCTTTAAGAGCCTGCTTCCTGCATATCTGCCTTTATTACAGTGTTATTTATTGCTGGAGTGAAAGAAGCATTAGAGACCAATCAGTATTATGGCTTTAGACAACATTAACTGACGAAAGCAAAGTTAAAACACGTTTGGTTTTCCAACCTTATCAGCCCTTAGGTTCATGTTTGGAGTTGAACCACAATTTATGAATGTTTCTAGCAGGATTCATCTTGACAGAATCACGCCAGAGATGTATTTCCATAAAATAAAGAAACAGATAGCGATAAATGAAGAATATCACTAGTGACATACAATGCTTTTTTTTTTTCAAAGAATAAATGCAGCCATTTATGTTGTATTTTTTTCTTGATATGATTTTGCCCTCATGTTCTTTATTTTGTGTTTACAATCTTGGTGGAGTAAAGGATATATATTTTTAATCCTTTGAGGGGTTTTTTTTCTTTTAAAGTTGTAACACATCTCTGCAGCCCTTAGTCTGTGGCTGTCACTGTAACATCGATTGGTTTAAATTATGACATTGTCCTTAAATCCTGTTTATGTTGCCGTGAATCCAGCGTCAAAGCAACAGCTTTGAACTTTACATAAATATTCCTGTTTTGGTTTCTCAATCTCATATCTTTTTAGTAACATTTCTGCTCTTAAAGACGCAGTTTCAAATATTTTCCAAACATATCGTTCCATTTTGTAGCACAAACAAGTAACTATGTCACCTTCAGATGTAATAAATATCTTAGTATATTTGAATTAAGATAAAACTAACAAGATATCAGCAATAATATCTCCTTGATATTGTAAGGAAGTCAACACAACATGGCATAACAAGTTCTTTTTACCAGCCTTTGAGTGAGAAGTAGCTCCTACATTCAACTCAGCAGATGCAAAGTTCCACAAAGTGTTTGCTAATTGCTGCTGGCTAGTCTGAAGGAGCTGAGTGGGGGATTCACGGCAGAGGGCTGCTCTATGAGGCAGAAGCTCACAAACTGCAGCTCTGAGGAGGAGCTAAGTCCACCTCGGTTGTTTTGCACAGCTGGATGGTTGCCACGGGAGATTAAAAGGATTTCTCAAACATGCATGAAAGAATCAAAGCAACACTCCAGGTCTGCTTTTGAATTTGAAATGATCTCTGTCCCAAAGTGTCCAGACGTGTTTACCTTAATGAAGCTGTTAATTCCACGTGGAGAAACTATTCCTACTCAAATACCAGCATTTAGAAATGAAATAGTTTTCTTTTTGTCACTCTGTCTCTCTTTCGCCACCATCGCATCAGGAAAAGACACACTAAAACTCTGAATTTGCATGCCAAAGAAAAAAAACAAAAAAATATAAATACTAATGCTCTACTGCTGTTTGCAGTTGTTCCTTCCACGCAGTATGCTCCGACTCACTGCTGTCCACCGCTGAGAGGAATGCAAACAAACGCACAAGCAAACAAACAAAGTGATGAGCGGACATGACATCTGAGGCTTAGCTTTTGTTTCATCTTCTCTCTCTTGTCTCTCCCTCTATGTTTAGCGCAGTGTGTGAGGCCCGAGTGCAACACACTCCTTTATAGAGAGACGATGGGGAGGCAACCTCACTGCCAGAACAAGTTTATTTTGCCAAGTGTGTGATCAAAGCCTCTGGACGTGTCAATGTGTGTGTGTGTTTATACAGTAGTGGTGTGACAGCAGCGCCTATTGACTTTCCTGCAGAAATGATGGATTTGTGCAGATGTGTAAATGTTGGAACAAACACTGTTTTAACAGAGGTGTGTTATAAATGTACAAACCAACATCCAAATATGTCTAAATATTGACACTTTTAAATCTATAGCATCAACGGCGAAATATTCACATTGTAATTGATTTTCTATTGAAGCAGCTTTTTCGCTTGAAGAAAGAGTTACAGTAGCCACGGGTTTAATAGTGGCTATTAAATTGATTGAGACAGGGTTTCATTAGTTAGTGGCTCAAATTGCTAAATCTTTAGGGAACTGGTAAGTATAAACCACTAACAGAACATCCAGTAAAACCCTAACAATAGGGTTTGTTTTTCAAAGAGAAGCCTTAATTATGATTCTAAAATCTCAGGTACTTTCTTTGATATCTTAGATTTCATTAAGATGTTAGTTTATCCAAAAAAAATAAAGAAGGAAAAAAACTACAAAATCTACACAAATGAAACACACATTTTGAGCCAATGACCTGATTATGATTTTCAAACTAATCCTGCAATATATATATGTAGATATACATATATACTAAAAAAAAAAATCAATGGTGTGGAGTGAAAACTGGATAAAACATGAAAGGTCGTGCCACCAGTTTGGCAGTACTACAGATATTTAAAACAAAAAATGATCAATGATTCTGATATGAAACGCTTGTATAGTGACACGTCTTTCGGCCATATCGTCCAATTCTCAAATGGTAAATTTACAAACTTTTGGAAGCACGTTTTCAACTCTGAGCTCTTTACATTTTATATTCAGCCAGTTGCACTCGCAAACAGCCACACATTTGTACAATGACATGCACTAAATAAACTGTGAACTGCGGCAGGTGAGCAAACAGGAATCAAACCCACACATTTCTGACTCTTTCCAGTCGCCCTCAGACGACTGGCATCAGTTTCTTGAGTTTTTCCGAAAAATTTGTTGATTAAAAACAAAAATGCTTTAGCAAGTATTTATAAAATTAGTCAAAGCTGTACGAACAGCACTGATGCATCCAACAGCAAACACGATGACACAAGACTCTGTTCTGTGATCAAGCCTGCCTTCTTGCTTTCTTCTCATCTTATCTTTCCCTCTGTACTTGCTCTCTCCTCCTCCTCCTCCTCCTCTTCCTCCTCCCAGTATTCCCTTCCTTATCCACCTCCTCCTTATCCTCCAGGTCTCTCTCAGACATGTAATATCTCTTTCTATCTTCTCTCTTTGCTTCCGCTTTCACTCCACTCCCCCTCTCCATTTTGATATCCTCCACTCCCAACATCTCCGCCCACCATCTATGAACACGTCCCTCGTCTCCCGTTCCAATATTTATCTCGTCCTTATCCGGATCTCTTCCCCCCCCACCACGTTCTCCCTCCATGCGTGCCTATCTGTCTGAATCTGCTTCAGTGGGCCTGGTTCTCATATGAGAGGTGAAACAGGAAGAAATAAACCGGTAATGGTAAGTTGTTTATTTCTAACGGCTCAGGCTCTACATCAAGCACCAATGGGGTCCCGCAAAAGCCACAAAAAAAAAGGTAGCGATGCATAAGAATGAAGGTTAAAAAAAAAAGAAGAAAAAGAAATAAACAAACAAGGAAAAACAAGTCATATTCATCACTGTAATTGTGTGGGTGCTCTGGGTAAGCAGGCGGCTGGATGCTGATGAGGGATGGCGCTGTTCGCGAGACTCCCTGACGTCCATGAATCACAGACAGAGTCGCTCACCGGCCCTCAGCCGCCATAAAACAAAAGATGGAGATGAAAAATGCAGCAATTAAGTGATTTGATTTCTGCTCTACCCTCCTGTCCTCCTTTTTACCCAACCCACATATCTGGCTGCAAATGAGTCCGCACGCACATGCACACACACGCACACACACACACACACACGCATAAACAGAAAGACTGGAAAAACAAAAACAGAGCATGAAAGAAAGAAGTACAAATAATGATGTTCCCAAAAAGTTACACATACAAATTACAAAGAATTTATTAAAAAAACAAAAGTGTACACTGCTTGGGTTTTGTAATAGTTGTAAATATTTATTCTCTGGATAAATTAGGAGTAACCTACAATATTTTAAGAGTATCACCTCAAACAACTTGGTATATTTGTTTAAATAAAATTAGGATGTTTAATGAGTTCCAATATTCAAAGAAAATAAAAAAAAAACAGCTTCATGCAAAGGCAACATAGGGAACTGAACAGGGTAGGTGAAATGGTGATTTAACCATTTTTTATCATGTATTTAACAAAAATTACCTTAAAAAAACAAGCATATGACCTCTAGACATTCACAAGAAACAAGAATGTGTTTTAAATAATTTTTATATAATGGAGCAAAACTAAGCAGCAAAAATTATGAAGTGGAAAGATGTAGTTTTGAAAAAAGTTTCTGTTGAATTTTCCAAAACTCTCATAGTTGCTGATCATTTGGCTCACTAATGATCAGCCATTATAATATTTTGATAAAATAATGAAATAGCTGAATCAAAAGTACACACTTTCCCAACTTTTATAAGTGTTAACCTGCCTGCTGTTTTCAAAAAAGTGATACTTAATTCTATAAAACCAAGAAGTTTTTTCCAGCTTATTAATTTTATATGGATGTATGGAAGCTCCTTTCCACCATGAACGAAAAATAATAAATAAAAGCTCAACAGGAAGTCATAATTTTGAGTTTTAAACTTATGAGAGAGAAAGTCAAGAGATTTAGTTGTAATTATAAGATTCAAAATCATAGTTTTGACTTTCAAAGTCATATTATGAGATAGAAAGTTATAATTATGAGATATAAAGTCACAATATTTACTTTAAAAGTCGAAATGATGAATCCCTGTTGGGCTTTTAATTCTTTTTTCATGATGGAAATGGGCTACCACAGTTTGCCTTAATTAAGGCCGTTAAAATATGATCATGTCGTAATTATTCGTAGTTTTTGCTCTCAAATAGAGTAAACTGCTGTGAATTTTTAAAAAAAATGTTTCTTTGCATCATTACCAACTTTCTAAACTTTCGCACTGTCGCAACCCTCTCCCATCAGAATTCAGAAACTCTGCATGAGCCTTCAATCAGAACATCCCTTAAATCTGTATTTGCCAAAACATTTCTATAATTTCTAAAAAGCAGCAAAACAGTAAAAAGGTTCCAGCATTGAAGTCAGGCTTGAAACTCTCTTCATCTCCACGTCCGTGCGCCTCGGGAGCAAACAGGTCGGAACAATTTACCTCCTACATGCCGCATGAAAGGGACTACTTTCAAACACTCTGTGAGAAATGTGGACAATTTAGCATTTATTTACCACTTGGGGGGGTGGGAGTGGGGGGAAACTGCTTAATGGGACTTGGGTGAGTATGTGTAATTAAGAGCAGGAATCAGCAGAGAGTTGAAGAGTACATGATAGTGTGTGTGCGTGTGTGTGTGCGTGTACATGCGTTTGTAAGTATTTGTGAGGAACATGGTAGCAGCATCAGGCCATGATGGAGTGCTTCGCAGAGCCAAACACCCATTCAGCAAGCTATGTGCTCATTAATCCTGCCAAACTCCACTTGTTACATGCACGCACAGGAAATCATGAGGCTAGGTAAACAGGGAACTGCTGCGATCCATCACTGCATGCCAGCAACACGCTGATATAGGTATACACACACACACACACACACAACCACAGAGGCAAAGTAAAGTAAATGCAAAAGATAAGCTTTTACCCACACAAACGTATATGGTGAGAAAACACACGCACGGCTCTGTGAGTGTGTGAATAGGCGTGGAGATAAACAGATCCCAACTAAATCGTGCATTTTCCTGTCATCGTTTGGTTATTATTTCAGCGCATTAAAGCTGCAGTAGGTCACTTTTTTTTTCTCCGTATTTGCTAAAAGCGTCACCATGGCGTGACATTATAACATGAGACATAATTTGTGAAAAGATCAATCTCCATCACCTCCTCCCTGAGCTACTACTGCTGGCTGAAGGAAAGCAATGACCCCAACCAAAAAGAGCAATTCAGAGTCAGGAGGAGGGTCTTAGCGCTGTCAATCAAACGTAGCATTTCAGGAAAACCGTTTATCTGCCATCATCAGGGACTATGCTAACTGGCCTTAGCAATCGCCACAATTGCAGACTGTTTTATGGTGAGCCAATTGTAGCGTAGCAGAAAGCAAGGGAGAGAAGGTGAGCACGACAGTGATTGACAACGCTAAGACCCTCCTCCTGACTCTGATTGGTTGTTTCTGACTGTTCCTCGATTTTTTCACAGATTATCTGCCTTATATTTTACTGTCACAACATAAAGATAAGTTTTACAAATATGAAGGTTTGATTCGCTTCAGATTGAGCGGCCAGTTGTAAATCTGGCAAACCGTTGCAATCAAACGACATCTAGAGCTGGAGGAGGCCAGCTCTTTGTATTAGCAGTGAGAAATACAGCTACCATGCCTGGGTGGAAATCAATAGAACTTGACCCCGATTTGACCTCTGGTTGTACTGGAGAAGTTATGGGACCAAGCCGGCCTTGACACCAGCTTTTTTTGTTTGTAATCCTTCTCTCTTCCTTCCCTTTTTTTTGTCCTCTGTTTCTTTTGGTTCTGTTTGGTCTCTCTGCTTTGTTTTCCTCTCCTATATGCTTCCAGATAAACACATACACACACCTACACACGCTAACAGAAACACACGGCATATGACAAATGCAGCGTGGGGCTACTTACACAGCCCAGCGGTTAGATGCTGCTATATCTATATGCCTGCCTGGCTGGAGCTTTTACTGAAGCCATCAGCAAAAGCAACATTCCATACATCTTTGACAGAGAAGGGAACAATACTATTTACACCAATTTAGGGCTGGTAGGAGTTGGGGGAGACTTCCAGTTAATGGGGGACTATTTTAACCCTCCCCCCCCGTCTCTTGTTTTAACATTCTCAAATGGCCACCCTTCAGGAGGAGAGATGAGATGCGCTCACAAGCCGCTGCTCACATGCTAATAATCTCCATTACAAGGCACATGAAAAACGACAGCCTGAAAAGGTAAGGCGTCGGCTCGCGAGAAAGTCCGACAGTACGTCTTCATCACAGTCACGGCGGCCGTGAAAAGCTAAATAAGGTGCTAGATTCACATGCAAATAAACATGGCTACAAATCGGCCCCTGCAATCATAAGCCTCGGCTCAAATGTGCATATTTTAGCTGTTGTTACATGCAGTCCTTAGGAAAGACGTCCGCAAATGTGGAAAAATCAAAAGTCCTCAGCGTTTCATTGACAAGGTTTACTCCTCACTGTTGTCCTCAAAGGAGATTTTTATTGGGGTTTTATGTGACAATGCGAAGAAGCAAATATTTGTGAAGGACAAGAAAATGATGCGTGGTTTACAAAGTTGAAACAAACAAAATCTGAACATTTTGAGTTGCACTTCCAAATACATGTACATCTATACTTTTCATGTTAATCTGAGATTTATCCCCCTGTCAGTTCTTCATGAAGTAACTGAATCTCAGTCAGACTGCAGGGACAGCATTTCTGAAATTAGAGGTGTGGGATGCTGCATATCAAGTGTTTCATCAGCCATTCAACCATTTTAATGGGTTAATAATGATAGTTATGTTGGTATCAATGGACCACATTTAGCAAAGATGGAGAGCTGACAAAGAAGATCAGAGACCACCATGTGAGTTTAGTTGACTACAAGGCAATCTAAGCACAGCTTTGTGTTCCTGTGAAGACAGGTGCCAAATTTATTAAAATGCACAAGGTTCACGGGAATGTAGCCAACTGTCCTGGACAGGGATGCAAGAGGAAATGAAAGCCAAGGTCGATCAGATGGATCAACCTGGAAGGTGGAAAAAGAGAAAGAAAACCCATCCAAGAACCACTGAAGCTGAACTCTGAGGTCAGCACATTTTATCTACCGACTACAATCCAGCCAGACTGGATTCTGCCAAGATCTATGTTGACAAGACCAAAGGCTTCTGGGAGATTATCCTTTGGACTAATGAAAAAGAAGCTCTCTGGACAATCACATTATGTTTGCAGAAGAGAAAATATATCTTTCAAAGAAAAGAACACCCAAACTCCTGTTAATTGCAAAGTTCTGTTTTTATGTGGGACTTCTTTGCTCCAGCTGGCACAAGGAGCTTTGAATGTGTCAGATTGCAGATCAGTCTCTTGAATTTCAAGGCATCCAGGAGTTTACTGATACTGTCAAGTGTCAGAGAGCTCAGGTCCAAGTCCTGGGTCCCGCAGTAGCTTAGCAACAGATCATGCAGCAGGAAGAAAACATTTTCTTTAATGGTTCTACCACATTTTAAAATTCTATCAAAACTGCATACTAAAAAAGTCTGAGTCATGTTCAGCAACTTGCTGACGATGATTCCAAAATATTGAATAAAGAGCATTGCTTGTTTGTTTTTTTTTAATTCATGCATATTTTTATTTTCTTTGACATAGGAAAAAAATAAAGTCAAAGAATGATCAAAAACAGTTTGATGTTAATATGGAATAAAGGATAAGTGTATGTCATTCAACTTATTTCAAGATGTTTGCGTTTTTTCTTCTTGCTAAAAGGGCACCAACAACTTTCTTGTGTTTGTGTCAAGATGACATTTTATGTAGTGAAAAAAAATAATAAAAAAAAATCAAAGATATGTTACTCATTTGATCCAAGCTTGGTACTGTTAGTGTGATGGTGACTATGGCATTTGTAGAGACTATTTTGTTCTACACAAGTGATTCACCCCTGCAAAAATGTTAAATAAATCACATTTAATTATTTCATTTGGTGGAAGGATAATCACACGCAACAAATCTGAAAATAAAGAGGCTCTTTATTTTCTGGTGAAAGACAAAATGTGATTAAAGATTGATAAAAACAAAAACAAACCACAAGAGAAAATTTTGATCAAAATAGTCAAAATACTGCAACTACAGGATACTTTTTCTTACCGAGTGATCTCTTGTTTCTCAAATCTTTATCGGACATTTCACAACTTTTATCTTACTGACAATAAATAAACAAAAACAAAACAGTGGACTGAGACGCCAGTGGACGTTTTTTTTCTTCTTCTGATTTTATCCTGTTATAAAAACTAAAATGTCCCACTGAGCGCTTTGAAGCACAGCATCACTGCCTGACAGAGAGAAATGAAGAACTTCTTCTCTTCTGTACGGTCTGCAAACTAACAATGAAGTCAGTGAAAGCAGAGCTGCCAATCACAGGTAAAGCTATCCATTGGGCGGTATACAAATGATCGAATCCTAGTGTCAAATTGACCCGGTGTGAGGAAGCAAAAAAATAAAAATAAAAAAGAAGAATCAAGCACACATGCAGAAGGTATAGGCATTGTAGAAAAACTGAGCACACAGACAAACAATCAAACATAGGCATTATCCAGAGGCCCACACACAAAAGCAAACTCCTGCGCACATTTACGGGCAGAACGCACATAAACACACACGCACACATATTGCTGGCGCGTTGGAGCTCAGACAGCAGAAGTCATCAGAGACCTGTAAAGCATTACCCTCTGTGTGACTCGAGCCACTCCAGAAATAGCCTCTGTAATGTATTCTTACCGCTGCCGTCTCTTTTGCACAATAGTGCCCTTAATAACACACTCCATTTCTGTTGGCATAAATAAGGGCTCCATTTCCATCTTATTTCATGCAAATGAGCGCGCGGCGCCCAAACAGGTAGTGGGAGTATAGCGCGCGAGTTGAGTGTGTACGCCGAGTGTAGTGGCATGATTGGGGACGAGCGAATTCAAATGAGCATTGGAGAGACCCCACAATGTGCCAATGACTCCCACGCCGGCCTGCCAAAGGCATGACAGACACCGTCACTTAGTCACTTACGGGGGCCCCTGTCGCCTGCACATGGTGCCATTACAGGGGCCAACGTAAAAACCAATATTTATCCAGGCAAATGGTTCTCTGGAGAGAGATTATTGATGCAGCCACGAGGAGTTGCACTCCAGCAGTAGGCACAAGACTGCTAACGCGGCATCTGATTAGGTGTTTGCACTAGTTAACTGAGGCCTGGATGGGAGCGAATGGCTCACTTGCCTGTAAGTTTAAGTGTAGGAGGCAGCTGGTTGAGAAATCTGTGATCTGGAAGATTATGCCACCCATTCAGAGGAAGTGTTGTGACTGCCTCATTTACTGTGTTTACTCAACCGCGTCTAATGAACTCACATTAAACTGCTAGGGGTTGTCCAGTATAGCAAGACTAATGCAGACGAAGACAATAAAACTGCAATACAGACATTCTCTTATACACAATAGCACAAGTTACACTTAAAATTTTTATATTGGGTTGTGATTTTTAATATGGCGAACTTCATCTCTAGCGGTATGCTGAGATCTCGCAATATTGGAATGTTAAGTCTCATCGAAGTGAAGTCTGTTTCACGACATGCCATTGAGCTGTGGTACTTAGGTATTACTCATAAAGTAATACCTAAGTACTCTCCATTCTTGTTTCCCTTCACACATAAAGTCTCCTGACTAAGATTTAAAAATACTGAAATCTCGTGAATCCCTTTGTGAAATAGTCCTGCCAAGCAAACGGATAATTTAAGATCAACAGCAGCACCAAACTTATGAAGACAAAAAAAGAAGAAGAAGCAGGAAGTGTGTATCTGTATTACTCATAAAGTAATACCTAAGTCTCAACTACCAGTGAGCCACCAATAAGCAGCAATAAGCCTCCCCGCCAGATGGTGGCACCAAACCCACAGCGCAATCAAAAAAACAACACTGATGCTTGCTTAAAGAAATACAGTATGAAGACATCCTGTTTTCTTTTTGGACAACAAAATTAATTCTTAACATTTTCTTCTTCTTCTCTGAGTAAATAGTGAATTAACCAGCATATTATGGTCCCCTGTACGAAAACAATATCTATCTCTGAAAGAAATGCTTTTGTTCAGCTGACGTAAAGCAGGTATTGGTGAATGATCATCTCACATTCACAGATTTAATGAAGCAGGTCAAGAGCTCAACTGTAATCAAAAACCAGGAACGCCAGATATCAAACTGTGCACTCTGAGCATGGCATCCTATATCTATGAACAATGATTATTAACAAGGTTATTATTGTTTTTTTTAAGTTTTATTGGCTCTTGTGGCCTTTATTTGAGAGTGGTCAGACAGAAAAGTGGGAGGTCCGCATTTACTCTTGGCAGATAAAAGGCGACGTCCTCAAAGGGAAACAGTTTTCCCATCAAACTGTTCAATAAGCTCAATAAGAACACCTCGACTGGCTCACCTGTCCTGGTAGTAGCGCTAAATCTAACATCAGGTTTGCAGACTTTAATGGCAGCAAAGTGAGGGGCTATTCTCATTTTGTATTCATTCTGAACGTCCTCCCATAACCTCAAATCCAAAATCCAAAGTAATTAGATTGATCAAACCTGAACTGGTTAACAGACTGAATAGTGTCTTTTTTTTTGTTGTTGTTGTTGTTGTTGTTGTTTTTTAATGGTAACTTTATGATTTATGAACCCCTAATTCAATTTTTCCCAAAGCAGGCATTATCTGGGACTGTGAGCACTTTATTCCTGCATGCCGTAAACGCAAAGCCCAGTAGGTTGTCTACACTGATATCTTAGAAATGGATATATTTGGAAGCTGACATTTTAAACAACAACAACAAAAAAACACAAAATGAAGTACTACTGCATTTAGCCTCCCTTGTCCAGTCAGGAGAGGGTATCTGCATCAACAAAAGAACCCTATAGAGACAGGAGCAAAGGTTGACTTGATACGTAGAACAAAATGTCTTTTATTTAAAGAGAAAGTGCAATCATTATTACCATGGTAAATGTCATATCAAACTTTTGTTATTGTTTTTTTTGGGGGGGGACCAGCAGTACCAAATGCAGCCTAACAATGTGAGACAGAACTAGAGTTGAGTATTAAGAGAGGAGTAAAATCACATCTTTCTAAGAAAGAAAGCGCACTCTAAGCTGCAGTTTATAGTGCCAGAACATATATTCTCAATGCTTTTGATTCCTCCCACAATGAAAACCTTCAGCTGCCAGAGAGGGGAAGAATAGTCTCCTTGTCTACTTAAATGTTTTTTTTTTCTCTCTATAAATGGTGACTTTTCAATTGTGTGTGTGTTTGCCCCTCACTTGATGTGTGGCTACGTTTCATTTAGACACAGTTTGAAACAGTGGGTTCTTATTAGACACCCAATGGGAAATTAGCCGACAACTTTCAAGTAGCTCTGCACTGCCTTATGACTGATGAGTTGGAAACTCAAAAATCGTATCATTTTCTAATCAGTGAACACGCTACCTGAAGCGCTACATGGTGGAGCGCACAGCTACACTCTTCAGTGTGAAAGCTGTTACTGCGGGAAGATTTAAAGTTGTCTAAGGTGTTTAAAAGAAAATCAGAGATGTCTGAATCCATGTGTTTCTACGATTTGTCAAGACATGTATGATGCTCATTTTAGGCAACAAAGAGCAACAGACACAGATTTTCAGCAGAAAACAGGAAATTTTAAGAACTTTTCATTTCAGGCCTACCATATAATGAGGCTGATTGCTTACATAAACCAGGACAGCTTTGCTCTACAATAAGGTTATTTGGAAGTGGTACTCTAATTGCTTGATTGACTTTATTAAATCAGCATTTTACATCAAAGCAGACAGATTGCATTAATAAAATATGAACCTGCGTTTGTGTGACCTCTTACCCTTATGGATATTTTGTTTGGAAGCATGAGTGTGAAGGTGAGCGTGTTTGTGTGTGCTCGTCTTTCGCCTGAAATTGTGGTACAACGAGGAGAAGAGTAGAAACTATGCAAGACTCAGCGCAGGTAGCCTCTGCTCCTGTGGGTCGCAGCACCCCCGGGCAGACAGACACCAGGCCTCCCACAGGGTAGCCAAACAACTGGCACGACGGCGGGTTGGCTCGGCAGTGAAGCAAAGGAGCAGCCCTCAGGCCTGGGAGCCACAAGGAGAGCTGCAGGGTCCCCACCTCACATCGTCTGAGCAGGTAAAGTTCGCAACTTAGTTACCCCGACACGACCCCCCAGCAGCAAAATGCCAAGCAAATAGAAGGCGGATCCCCCTTCCCAAAGTGTCCCGGACCTGCTGGGCACGCATCTCCAATCCACATAAAAGACCAAGAGCGCAGTGCTATCCCAACCCGCAAATCCTCGTTGTCTAGCAGTAAAGCATCTCCGTTTCCTTGAGCATTCAACCTGCCTGTCATCAAACACAACATCCTCTTGGTTAAACCAACTAAAGTAATATGCTAAAGTCAGTTTAAAAAGTCAACTCTGGACTTTTACTCTGTAACCAAATAAAATCCTGTTTTAAACCAACCGCTGTCTCTCACACAGTGTGATGTCGCCTCAACTCCAGATGTAGATAATTAGCGGCTGCATATGGGAGAACTGTAAGAAAAAAACAAACCTTCATTGCAATTCTTAAATTTTATTTAAAAGTGATTGCAGATTAGCATTGATTGATTGGTCAAAGCTTTACAAAAGCTGTGATCTCTAGTTCTGACCAATAAATGAAGGAAATGGTAGGCAAAAAAACCTTTGTCTTGAAAGTACATCATATCTAAAGACCTTGAAAACTTTAGTCTTCATGTGCCTTCACTGAAAAAGTAATACAGGTAATCCAGCTTAAATAAATCACAAGTAATCAAAGTAAGTTTATCCAACTAAATCTATTAAGTTTATCAAGTTATCATGTTAAACAAACATAAATAAAGTTCAATTTCTCATGTAACACTTTACATGAAAAATTAACAAAAAAAATTAAGCTGAAGCTCCATTATTATTTATTTTTTTTCCAGTGAATGCTGTGTGCAAACAAGTCTTTTTATTAAAAGCTCTGAATGTAGACAACACACATAAGTTACCCTCTTTCCACCAACAAGCATTTCAATGTAATTTTTATGACAAACCTGCTGGTTGTTATTTTCTTTCTTTTTTTTTTTTCACCCCCATCAAAGTGAATGAAAGAACATAAACACAGCAATTACAAGGACGTACGTTCAACGTAATAATGAGAGGACATAAGAGAAGTTGCTTAAAAGGAAAAAAAAATCAGAATACATTGTACCAAGAGCAGCTCTGTTGTAGACAAACACAGAGCATAATTAAGGTGTAATCACATATAATAATACCGCAGTATACAGTGATGTGATAAAGACAACAATGGGTGAGATCTAAAGGAAAAGAGTCCTGCAGTGCTCATACTGACGGATTTTGTGGTCATTATGCTTCAAAACCCTCACATTTTCTGATTGTGCATTACTGTTCCTCTACATTTCATAGCAAGCACAGTCAAACGTATGCATCCGAAAATATATGCTTTAAGACGGCAAACACAGAGCTAGCAGCAGCGCCAGCGGACATACAGTTAAGACACTGAAATTCGATTTCACGCAGGCTTCGGTCAGATAGCTCAGAAGCTCACTTGTTAATTTTGTTACGGTGAACTGCAATATTTACAGCAAAAGCCTGTTTTTCTGCCAACAGTTTTACAGTGTTTGATGTGAATGTGATTTCAAAGGGGAAAAAAAACAACTGAATTAATACCCTGTTTTGTTTTTGTTTTTTTTTACTATGCAGTAAAACTGCCTGTAGCGATGCTGATCCTATTATGAACTTGTTTATGAGGAACAATGTCTGTATGCTACATACACTGAACATTCCTTGTTTTAAATGGTAACAAAGTTTATTATGTCTGGTTTTCAACACTTTTGTAGAAGAGGAAAGAAAGAATGAAAGACAGAAGAAAAGGAATGAAAGTCAAGAAAAAGGAAAAAAACAAGGATAGAAGGAAAAGAAAGGAAAAGAAAGAAACAACAAAGATCAAATGAAAGAAATAAGAAAAAAACAAAGAGGGAAAGAAATAAGGAAGGAGGGAAGAAGAGAATGAAGGAAATAAAGAACCAAAGCAAGAAATGAAGAAAAGAAGAAGGAAAAGCAAGAATGAAAGAAGTACAGGAGAGAAAGGAGAAAAAAGATGTCATGTTGAAACAAAAATGAAATTTGCAATTTAAAAAAAAGACACAAATAATACATTTTTAAAAATGAATAAAATAGTTGGTTTTCTCATAGCTTTTTTCAGATTTCATCTGTTCCAACCTAAACTTCCTGCCATATCGTTCAACACGTAAAATAATCGGGAATATTTCTCTCATCAACAGGTGATTAAAAGCAATATTTCCCTCTCAGGAATCAGTCGCCACGCGATTCCCTGAGTAAACAAAACCGCTTGAAGAGGAGTTGCTCGCGGTAAAGGTGAAAAGGAGGAGGGGAGTGAGGAGGATTTTTTATTCCCCCCACCACCCCACACTGGGGAGGATGGTGGTCAGATAAAACAGCTCCGCGCTCGCTTCAAGAAAAGGTTAATGTCCTCTCTCTCTCAATTTCTCCACCTCTCCCTCCCTCCCTCGCCTTCCCAGCTGAGGTCTGTGTGACTTACAGCAGGTCCAGAATGCATTAGATTAAATCATAAATTACTTACCCACCCCCATATCTGCATCCCCACTCTCACCTCCTATCTTATTCTCCCCCACCATCCTTTCCCTATCTCAACCTCACTCTCCCTTTATATTCCTATATACCATTCCCTATGCATTTTTCTAGCTCCCTTTCTATTATTCTTCGTTCCTTTACTTTGCTTTGTCCCCCTCCCTTCTCTAACTCTGCTTTTATTCTAAATTATGAATGCCTTTTTAATTTTTTTTTTGCCTGGATGACTATGTGGTTACTATATCCACAATAGGACATGTGGGACAAGTCTGCCAATATTTAGTGTTTGAACTGGAATAGTGTGTAGGAGTAGTATACGGAGTGTGTGGGTATCTGCAAATGTTATCTGTTCATTGTTCTCATAAATTTTAGACGCGTCATTTGGAAGGCGCAGGAAAGGAAGTCTTCACACCACTGACAAACCTGGAAATGAATCACCTTGCAAAAATTTCCACGCCCCGTCAATGTTTGGGGATCTTATTAAATTGCACACAAAGCACAATGACATCACCACAAGCTGTTATTGGGTTTTCCGTAATGGACCAACACACAGCAGTGTTATTAGAACGTAATACGTGTTTTCAGGGGTTTTCTTGGTTATAAATAATAATCTGATGAACATAGTGTATTGGTGTGAACGAGGGCTGAAACGTTTAATCAGATTAATCATATTAATTGTGATTAACTGTGATTAATCAATTTTTGAAATAATCGTCAACAAGTTTTGTAATTGATTAATTAAGTGGTGTATATAAACTCAAAAACAGGGTCATTTGCTAAAAGAATAAAATATTCAGAGCAGTAATTAAGCCAAGACTGCAAAAAGTCTAAACATTTTTTAATTAGGATGGAAATAAAACCTTTGTCAATTTGTTTTACCCATTGGCATAGGTTTGCTGTCTAGTTATTAATTGGTTAATTCAAAAAATAGTCTGCTGATTACCCCAACACTGTATTGGTGTTAAGGTCAGAAGAAAGAGCAAAGCTTTTGGAAGCAGTTAGTTGCAGATGCATCCTTTACTGCAAATCATCAAGCATTCACTAAAGGGATGCCACATTGTTGCATTTTAGGCGATAAAATGTTTGTAGGAACTGAATTATGTGTTTATTTGCATCTTTAAGAAAATAATTTTAAAAAAATTAAAAAAAATCAATTAATCGTCAGTATAAATCAATTGAATAATCGATTAGTCATAAGTTGCAGCCATAGTATGAACAACAGACCTGGCAGTAATACTTTCCTACTGTCACCACACTGTGGATCCCTGAAGTTTTGTTTATTGATTTTTTTAATTTAAATATATCTGAAAAAAGTTGAAGTGGAATTAATAAATTTGGAAAGCACAGAATACCAACTTTGAAAGTTTATTCCACCTTAGCAAATATTTGGAAAATAAATAACGGAAGGAACCGCCGCAATTCCACTGCTGAGAAATGTTCCCCAGGAGCCGTTCTTACAAATAGTTTCTCCTGCTTATATTGCAACTCTAATTAGATCAGCTCTCCACCTACACACCACCAGGGTGTGTGTGTTGACTTTTAGCTGTAGCTGCTGGCCAGGCTGTTGACGTTTGCTTTTCATTGTGAGTTTATGAAAACATGATCTCACACCGTGTGGTTTTGTTATAACGCAAACTGTTTTTCATCTTGAACAGAGTGGAAACGAACTGCACAGGACATTGGAAAACAAATGATCCACCGCTTTGAGTACACAGGATGGATTTTCGAAACAAAAGCACTTTTTTTGAAATATTTACTCTTACTTAATGTAAACTTGGACTGCAGCTCTAAAAACAGTCAAATAGGGCCTATAAAAATACATAAATTATTGTATTTTTTTGTTTCTTTTGGGAATCATTCGACATTGGAGGAAATCGCCATCAAAAAGCCCTAAAAAACATTTAAGATTTCCTTATTTATTTATTAGGATCCCCATTAGTTTCTGATCTTCCTGGGGTTCAACTGCTTAAACCCAAAAATATTCATAAAAAATATAAAAATTGTAACATTGGTGACACCTCTAATGTAGAAGACTAGTCATGTGTCACATCTTATAAATTACATCCATGAACCTGGATGTAATAAATGAGGTTCGGGTGCTGTTTTAAAAGAAAGACTGCTTTTTAAATCTCAGATGTTTTTTAGGGAATTTATTCTATACCTGAATATTTACAAGTAAAATAAAAATTACGATATTTTCTGACATCGTAAAGTCAGAAATTTGTAAGGAAAAAAATCTGAAATTGATCAGAAATCTCCCGGACGCAGACTCGATGTAGCCATTTCCCAGCCTGCACCAGGCAGACGACTTTATAGGACTTGTGGCAATATTTGTGGCAAATGTTTGACTTTATAAATCTCAGCAAATTTATGACTTTACAGTATCAAGGAATGCAAATATGTGAAACAATCAAATTTTTTAGAGTAAAGCTATTATATTTTTGTCTGTAATAGAGTCTGGTTTGAGTGAAACCTTACAGTACGTTTTTTTTTTTTCTAAATAAAAAACACAATTTGGGGGTAAAATAAGGCAAATATCCCAACAGCATAATGCTGCCACCGTCATGCGTGATGCTAATTTTCATGCCATATTTGAAATTAAAGTCTGAGCGCCTTGCTCCGCATATGCAGAAAAACACAGTGAAATACACTGAAGTTGACGTAACGTGAATTTCATAGCTGTGAATACTTTTGCCAGGCACTGTAAGTAAACAACCACAGGTCTATTGTTGATTAATTAGGGAGAGGCTCAGAGTTACAGTATCTTCCAGCTTGGATACTCAAGAGCATGAGGAAGAAGAAAAAAAAACAATAAATAAATACATAATAAAACCTAAAAAAATAATAAATAAATAAATAAATAAAAAAAAACTGCATTTGTATTTCCCTCCCACACATCTTGCTCCACTGCTCTGCTGGAGCAAAAGAGAAATAAAACAGAGTGACCCCACCAGTAGCAGCTCTCTTCTCTCCCTACTGCTCTCTTCTTTCTCCCCCTCGCTGTGTGAAATCAAATTTCCATGTGGCTCCCGTATCTGTTGCACAGCGAGGTGATTTATCAGGGATGCAAAGAGCATGCAGAAACAATCTTTATTACATCCATTTCCTGCTTGTCAGCCGGGATCATGTTGGCTGTTCATTAAAGGCGCGGCACAGGTGAGGAGAATGCATCCCGATGCCTTGATAGATTGTCTGCTCCCCTGTGGTGACAGCAGCTGGATGGATTGAACAGTAGGGGGGCAGGGAGGTGAGGGGGGGAGGGGGGAAAAGTGCTGATTCTGTCGCTCCTTCTGCCAGAGACACTTTTACACGGCCGGACAGTGTCACTTCAGCCAAACGGCCGACCATGCAAACAGACACAAACGAGCCTCTGCTCGATTTTTTTTTTGGCCCCGAGCTTCGGGTTTACCTTAATGCGAGCGTTCAAAGTCACTGACGTAGAGATATTAAGATGCGCAATATAAAGATGACATGTATCCAATGACTCGGGAACAAACCTTCGCAGTCTGTGCTGAAAATAGCAAAAGGTCCTGAAGTCAAAAGGCGAAACTAAACAAAAATTTCAAGTTTTATTTACACTGAAATAGGCAGATTCAGGTTTCCTCAAAATTAATATCGGCGTCACTGAAGAGCTGCAGCTTATTAATATAAAGTGAAAACAACAAGATGTTTCAGGAACACAACATTTCTGAAGCCTCTTGAAATACTTTGCATTTTATTGCATTACAAACACATACGTCCAGAAGAAAATTAGAGACACTCTTTTGTCAGAATACTCATTTTAATCTCAGAATTTAGATTTTTTTTTATTTTTTATTCTTTCATAATTCTAACTTTAAAATCAGAATTTTGACTAATCTGAGATCAAAAGTCAAAATTCTGAAAAAGAAAAACTAAATTCTGAGATTAAAGTCAGTTTTTTTTTTTCTCAGTGATCCTAATCCTCGTCCATGCGAACACCGATGTATCTTCCTGTAATAGACCAACACAAAGCTGCATATAAATGCGAAGTAGAAGGAAAATGAAACTTGGTTTTCACCAGCATGTTTTTGCTGGCAGATTCTATAATAACTATAGAGGCTGGTGTCCCACACACAGCAACCGAAGAAAACAAAAGTCAGAAGCAAAACTACAAAAATGTGGCTCATTCATCTATCAGGGACAACAAGGATACAAAAACTCCATTAATATTCAGGTGAATCTCTTTCTCCCTTCTTTTTTCGTTTTTTTTTCCCCTTTGACTTTCTTCCTCTACTCTTCTGAGTAGAAACCAGCACACCATCGCCCCCTGGTGAGAACATTAGTAAAAGCTAACTTTTTTTTTCAGAAGGGGAAAAAAAACTAGCATGAGTCGGAGCTCGTCGACCAGGTATCAATGCAGAGATCCACAGCTCGAGTGGGTAGCTGTTTACTGTGTGCGCCACAAATCCAGACTTTATGGAAGAGAGCAGAAAGGGAAAAAAAAAAAAAACAGTCGTTGAAAGAAAGCTATCAGTAATTCAAAAGTCTTGTTATTGTTTTGAAATTACATGAGACCAAAAGAAAAAAAACTTTCTGATCTACATGCTAAATGCCGAGTGTGGGAGGAAAACAAACACTGCATCTCCATGCATCACCCTGAACACACCGCCTCCAATGTGAAACATGGAGTTGGAAGCATCATACTGTGGGAGTATATTTTTCTTAAACAAGAATAGAGAAGTTGGTCAGATCTTATGGGAAACTCGTTTCAGCCCTTGTAGACTTCTCAGAACCAAAACAATCTGAGTTGAGGATATTAAATGTTGATGATAATCTAATTGAGGCAGGAACAGATGAGATCGACAACACTTCATTGGGTTGAATGAAATCTGTTTTCACCGACTGGTTTTCAGCTTTTCCCTCCTGGAACGGTAGAGAAGAAATCCAGTCCTCGATGCAAATAAATCAGAAACAGAAAAGTCAGTCTGGGATCTCCTGATTTCAGCTTCGGTATGGTTGATCTTACTTTAAATGTTTTCAGTTTTATAAGGTCACATATGTAATCATGCACAATGACAATAGCTGTGCTATATAAGCAACTGAAATGGATTCACGCTGTTTGTGTGTTGAATATAAAGCAAGAACATTTTCTAAACCAAAGTGACAGAGATGCTGTTTTGCTTCTTTTTTTGTGGGGGGGGGCATTTCGGGGGTTTGCAGTAAATACTTCCTGTACTGTGAGCTAATCACATCACAGCCTCTGATTAGTCTTCATAATCAGTCATAAAATATTTCATCGCAGCTCCTTCCTCAGCTGATGCACACATTCTAAATTATGAACATACTGTATATGCGAGTTTGTCTTGATATTGGGGTTTACGTTATTCCCTCAGCGAAGCTCCGGCTGTAAAATCCTGTCTTTAACTCGATGGCATCTGTCTGATTCTAAAAAATGGCAAAAACTACAAAGCAAACAACCGGCTGGAGCCGGAGTGGGCGTTTCAGATGCTTTACAGCAACCGTAGGTATCTCATTTGCACATTAAGTAATGATGGAGAGACAGAGGAGTTCTAGTAGGTAATCCATCTTATTCTGGATTACCTCCTAGCTGTCATCCCACCCTACACACTGGATGTTTCACATGATCACGCTTGATAGCAGAGGAGTCCTTGTGTGGAATCCAACTCTCTGAATCCACCAATCAGTCCGTCCAGTCGTTCTCTGGACTGATATCGTAGCAATGTCAGCGCTGATCGATCAATAACTCCCAATCGCTGGGCGACGCATGGCTCTGTACGGCACAAATTTTTCAGATGAATCCATAACCCAACCCAGAGGTCACGAACCTCTAATGAACACAGCTTGTGCTGACGTGACAGCTGTCTTTTATTTCACTTGTAAATGTGCCCAGAAGCCTCATTTATCAAACCGTACATGGATTTTAATAAGTATTTTTAAGGAGCTGTCCTCACAAACAAGGTAGGTGATATTTATCAGGCATGTAAACATCATGTTTATTGAATGCTTTTTATTTCTTATCCTTCTTTCAACTTTATGACAGTCATGCCAGAATTATGAGCGACAGCGGCAGGAGAAAACAAACCCGAGTAAAAGAGCAGTGCCTTTCAGATTTCTACATGTTATTTATTATTATTTCATTTCCTTTTGGGATCAATAAAGTATGTTTCAAATGAATTTGAATTGAATTGAATATGAATTGAAAGCTTTATAGAACTGGTGTCATAAAAATTTGGGGTTTTTCATTACAATTTAGTTTGATTTCATTGTGACGTTTTATGTAATTCAGTAAGTTTTTAACTTTTTAATATTGTGTTTTCTAGTTTTTATTAGCTGTTAGTAGTTAAATATTGTTTAGTTTTAGTTTAGTCTTTCTTAGTTTTTTTCTTTTGGCTCTTATTGCCTTTACTTAGATTCATCTATGAATAACTTCCAATTTTAGTTTTTATGCTTTGATTTTGAAGGGACATTTAGTTACGTTGTAACGGAGCTGATACCGATATTAGCATATGGCATGACAGAGGCACAAGCTATGCCATAATGTAAATAAGAACATAACATTTCAGACATTGTGTCGCTATGACTGTGCATTTACTGCGTCGTATGCTAAAGCTAAAGTTGTTTTTAGATTGTAGCCAATATTTCAGGTTGTAAATGTTATTTTTAAGTTGTCACAGTTTAGTTTCTTGGCCTTTTTTTCCCTGTGTGTACGTTCCCAAATCTCACTGTGAAACAAAGTGTTTATTGCCATTAAACCCAAATGTTCAGCAGTAAAATCTAAAGTCACTTTTCACAGGGCAGCTGGATTTATACTGAAGATAAATGTCATTTAGCTGAACTTTGATAATTAGGATAAAGTGATTAAATCAGCTGCACTGGCTCTTGTTTTGCGGGTTCAGTGTAATGCTTGCTACACTTCTTGAGCTTTTATTTGTTAAAAAGAATCAAAAACCACATACTGAATCATGGTCACACAAAAAATCCATATGAAATCATCTGAAGCTTATGGTTGCAACATGACATTTAGAAGATTTTAAGTTGTGTTTGTAAGGTGGTAAAGGTGGTACTCATCAGATATGCAAATGTAATGACACAGCAATGAAACAGAAACTAATGCCTTTGAGAGAGCGCATTTATAAAAAAGAAACTCAGATAAACCCAGACATGGGTGCATAAATTGAAAGTGGCATACTGAATGTGATTCAATGTTTTAAGAGGATCAGCCTCAGATACCAATTACATTACCTCTAAAACAAAGGGAGAGAGCTGAAGGACAGAGATGGAGAAAGACACGGCGGCAGGGTTGAGTCATGGACGCTTTCACTCAAAGAGAAATAATTTATTTCATTGTGATATCAAAATCAATGGGCATCGATTGAAAGGTTGGCTAAAGGTGAGAGGGGAACGCGATGATCCTCTGGCCGAAGAGAGGAAGGGCTCTCTGGAAGACGGGGGGGGACGGAGGGAGAGCGGGCGAAACGGAAAGACGGAGCGCGAGGAAAGAGGAAGATGTCTCCGTCCGGTTAACAAAGAGCGGACGGGGGGAGAAAAAAAAAAACTGACGAAGGGAAACAGAAGAAAGGGAAGACGGAGGGGCAGAAGAGAAAGAGCGAGGGAGCTCCTGCCTGGGCGGAATCAATACGGAGAGGTGGAGCGAAGTACAATAGCCTCAGAGGAGGGGAGATTCACTGGTGCAGGTCTAATTCTCTCTCTGCCACACATACATTAACCCGTACAGCCGCTCGCAATCCTCTCCGCTCTCGCCATCTCCTGACATTTCTCTCCGGATCTTTCCTCTATATAATTTCTCTCTCTCAGTCTGTCACTGCCTTGCTCATTCTGTATCCACCCTTTACCTAACTGCGCACCACAAACACACACACAACGGTACAGTCAGTGTGCAGAGGGATGAGAGGCAAAGAAAAACACTTTTCCCCCCCCGTCACAACTCGGCACATAAGCCTTTCACAGAAGCACACACATATACAGTTTAAACGATTAATCATGATGTTATCAATTATTGAAATAATCGTCAACTAATTTGGTAATCTATTAATCATTAACTGGAGTATATAGACTCTTAAAAAGGCTGTTTGCTGTAAGAACAACACAGTCAGAGCAGTAATTAAACCAAAACTGCACACAAAGTGAATACATTTTTGTCTGTAAATGCATTTTATCTAGAAGCATAGTTTTACCATCAAGCAGTTCAAATTCTGTACAAAAAGAACAAAATAATTTAAGAACCTTTTGCTATTCAGTCATTAATTGGTTAATTGAATAAATAGTCAAAAGATGAGCCCAACACTGTATTGGTGTTAAATGAAGTATAAATGGCTCATTTAAGTATTTATCTTTGTATTGTTTTTTTAGCTGCAGATCCATCCTTTGCAACAAATGATCGAGGTAAGCTTGATTTTGAGTTTTAGGCAATCAAATTTTTAATTTTCTATTTAGAAAAAGGAATTGAAAGTATATGCATGTTTTATATATTGTATAAAATAAGCTGAAATTTGCAGAACATGCCTTTTTTTTTTTTTATTCAAGTACTCAATTAATCGCCTGATTTGATAGAATCAAATCATTTCTAAGATAGTCATTACACACAGGCATGAAATCGTGGGAAAAACACAAACGCACGTAAACGAGTGGCGAAAGTATATTTGATTCCAATAACTCTGCGATTTGTGCACCCCAGAAAACAGAATCGGAGGTTCTTGACTGCAAAAAATAAATAAATTAAAAAGACAGTGGCTCAAACACACCTTCACACTCCAACAACTACTCCGCTCTATCAGCACTCGAGACAAGTGAGGGTTCAATTAGTTCTTGATGAATGAGCCCATAAGATGCCGCTCTCTCATTTCCCTTGTTGCCAGATATCCCAGCAATCAGAGAGAAATGAATTGTCACTGTGGCGTGACTGAAACGAAGATGATGGAGGTAAGGCGGTGGGCGAAGCTGAGGGAGCTTAAATAAATCATTCGCACTCTTCACTCTGGGTCAAAGGTGACAGCAAACCTGATTTTTTTTTTTTTTTATTATTATTGCGTTGTGCAGTCTCCACTTGTATAAATATTAACGTCTCGTCTTTTCAAACGGTCCAAAATGGACCAGAAGCTTCCAGAACCTCCACGGTAGTTTCCCTTATGAATGTGTGCAAGACTTCGTCTGTGTCATCTAATGTTGAAAAAAATTACTGTTTCTGTTAAATAAGAAATGAAATTAAATGAAATTAAAATCACTGCTGAATAAGCTTCCTGTCGTCTTTTTTGTCATCTCTGTCAGTAGGCGGCCAAAAAACCATCACATCCTAACACAAAAACCTGAGGTTTTTTTTAATATTGCCGTGTTTCCGTTAAGGTTAAGGTTAAGTTAAGGTAATTTTAGTTATATAGCACATTTTCAACAGCAAAGCAACTCAAAGTGCTTTACATAAATTAAAAGGAAACACAAACAAAATTAAAAAAAGGAAAGAAAGAAAAATAATAATCTAATATCATTGATCCAAAGTATGTAAACTAAATAATCCTATGCAGGGTTGTCAGATAAGTATTAGTAAGTATCTTCTTCTAATTCCTTTTAATGGAAACGCAGATACTAGCTCGAGGTCTGTTTCCTATTAGCACGTGTGCTACAGCGACGTTAGACTCACCGTCATCGATGATGCTGACCACCACTCTGCTGCCGGTTATGTTGTTCCTCCAAACTGGCATCACATTCAGGTCAAACCCACTGGAGTTGTATTCACCCTGTGCGAACTGAACACACACACAACACATGTGGTTATGGATCAACGTTGTTAAGAGGCGTCTGACTGGTTTATTAGTTCACCATTTATCTGCATTAGTCTTAAATACCCAATGCCGGCAAGATGTTCTTTAATCATACATGGGTTGCAGCTTGGCAATTACACTCAAGTTGAAAGATGAAGGAAATACAGTAAAAACTACTTTTTAAACAATATTTTTGAGGATTTTGTTTCAAGATATCAAAATTAGTACTGACGACCAATTTTCAGCCGCCTACCTGGTCAGAACCAAGAAAAAAAAAAATTGCACTATTTTGAAAAGTGAAGGCACCATAACAAAGCATTACCATGTTATGTCAATGACAACACCCTTCAGTGTGGAAGCAATTACTGCAGAAAGGAGACTCCGATCCCTTCCACATGGGAATGTTCAGTCAGTATCAAAAGGACATGATCCCTTCCAGAAATGTAACATAAACACAACGAAAAAAAGGGTGTTTTTGCACCCCCAGACCTGTAGGTGGCACCAGACAAGGAGAATGTGTGGAGCTTCCACACAAGGCTAGCGGTAAACACAACAGGAAAGGCAAACAACAAAGCAAAGCTGGAGTCTTTTGTAAAACTTTGCGTTGTAGAACCTTGATGAAGGCTCTGCAGCTGCAGCACAACCACAAATCCACCATTGTTGTTATTTCTGATGTGTAATAAGCATTTGGGGTAAAAGGTGAAGTTAGACGTTGGGTTAACACATTAGCGTTTTCACAAAAGAGGGATTTTTGTTCTCAACATGGATATATGAGGGTCAGATTTTTCACTCTGAAGCCCACTTGGACAAAAAAACAAGTGGGCCCTCACTTGACAAAGAGTATAGGGTCTCCTACAACAAAACACACCTTCAAAGTTTCCAGTTTTGTTCAAAATGAAGCACAAACTGTTAGAAGATGTTTAAAAGTGAACTACATTTTCTACAGACAGATGTTACTTGTTCATTAGGGTCACAAACAGGAAGCTAGATTCTGGCATATCCTTTGCTCATTTGTCACTTTGTACTTTTAGTCACTTTGTATCCAATTTTGGGTTGTTTTTTTTTTTTTTTTGGTTTAAAGGTCATTTTTTTGACTTGTCTTCAAAAAAGAAACCATAAGATGTCGATGCGCAGCAGTGTTGGAGCAGTTTTATTGAATTTGCAAACAAGAGAACTGACCTGCAGTCAAGCTCAGGTGAAAGCAAGAAGGTTAAACTTATTACGGGAAAGTTTTGTCTCTCTTAAAATTAAAACCTGAAAAACTAGAGACAGTCTAAAATGTCAACTGTGAATCATTTTTGCCTGTGTTTTACAAACCATAAAAACCTGTTTTACAGCCACTAAATCACTAACACACGCTAGAAAGTTGCCTCTGCTCTTAATAAAAATGAAAAAAAAATCTCCATTTAAGGCAGGATGTCAAAAAAACTGGCAACTATGTTTTTTGAAGAGAAATCAGAATCTGCTAAAAATCAAAGCGTTTGAATTCAGAAATAAGACACGAGTCTCATGTTGAGGTCACTTACTGAAGAAAAGGAAATACTTACATGTACAGGAGGAAACCTTAAGGGAAAACCAACTGGGGGCAAACAGCAGGGGACACATATTAGGAACAGGTTTGCTAAGGGAGAACAGACTTGGTAATGGACAGAATAACTGAAAATTGGAGGCTTATGTCCTGGGAAGGTGATTAGTGGCATGGAAACCAGGTAAATCCAATTAACCAAACGTACTGACGCTGTGTGGTGAAGGAGACGACGAGGAACGGAAGGAAAGCGATTAATTAAGACAGAGCTGCGAAAAGAACACAAGAAAGCTTCAAGGACAGAGAACCCTGACTCAGATCAGAGACGTTTTTTGTAAAGCATGCGTTACGTACACAAGGACGCCCAATGCTTTCATAGCGGGACACGTGCAGAAACAAACAGCAACTCTTATTGTACTCTTACTCAAAACCCAAACTCAAAATGCACGGAATCACTGTAGCTTTCCAAAAAAAAACAAAAAAAAACAGCAATTTGAAATTGGACACAGATCTTACATTTGGGCAAAATAATTTAGTGCAATGATCAAGTGGGATACGTTAGTTTTTGGAATCAATGCGACACCAGCTGCGTTTCCATCAACCAGAGAATTGCACAAATTGAAATTACAATAAATTTGCTTAATGGAAACACAGCAATTTAAAAAAAAAAACACATTTTTCGATTAAAAGCCGTGGTGAAGTGGTTACTACTGATGTTACTACTGATGAAAACCACAAAGAAGACGACAGGAACTGGAAGAAGGAGGATGTTATTCCAACGTGTTGAACACATAGCTCTTTTGTAAAATCACAGACTACAATTTCCCCAAAACGTTGCTACTCCCATATATAAGGAGATTGTCGCTCCTACACCTGAATAAGACGCTGACGTCTCCTCAGATGGCTAATAGAAAAGCGTTGGGTGCCATGACTGAATTATAATCATATCTCATACTGTTTACTGCCATAATATTTTAATTGTTTTGATTTTGTTTTTTATTTACATTAGCAGAATGCAAAGTTTTGCGCACATAAATGAGCGCAAAAGCTCATTTAAGTTTTGTTTTGCTTAGCTTTTTTTAAACGCACACGTTTCCATTAAGAGATTTTATGTACGACATGTCAAGCTACATGGTTAATGGAAACGCAACTAAAGATTTACGCACATTTTTAATGGAACAGCAGTCAAGAAGTGCCTCAAGCAAAACATCGGACAATGCATCCCACCTCATTGGACGACTTCAAAAATCTGCCGCCGACTTTTTTCCTTTCAAACGTCACATGACACCTACACAATCCCAGAGTCAATGCCCTGTCAGGTTGTTGAGGGCCACCTCACAGCATTCAGTAGGTGGTTTTGATCCAGCTCAGTAGAAACATATATTGAAAGAATATAAATACATCTATATATATAAGGGATGGTGTATGCATCTTTAAATGAACATGGTTTCAAAGCGCCATAAGGAACCAAGGAAGTTCACGGACAAGTCACCCAGACCTCTTCACCTCAAACCACAAATCCACCTACACGGAAACACAGAGATAACCACACATTACAGCAGAGAAGCAACACCACTGTGGTGAGGCAAAAGACCCATCACAGCAGCTCCCCAGAGCCTCACTATCCCCACAAACTACATACATTCACTTGATCACTTAATACAGCTTTAATGTTGCATCCCAACGCAAACACACAGTACGCTTACAGGCACACACAGACACACACAAAAAAAAACACCCGACACTTAAAGGCAGCGCGTAAAGGACGCACACACACACAAACGCAGACTAACTAGAAATGTCAACGGATTCCCAAAACTCGCTCTCCCACACAGAAAAAGGCGCACGCAGACACACACGGCCAATTTGATATTCAAAGTGAGTCCTTTAACTGTTGCTATGATTAAGAGAGAAAGAAAGGAAGAAAAGGCACAATGGGAAAAATGTCTCTGTTGGGGGATTGCGTGCTTTTCCGTGTGCATGTGTCTTGTGTGTGTTTGCGCGTGTTTGTTTGTGTGTTTGGCGGGTAGCATCTGGGGAGCTGCAATGCTTTGTAGTGTGAGCGAATAAGGCAGATGAATGGAGGCTGCTAGCAGACTAACGTCCACCGGAACACTGGGGCTGGCTCGAGGGGAGGACACACTCGAATGCACACGCACACACACACACACGCACACACCACACACACACACACACACACACACACACACACACACGCACACACACACGCACACACACACACACTTTAAGCACACATGAAAGGCACATACCTTTGAAAAATTACATATAGGCCTGTGGAGAGGCATCTTGAATGCTGATTCACTTCATACACATGCGGTTATATGAAGTGATGTTGTGATAGCAGCAAAAAGCTCCTCACGCACAACACAAAGTCACAATAACACTTTAAAGTACAACAATTTACCACTTTAGTACTCTCTTTAGCATCTCTGCGTTTGTAGAGACACAGGTTTACCTATAGAAATAAATGTACTTCAATTATGACATCTGCCAGCTCACACCTTGCTCAGTTTTAGTGTTTCTTATAGAATTTTTGTCAGCAAAAACAAAACCTTACCAAGTAAATTTGGTCTACTTTCTTGTGCAAACATCCTAGTTCACTTGAAGAAAGACGAGATTAACTTTTAATTTTCAGAAAGAAATAGGAGATTGTTTAGTCAAAAATTCCTTAATATTGATTTAAAAAAAGTATTTGTTCCACTGGCAGATTATTTCACTTATGAAACTAAAATGTTTTCATCAATATTAAGGAATTAAACAAGTTCCCGTTTCTTTCTCACAGTAGTTTTGTCTTATTTCAAGTTTATCAAGATACTTGCCCTTCAAACTAGACCTACATAGACCAAAAATACTTGGTGAGATTTTGTGTTTTTGCAGGGTCATGTTGAACAACCTAACCTGGCTAATCTGCTCTAATTTGTGTGAAAGATGCTGCCATTCAAAAACTTTTCCCGTGTAGTTGGGAGCGTGCATTTGTCTTAAGTTGCTATGTTTCCATTCCAAATGTCAGGTGAATTTTGAACAAACTTTTAACATTTCACAAAAAAGCAAAAGATAAAAGAATATGTAAAATATGTGTCAATAAACCCGTCTATGCAAAGCGCAGTTTTGCAGATGGAGGTAAAAACCGGATAAACATCGCTACGTCAGACTTGGAAAAAAAACAAAAAACAAACAACCACCTCTAGTATGCGTAATAACCTTTTTTAAAAAGTTACAAAATCGTTTCAAATTTTCAAATTTATCGATTTGAAGTATTTGAATGCTGCCGTTGACGAGGTGGATAAAACAACATTGGAGATTAGGAATCACAAGAAAGTTCACGAAGTCTTGAGACTTCCTTTGAACAAAACTCTGGATTACCTATTGTAATTGTTCAAACACCAAATAATAATATTCATTAGTGGAAACAGTCTTGGCGTTACAGCAGAAGCTAACTTCTCCAGTCTTCCTTGTCTCTGTTCTTACGGGGGAAATGAACGGCTGTGCAAAGGCCAACACCTGGTTACCCAAGATGCTATTTCTATTAAATATTTTAGGTATACTCTCCTGCGACAGACTGGCGACCTGTCCAGGGTGAACCCCGCCTCTCGCCCGGAACGCAGCTGGAGATAGGGACCAGCAACTCCCGACCCCGTTAGGGAGAAGGGTGGTCAGAATATGGATGGATGGATGGTATACTCTCTGAACAAATCCACAAGTAGGCTGATTTTTTATTGTTCTTGGGGTTACGTTCCACTGAAAACTTGGCGAAAAGATGACAAATTTTCATGGAAGTCTATTGTACACAAGCAGTCACGCAGCAGAAAAAAAGCAAAAAATTTCTCCATCTTCGTCTCAGCTGGACTTCAAGGAAAACATATGAACACAAACGGATTGTCAAACAACAACGCATATCATCCACTGATTGATTTGCTGCAGGCAGCTCAGCAAGAAGCTCCTTACAGGAGCTGAACTTGTCATCAAGGTGTGTTAGGCCAAACTCGCCTAGAGTAGGTAATGAAAATATTACTCCACGGCCAGCACACACACACACACACACGCACACGCACACGCACCACGCATACACGTCTCGACCTGAGCAGATTACTGACCCTCAATCAATATCTCCATCCACCAGAGGCTGATTAAACACAACAGAGTGAAATCAAGAGAGGGAGGCGAGAAGCCAATAGAGAGAGAGCGAAAGGTTCCAAGTTTTAGAAATGCTTTTCATTTTTCCTGATTACTCAGTGATTGATAATTGTCCCCTATATTCCTGTTTATGTAATCAAGCCATATAAGTTAAAAACCACATAATCACTTATGTGTCATACTTCACGTAACACCGCATGCATCATGGTGGGCTTCGAAAAAAAAAAAAAAAAAAAACAAGAATCTTGTCGATAAAATTTCTAAATTCAGAGCCGAGCGGTTGCTGCGAATTGCGCTCATATTGGAGCTCCGAGCTCTCCGCCTCACATTTCTCTTCATCATCTCGCCTCGATACTGTCTCCGCCACCCTCCGCCCCCATCCCTGACTCTCACCCCTCCAACTTGCCCCGAGAGCTGGGATGTCAGTCAATCTGCTGCCGGTTGCCTGGGTGAATCCGTGAGCCCGCCTCTCCTCCCCCTCGCTCTGCCAGATTACGCCCTCGCGCGTCACTCAAGACCGTCTGCAGGAGTCGATTGGCTGACGGAATGCTTTGCCCAGGGTATTTATAGCAAGAACATGCCAGGGATTTATTATTAATAAAGTAATCAGTGATATAATTTATCGCCGAATTCCATCGATATGAGCAGAAACAGAGGCTGTCGTTGCAGAACAGACCCAGCAGGAAGTATTTAGTGCACAAAAGTAATAGTTATTATATTTTTAAATGGACTGACAAACAACAATTTATTTGTTTTTTGTTTTTTTTTGGTAATTATGTTTTAAGCCAAACATGGAGGAGCAGTGTTCAGCTTCTATGAACTACAAATCTCAGACAAACGTCCAGAAAACTGCAAAACAGCGGAAACACTGACTTTCTTTAAATCAAAGCTAAGAGTTGCTTAGAGTTGCTTTTGGTTTGGATTGATCATTTTCATGACGGCATTTGACGAAACGTTATGTTTATCGCTCGTTTTATAATTTATGTGAAGCACTTTGAACTGCCTTCCTGCTGAAATGTGAGATGCAAGAAAACTTGACCGATTCAGTTCTACTTTACCAAAACATATATTTTCTTTTCAAACATAAATTAAGATTCAATTAAGAGGTCATAGAGGTTTCACTCAGTATGTCAACATCTACTTTGAAATATGTAGTTTACCACAAATGAATACAGTTTATTGAGTGGTAGTGTAGTTTAAAATAATGCAAAGTATATTACTGGTATACTAATAAGAAGTCCCTGTATGTTTGACTATTTTGTCATCTTCAGTCTCAGCCATTCAGATGTTTATGTTGTATTTTAGAGTTTCAGATTGAAGTGACCATCTTATCAATCAACTCTAAAATAAATCAACTGATTACGGTTTAACAATGAAACTGTATAAGAAAATCTAAATGATATTTCTGTACAACTAAGGAACACAAGAATTAAAATTAAATAGCTTTTTTAACTGTGTATTTTTGCATGTTTTTAATTGTCATTGTTCTGTGGAAATGAGTTTTCAATTTGACATTTAAGTTGTTTTTTGCTTATTTCTGCAGATAATGATTGATTTGTTAAAGCAATAAAAAAAAGGGTAAAACATCTAATGGGTGAATACACACATGCATGAAAACATGAAAAGCTTTCACTGTGGTTATTGCTTTAGCAGGAAAGATACATCAAAATGATGTTTGTCAGATTCCAAATAAGAACTGGTCAAGTTTAACCAACATTGGATAATCTTATTCCAGGAGCAAAAGCTCCCTCATGACGTAATTGTTTTTGTGATGCTTTTCAAACAGACTTCAAACATAATTCTCTGTCCTGTTGCTGTTTTCCTGCTGGGCCTCAGAAACACAGTTTGGCCAAAACAGCGTGAACGGGACAGCTGAAGGCATAAGCATGTCTTGTTGTCTCAGCCCAGTTGTGCACCGGTGTTCCTCCAAGCCTCATCAATCCCAGACATCTGTCTCAGTTCAACATGGACAACCCACTCACCCCTTCGCCTGCCTTCCCCGCCATCCCCTTATCTCTCTGTCTTCTGTCTCCTTCTCCAGTCACACGTGAAAGCCTGTCTGACTTATGCCTGTCAGAAGAACATCCTTCAACGCGAAGACGAGAAGAGAGGAGAGATGGGGGGGGGGAGACTTCCAGATAAGGGAAATGATGACACACACAAACACACACCCAAGCAGATAATGACACCCACCAGTTCCCACTGCATGGGCCAGAGCGGGTCGTTGAAGGTGAGCGACTGGTCGTCCATCCTCTCCTCAGGCGGGCTGTCAGCTGGAGGCCGTTTCCTCTGGGAACCTGCAAAAACACAGATCTATGTGATACCCCTGTGTTTGTGTGTTTGTGTGGAGTTTCCCCCTTTTCCAGTATCTTGAACTTTAACTTCCGGACATCCCTGGATTTCCAACCAATAGAGAAAAGCTACATAGATTCCCCTCTCACCACTGAGGTGGAATACTGTGGGGAGATTAGCATATCATTAGCATCTAATTAGCATCTCGTTACTGCAGCACAGCTCAGTTCACAGTCTGTGGAAGTCCCTCTGCTCACTGAGACCTCCATATTTTTTACTGCAAAAACACAAAATTTTACCAAGTATTTCTACTTAGTTTCTAGTGCACATATCTTAGCACACCTTACATAAGTCAAAACTAACTTACAAATCATTTTTAAGTAAAATACAGGAGCTTGTTTTAAGTAAATAATTCCTTAATATTGACAGAAAAAATACTAGTTCCAATGGCAAATTATTTTACTTATAACATAGAAAAATGTCTTGTCAAAAGTGAAATAATCTGCCAGTGGAACTAGTAGCTTTTTTAATATTGATATTAATGAATTTGATTTACTCAATTGACTTAGTCAAAATAAGATCTTGTGTCTTTGTGCTGAAAAGTAACTTTGTATTTCAAGTGTGCGAAGTTATTTTTAGCTTATTAGCTAAAGTTCTTAAGAGCCACTGTGGACTGTCCATAACCCAATTTCAGTCTTATTTTAATGTCAATATGTAAAGAAATATATAACTTTTCATCAACATTAATACCTGCTATTAGACCCAATGTATTTCCAGAAGTTGTGAACCATTACAGAGCAGCTGAAGTTAGCTAATTAGGTGCAACAGTAAAAACAATGAAAAGAGCCTGATAATACAGATAAACATCATCAAGATTTTCATTCCTAGAAAAATGAAAATTCCTAAATTATTTAATAATCATGTCTAGAAAATATGCTGTCGTTTCATACAGTTTGGGATTCAATAATTATGTCTGAAAAAGTGTTAAAAATGCCCATTTAATGCGACACGCTTGCTTTCCCAACGGCAGCTTAAATCCTAAAATACTTGTGCGAAACCTCAGCGGTGAAAAGTTCAATCTGGTCAAAGCGTAGAAGTGCATTTCTTATTTTCCCTTCTTCCTTTATGAGAGTCAACACACAGCTGCAGCCTTCATCCATGATCTTCTGGCTGTTTCATCTTTCTGCCTCCCTCTGGTGCTTTCCTATCATCTGTCAGAGCAGAGGCTGCGCGACACGGCGAGGAAAGTTTTACACAAAGAGGCAGACAGAGAGAAGTGCTGCAGAAGGACACGAGTCGGTTTACTCTTCCGCACGGACAACTCCCATTTACAGCGGCACACGATCCATCCGACTCCCTATGAAGACGTGGAGTGATTTAAGAACTGCAATTCAGTTCTACTCAGCTGTGTCAACTTAAATTTAATTATGTACAGTCTAGTTCAATACACTCATATCCAATACGTTTTAGGGGTGCGCCTATGAATCTGTCCTGAAGTTAGCTTTGTCTTACTTCAAGTGTACTGAAATATTTGCACTAGAAACGAGGCCAAAACTACTAGGCAAGATTTTGTCTTTTTGCAGTGCGTGTACAGTGCACTTTCCTTTATCTGAGTGAAATGGGTGATGCTGGCTTTAGTACAGGCATTTACAGTATGGATATTTGCCCAGTGTCATTGCCTGGCTCGGCACACACAGGAACTTTAAGGAATTGAGGGATCATTTAATCCAAATTAGTGTGCTGCTGCATGACCCTTGATTAGTGGGTCTTAAACCGAATAACGACATATATATATATATACACTTATGGAAATCAGAGCAAATAGTTTATGTCCTTCTGAGTGAATCTGCAGTATTTCTTTTTAGAAGTGAAGCGCTAACTAAAGTGTGGCCAACACTACGGCGCAAACGCAATGTAAAACTATTGTTAGCGTGAGGGCTAACACTAGCATAGCATATTGAGTGACTATCATGCTGACACTGATGAGGGTTACAGCTATTGTATTGGCTAACTTTAAATCACTCCATTCAGTGTTCAAACGTTAGCGTATAAAGTTAGTTGAAATGCAAGGAAGTCTTTTGCAGAGTCAGAGACTTCAAGAGAAGAAACAACTCAAGCATCAGGAGTCAGACTATCAAATCATCACAGAGGAGATGGATAAGGAACCACTTTTAAATTGGAAAATGTAAAAAAAATTTGCGGCGTAGCAAATATTTATTTTCCGCACTGTCTGTCTGTACCAGTGCACTGGAAGTGATTGATCTTTGCTCATGTCGCTGTTTGTACTTTGATTTCTTTTTCATGGATAGCTGTATTTTTTGTGCACCTTGCATGTGATTGGTCAGAAGCACTTCCTGTTCATAAGCGCATTCAGTAGTTACAGTATTGCTGCATGTGAAACTTTCAGAAGTTGTGCGGGAGTTTTTGCCTTTATTGTTTGTCGTTCTCAATCGTGGCGGAATGATTTGGACTTTCAAGCGGGAGCCGTGTGAAATGAACCATCCATCTGCTCTATCAGGATCATTATTTGATTATCTGTCTTTTTTTCCTTGCATCAATCTCAGTGCTTCTGCTTATGAAGTGTATTGAGTGTTGTGTCTCAGCTTACTTTATCTTGGTCACATGCACTGAGATCAACACACTGTGCTCTTTTGAACACACATTGAATTATACTAAGCTATAATAATGCCGATGTGATTTTTTTTCTCTCTGACTTTTGCAGTTCATTTGCACCTTTTCGTCTTTGCACACTTTATGCAAACTGGGGTGACTTTTGATTGTTAGATTTAATCTTTGCTCGGCTGAGTGTGTACTCTAATTCTCCACGCTGTACTGTAAGTTATTAATTATTCTTGTGCACACTCTCCATCATCATAACACCAAGACAGCAGAAAATGATCAACTTCACACACCCTGTCACTTGACAATCCACGCAGATTTAATGATGAAGCTAAACATTATCAGCAGATCGGTACTAAACATAAAAACGTGACGAAAACGGCTTGCTCCTTTATTTGTGCTTGGTAAAAACGGAACAGTGCTAATGAAGTTTGGGTGCTTTCTGCACAATTAAAATAAAATATGTAAGAATTAGTCAGAATCAAATGCATCTGAACTAACTTCAAATCAAGAATATTGGAATACTGTAAAAAAAACCCAGTATTTTTTGCCACTCGTTTCAGAAAGTGAAACTCTTAAATTATATAGATTCCTCACAAATACATTAGAGCATTTTATGCTTTTATTTATACTTAATTCAGTGTCTTATAATTTTTTTACATTATATAAAATCAATAAAAACAGATATGTTAAGCAGAAATGATAAGCCTTCTGAAAAGTATGTTCATCTCTACGCACTCAGAACTTTGTTGGAGCTCATTTTGCATGAATTACCACGTCAATCAATCAACTTTATTTGAATGGCACATTTCAGCAACAAGGCAGTTCAAAGTGCTTCACATCGTAAAAATAAAAAGCTATAAACAAAAAAAAAAAACATACTGTCAAAACCTGAGAAAACCAATAGCAATTTTGATGAGTGCCATCCTCAGAATGATCAACTCACATCAAATAAAACATAAAAACAAATCAGTGTTTCATGGCATGGAGGTGATGAGCCTGTGGTTCAGATGAGGGGTAAAGGAAGTCCAGGTCTCTTCAGAGCGTCTACATTGTTGGTTCTGATGTGTCTCATCTTCCTCTTTACAATTCTCCATAACTTACACACTTACCTGAACAGGCCAGGTAAGTTTCCTGACCAATCAAACACAGGATGAAACACCATGGTCACTGAACCGGCTTTAGGTACCTTTGGCAGTGTGTGCCAGAACAAAGTCCTACTGGAAATTGAAATCAGCATCTCCATACAGCAGTGTGTCAAGGAAGCATGACGTGCTCTAAAATGTCCTGGGAGACTGCTGCGTTGACTGTGAACCCCAGAAAACCTAGTGGACCAAGAACACGACACCTGAAATTCCCACTGACTGTAAAAACTTCACACTGGACTTAAGTCAGCATGGATTTTGTCTCTCTCCACTCTTCCTCCAGATTCTGGAACCTTGATTTCCAAATGAAATGCAAACTTTACTTTCATCAAAAAAGGACACTGAACCACTGAGCAACGATCCAGATGTTTGTCTCCATAGTCCAGTAAAGATGCTTGTGAACTTGCCTCTGGTTCAGAAGTACCTTGATACAAGAAATGTCACATTTGTAGACAGATTCATCTGAACGTAGTGGCTCTTGATATGCTGACTCCAGCCTCAGTTCATTAACTGTAAAGCTCCAAAAACATGTTTACTGGATTTTGCTTACCAATCCTCTGAAGGCTGTGTTTATCCCTGGAGTCGGTCCACATTTTCCTACCACACTTTCTGTTTCCGCTCAACATCCTCTGTCTTGCTCACTTTTTCAGACATTGACTTTTGGGCTCTGATTAGCTGTTAGCATAATCATCAAAGCTACAAGAAATAAAGGCTTGAAATGTTTCACTCATTTCTAAAAGAAAAAAAAAAACTAGTCCAAACTTACCTTTCATCCGACCGTAGTCTCGTCCCGTCAGCGGAACCCGCTTGTCTCTGTAATGATATCGCTGCCTCTCGACCCAGAGAACCTAAATATCACAGAAACAAATAAATGATTTTATTTCTTTGAACATTTCTTGTTTTTTATTACGATAAAAAAAATGATCACATCCTTCCTTGCCTAACCAAGCAAACTACACTCTGATCATTCTGATCTTTTTCCTCTCATTTTTTTGCTTTTTTTGTAAATAATCCGAATTTAATACGGAAAACTACAATTGGTCCTCTTTTATTTTATTTCACTTGGACAAGAAAGGAGAGGGGGGAAAAAATCCATAGTGCATGGAGAGTTGGAAAACTTTGTGAAGAAGTGTAAAAGGTACTCTTCATTAGTTCAAAGAGTGCCCACTTGCTCTTTCCTTTTGCAGTGCCATTGCCCAGGGTTAAAAGCAACAAAAACACTCCCCATCTCCTCCACACCTCTGTCCTCTGCAGGGCACACGCATGCACACATGCACGCCGTTCTTTCATAGTCCGCCTGCCGGTGGCTTTGATCTGATAAGAGGCCGGTCCTTGTGAAGGTGGGCGCAGTAAATCAAACGGCAGATCACACACAAACGTGCGCGCACGAGTACACGCGTGCATATGTATCACTGTCAGGCCGCCATTGTCCGCTCACACTTAAATCAGAGTGGAAGAGGTTGAAAATAAATACTACTGAGAGGCGGCTGCAGTCTTTTATGTCCTAAAAGCCTTCTCCCTTTATTCTCCCTTCATGTTCTTCAATTAGACTCAATTAACAAAAGCTAGGAGCTGGTCTTAACTACCCACGAAGGACAGCTGTTATAAGGACGCTACATATGTGACATTAAACACACAGGACAGAGGGAGGATGTGCCATGCATACAGATCGGCAGAAGGGCTGAGACCACTTCTTTTTCTTTTTTTTTTAACGTTAGCAATAATGAGCTTTGTTCATTTAGGCTCTAAAATCAGTAGCACACATAGGTAAATCCTACAAGCAGCAAAAAGGAACACGTCTTTTCATACGTTTTTAAAACACAAGGCTCACGTTTTGTATCCCACGCAATAGGAAATGAAATGTAAACAAATAACTTCGCACCATAATACACAGAAACTTTGTGCTATTTAATCTTTAGGCTGGTGATGCTTGCAGTTTACCTAAGTGGTCACATTTTGCACATTGTTATATCTTCACAAAACATAAGGCATATTTTTATTTCTTTTTTTTCTCAATATATATCTTTGGCCTTAAAGCAGCAGTATGTAACTCTATTTTTTTTACATATTTCCTGAAATTGTCACTATGTCGTGACAGTATGGTATTACACAGATACTCTGCCAGTGCTAGAAACAACCAATCAGAGCCCGGAGCCGGTCTTTACGGCGACAATCACAATCCCCGTCCTCCTTGCCCCTCTTCTGCTCTCTGCTACAGATCATGTTGTCAATGATAAGGCTAGTTAGCATAGCCACAAATGACAGTGAATAAATAGTTTTCCTGTAACAGTAAGTTGTTTCTCCACCATTTGCACATTTTCCATTAGTATATGAGGTTGATTGACAGCACTAACACCCTCCTCCTGGCTCTGATTGGTTGTTTTTGGTTGGAAGTGATGCATTTCTTCAGATGGCAATAGTAGCTCAAGGAGGAGGAGTTAGATCTTTTCACAGATTATCTGTCTCATAACGTAGTGTCATGACATGGTGAACGTTTAAAAAAAAAAAAAATCTAAACACATTCTGTATGAAAGTTATATAATGCAGCTTCAATGTCACTTTTAAAAGTAAAAAGGGAAAGCTTGTTAGCTTAAGGTCATCATCTGAACTGTGAGGTACGAGGGGGTTCTGGGTGTGGTTTGCTGCAAGAGAGAGTGGTGGACTTCACAAAATGGATAACGTCATGAGAAAAGAAGATCCTCCAAACAAATCTGATCAGCTGCCTTGTGCCTTATGTGATGTCACCAGAGGAATAGAAGCTCCCTATCTTCTATATTGATTCAATAATTCAACACAAAATACCAAAACAAATATTGTTTGTTCTACGGCAGAAAGAGAATATCTAAAATAAAGTTCGTTTATTTGACTGAAAATTCTGACAGGTAGCTTTGAACATAAAAAATACATTAAACAAATTTACATATTGATAGATAAACAATCATGTCAGAGGGTGTGTATGTGTGTTTGCATGCATCAGTGTCTGTCCCAAATGCCTTGTTAAAGCCCTCCAGCCCCTCCTCTTGAGAACCAGCCAGGACAAGCGGATCAATACACATGATAGGGAGCTAATCGCTCTCTGTCAAACCAGGCCCTACCAGCTACTAATGGCACATGCTCAGCAAGGAATGGATGCGTGATTGTGTGTGCACGTGCGTGTGTGCGCGTATGAGCATGAATTGACCTTAACAGCACATTGAGCTCTCCTCGGGGACTTTTGCTCAAGGTTAGACTCGGGGGAGAAGGTGCAATTGACAACACTGTCTGTGACACTGACCCCAGTGCCATCAGGACATTCATCATCCAAGTGTCACACACGCACACGCAGACACGCAGTGCTGACATACAAATATGCACCGAACAGATCCAGCACAGAGTTGACATCATGCAATGGGGGAAAAATAAACAAAAGGCACATCAATGAAAAGAGCAAAAATGGCCTTTTTATTTATGCTGTTAAATAAACTGAGTGCAACTTGAAGGTGCAGTTTGGTGTAAAGCCATGTTTTACATGGGTCTGAACGTTGAGACAGACATTGATCAGCTGCTTGTCTGGAACGCAGTACTGACAAATATACAGTTCTATCAATAAAGGTGGGATTTTACTGTAAACAGAACGTCTGCATAACGTAGCACAGTGCTGTATTAAGTATTACAACTTACTGTCATAAATTTGTTTTAGCATTCATTAATCCAGCAGCAGCATAAAACTGTAAGGTTTCACAGTTGTGACTCTCCATCAGTGGAAGTTTTGAAAAAAAAAAAAAAAAAATCTGTGACATTTTGGTTTAGCAGGAAATCTAATTACGTACGCTACAGCCTCGGATACTTAGGAAGGCAAAGCCGAAGCACTTTATATGGGGAAATACGACTAATCAAACACAAATGAATTTAAGATTAATGCACATTTTAAAATACAGGTTTTGCTAAGTTGAATCTGGGAACACGCAAAGAGGAAAAACAGCGACTCATTCCCAGTTGTTTATAAAACATCAGTTTCAGACAGCAGCACAGATCGATGTTTAGGAAAAGGAAGATTTGAGCTCAAATATGTCTGTACAACTGACGTCATATTCTATGCTACCAGGGAAAGAAAAGTGTAAAAATGTATGCATGTGTCTGTGTGCGTGTCTGTGTGTGTGTGTTTTTTCTGTTGTCTCACTGTGAATGAGTGGACTTGCTGCATGGCAGGCAGCTGCAGCAGCCTGATAGTCGAGCCGAGCTGCCCGGACATCAGCGCTGACATTTTGGGCTCCGCCACCCGCTTCACGGCCCCATGGGAACACCGTGGCAATTGCATCTGTGGTGGCGGTGGACGCGTCTCCCACCCTCGCTCGCCAAACCCCACCCCACCCTGCCCGAGCCCGTCAATCTCCGCGCCGCACTTCCCGCGAGACCCGACCTGAACTCAAGAGCCGACCGGCCGACTTGGGCAGCGGCGAATGCTGCAAATGACCCACCGATGCCGGTGCAACGATTGTTATCCGCCTCTCCCATCAGCCCTCTTTATTTAATCTCTCATCTCTCCCGTCAGGACTGAAAACCTCGACCGCAGAGAGGGGAAAAAAAACAACAGAGGACAGAGTTTGTGTGTGTTACTTGTATTTGACAGTAAAAAATACAAGAGTGTGAGCTCTGCAGAGGGAAGGGAAGAGGGTGTGGAGCTGAAAAGAGTGAAAGAGAGGAAACAGATAACAGACAGATACACTCTGGCCCCTCCTTGAGCCTTTTTTCAGGGCACCCCTTCCTCCTCTCTCCCTCCTTCCCCTTCCTCTCTCTCCTCACGCCCCTCTTGGGCCCTCTGGTGTTGTTGCTCACTCCATTGTGTCAGCCTTCAGAAGTGCTCAGTTTGAGTGGCAGGCCGTCACAGATCAGTTCCCAGCTAAAGCGGCCCGGCAGGCCAGGGTGACGGGCCAGGAAGGGATCTAAGTGGGGTTTATCAGCGCTTCTTAACGCCTCTCCGGCTCCCTGACACAAAAGAGAGGGGGTATTAAACATCTAAAGCAAACCAAAAGGCGTGAAAGCTCCTTATAGGGCCGCGGGATTGAGGATGTGACTGGAGTCTAAAAATAAAAAATAAAAAAAAATAAAAAAGTAAGCGAGGGAAACACACACGCGCTCACACACGTACAGAGGCACACAACTCAGTAGCGAGGAGGCACTGAGGGAAAACTCAAATGTTTTTATTCTGTGTAAATGGATAAGTAGGTGGAGGGGAGAAAGAAAACCAAGCAAAAGAAAACCAGCTGAACAATGTTTTCTACCTCACTGCCTGCAAGAAACGAATCCCATCCACAGAGCCGAGACGTTGAGCAACGATAAATTATTGAAATTATTTTGAAAAGTTAGGAAAAATAACACTGTTCTGTTTTTAAGAAGACATGTGACAGAAGAAATCAGAAAATCAAGATAATCAGAAAATTGTCAATGTTAGATTTCAACTCTCCTTTTGAAACAATAAAAAACACTTTAAAGCAGACCGTCTACATTTCTCCATGCAATTTGTGATTTTTCAATTTTCTTTTTAACCAATCTTTTCACATTTGTTTCTGGAAAATAAAATAAATTTAAAAAACCCTTATTTCCTACAGAACAATCAAAAAAGCCCAGCCAAATGTAGCACGTCTTCGTCTGATAATTAAATCCTCACACTTTGGATCAATAGTACGGCTCGCATGTTTTCACCTAAAGGTTAACACAGTCTTCGAGGCACCTCGAACTGAAATACCCCCATAATATCTCCAATAACCCAACAAAGATAATATCATATTAAGATTCTGCAGAGGGATAATTCACACAGTAAGCGAAAGTAAAACTGATCGACTTGGCCACGGCTTCGGATTGTAATTTGTTCTATGTGTGGATTTAAATTGGAGGACATTACAGAACCATCTAGTCATGTATGCGGTTGTGTTAAAAAAAAAGAATGAAGAAACGAAGGGCTTTAAAACAAGTTGATTCGTTTCCCGCCTTGGAGTCGTTCATTTGTGTAAATGTGAACACAAATCAACCATACCAAGACCGCTTGACAAAGCGTTCTCCGTACGATTCCAAACAAACAAGAGAGAGGTTCGTTTGTGCTGTGAGGGTGATTTGACTTTGAGCCGACAACTGCTAGGTATTTGGCGCTAGCTTGCGCCAAATGCCTTCTGAAGGACAGGTATACGTTGCAATGCGGGACATTGCAAACGCATTAAGAAACACATGTGCATCTTTTTTTTAAAGCATAAGGTTTGACCTGAAACACATCGTTATGTTGAAATCCTCTATGTTTAGAGAGAATAAAAAGTTACATTTTAAGTTAGCTCTTCACCTAGCTTAGAACACAGCATCCGCTTCCTATATTTCCATTTAGCACTCTAGAACTATGTGGCAATAAACTGCCTGCTCTTGTGGGTTTTTTTGTGATGTGCTTAAAATTTTTATTGAGTGAAAGGAAACCGAACTGCCTGAAAAGCATGTTAGCAAAATCATCAACTGATTTGGACCAAAGTAAATGAACTACAGGTGTGAAAACCCCAAGAAACCAGGAAAGTGCCAACTAAGTGAACATATTTTTTATCACACATCTGTTAATTAGTGTATGTTAAAAAAAAAATGTAGTGGATGCTTTAACTGAACATATTAAATAAATGTAGCTGATTTCAAACATGCAGTAGTGCATGTTTTAAATTATAGGTGTTTTATTTTTTTCTTGCTTGTTTTATGTTATGGAGGCAAAAAGGATAACAAATAAAAACAACATCAGTAATTTTAAGGATAATCCAAATTCTGCATGTCAATAAGCTTTTGAAAGAGGAAAAACGTCCAAGTAATTCTAACTTAACCATTGTCTGTGCTGCCATTCTTGTTGCGGTTGGCTGTTGCATTTTATAAATAAGAAACTTGAATTCACTAAGCAGAATAAGAAAAAAAAAATAAGGGAAAAGAAAAAACAATCTGAAGCCCGATACATGTTGCAGCAAAAGATTTACTGTATGTGCGTAATAAGTGTGTGATACACCAGCGGGGGCCAGTTTGCGTATGTTGGAGGCTGGCGGGGGGCTTCCGCCGGAGACATTTTGGAAAAGGTCAGTGTGGAGTTCAGTCATGCTTAGGCATTTTTAGACCGAAACTGCATGAGGTATGATATGGACGGATCAGATCAGAGTAACTGAATGGGGGCAACCATCGAAGTCAGTAAGACAGAGAAAAGGAAACCCTAATGAAGGGAGAAATGGTACATGATGTAGTTGTGTGAAATAATTAGGACAGAAAATTAAAAATTGGGTTATAGATGTCTCCTGCTACGTTATAAATATCTGAAAAATAAATTTTTTTGATCCACTTTATCAACAAAAACAACTTGGTCCAAATCAGTTGACAGATTACAGCAAAAATTTATAATTTTCTAAGGCAATTTGTCACTAAATACTTTAGGTGTTTAATGTATGTTGTTGATCTGGCTCATGTATATAGCAAAATAAAAAGTCTTTGATTGGCAGATGAGATATTTGTGATAATCCAAATGCTTTAGTGTGTTGGTAACAGATAACTTTATGTTATAAATTGAAAAAAATAGATAATGTGTGACATTGTTGTGAAAATTCTCCAATAGCAATGTCAACTATGTCAAGTTAGTTTTTAATCTGAGGTCGCAGAATGCTGAGGTTCTTCATAAATTCAACCAAAAGTTTAAATAAGCAAACATTTTACTTGAACAAGCTAACGGAGGCTAACTTTAGTGTCTGTGTTTCATTTGCAGGTCTGCAGAAGACTTAAACTATAGGTTAAAGAAAACTTTTTGACTTAATCAATGATCTACTCTTTACTTTAGAGAGGATCTTTCCTCAAAAATGTGAAGAAGTAAAACTCATTCCACTCCAAAAAGTGGATTTTTTTAAACAAACCTCATTGTAAAATTTTGCTTTCTTAAAAACTAAACAGGATGATAAAATCTACATTTATAAAGCACATATTCATACCTATTCAGACTGAAGGATCTTGAATAAAATCACGAAAAAATAATGCGCAGTAGCTCCAAATATAAAACTATTTGATTTGAATCGAGGTGAAATTCTTATTAGAAAGATATAAAAGCTTAAAAACAGCGGGCAGGAAAAGCTAAACGTATTTGCATCCACAGCCGTATTTGTGCAATCTATTAATTTACAACTCATTAGAAAATGTGGAACATTTTCATTTTAACCTAAGTTATGAAAGTAGAAAAGTAATTAAAGTAACAGTTTAATGAAATCATGAACCATACATAGAGTCACTGGAGATTATGCATAAATTACTTCAATTAATCACATGCACACTGATCCAGATGATAACTCTAAATCAGAGTTAGGAATATTCCTCTCTTTATTTTCTGCTCTTTTTGCTGCTTGTATTTGCATGCCTCTCTGTGTGTGTGTGTGTGTGTGTGTGTGTGTGTGTGTGTGTGTGTGTGTGTGTGGTGTGTTGTAGAGCATGCCCACATGTGTTATATGTGTGTGTGTGAAGCTGATTTGTGCTCTGTGTGTTGTGTGACTGAAGGGGAATGCGTTGGGGAAGAGTCCAAAGGTCTGGTGCACCCTGGAGAACGTGCGTGGCCAGAGCCACATCTCCGACCCTTCCTCTCATGCTGCCTCCTTCGCCCCGCGCTGTCATGGGATATCTCCGAGGGTGACGGTTTCCCTGGCAACTACAGCCCGGTCAGGAGGCTGCATTGTGCGTTCAGCTGGTGATGCAGAACGCTCTGCTGAAGGTGGGGTAAGCTAAGTGATAGTGGGTGGTGCAAAAAGGGAAAAAAATATAATAAAATTAACATGCTTTTTTGCTCCACTCACCATATAATGTTTAATGTTCTTCTTCTAATCAACACTAGACCCCGATTAGAAGACTAGTGACAGCCAAATGAAGTTTCATTTGCATACACATGCTGGGTGAAATCAGAACTGATGCCACTGTGTGAATCTCTTTGACACAGCCAGGACAGGCTACTAGCAGTCTGCTAGCGGCTGCTTTTGATAGAGACGATTGTGTTTACCACCCAGGGCGCCTTTGTGTCAATGGGTAGCAGGAGGAATTGGAAGCTGAGATAAATGGGGTTTTTCTTATTGTCATTAATTATTCTTAGAGAATCGACAGGGATTGGGCTGCCCCGGTTAGTTCCAAGAAAATATAATCCAACATTGTTGCTGGTAAATGATTTGAGATTCCTATTCGGTTCAAAATGAAAAGTGTCGTTTCACTGTTCCTGAAGTAATCTGGATTACAACAGAGCTGCTCTTGTTACATTAATATTTCTGAAAACATAAATGTCGTCGCAGACATATACGTAATAAACAAATAAAGCTGGGTTGTTTTCGACAGCATCGTTGCCGTACAGCAAGAAGATCCTGGGTACACTGGAAACAGAGAGCAGGTGATCCAACTTAAAATATGTTGCATTAATCAATCACAAGTAATCAAATGAACCCTATTAAGTTGTCAGGTTAAAAATAAAGTAAGTGAGACAAACTTAATTGACTTATCTGTGACCAATTCGTATCAATTTTTAAATTGGAGCTGCATTTTTTGTTTTCAGTGGACAAATACTAGCCTGGGATCTTTCTTTCAATATCGGGATCGATCTGATATTGATATCTGTATTGGTCCCTCTGTTGAAGAAAATTCTAGATCAGGTGTCAGGTGAGTATGTGCCAGGTATGTCTGTTTAATCTAAGTCTATGCTTTGTGAGTGAAGTCATGCTTTATTATTTATTTTATGCTGGTTATTTAACTCCTAGCTGCACCGATTGAACAAACTAAAGTTGTTTTTTTGTTTTTTTTACATGTCTGACCAAACTTGTGAAGCTATTGGTGTATATTTTCTACTGCTGCAGAGTTATCAAATAATTTCTAATTCAGTACATTTATGTCTGCATTTTAAAAACAAAAACATGTCAAGCACTGTTTTTCTGCATTGGATCGGCACCAGCCAACACTGAACTTCAGATAGCCGTACTGGTATCGGAAAAGCAAAAATTGGATGGGTGCAGACCTAAACTTTCTGCATGCAGTTTGCATGTTTTCCATGTGCGTGCGTTGGTTTTCTCCAGGCACTCCGGCTTCCTGACATAGTCCAAAAACACGACTGTTGGGTTAACTGGTTACTCTAAATCTCCCACTGGGTGTGATATTTGCATGCATGGTTATCTTCTGTGTGGCCCTGTCATGTACTGATGACCTCTCTGGGTCGCCACTCACCCAATAATCACTGGAAATTGGCGCCCGCCCCCCTGTGACCGTGCACGGACAAGCCGCTGTAGACTCATGGACAAACATGAACTTCTGGTGCTTTTTTTTTATATTAAGGCAAAATTACATTGAATCAAACCTGGAATAATTGTTTGTTTTTGTTTTTTTTGCATTGCTTACATATTTATTAAAACACACTTTGGATTAAAACCCATCTGTTTTCTCACATATTCAGAACATAGGAGGAGGTTCTCACCCACGGTGACGAAAGCAAGAACAATGCTTATATCTCTGCACATCGGCTTAATTCTTCGTGTTGGAAGGGATTATGTCGCCATGCAGTACAGTGAGTATCTACCCCCTACTCCAGGTGAGACACAAACACTTACCCCTGCTGCAGACAGAAGCCTCCCCTCAAAGGTGACTCTATCAGAGCGCCCCCTGCTGTCCCTCAGCGTGTACAGGCCGTTCAGGCTGCCAATCTGCCGGGGAGGAAACAAAAACACGCTGTTAAGCTAAACTACAGCATGGGACATAGCTTGGAGCAACATTTGCTGCGTCCCTTACATCTTCAGTCAGAATTTGCTGGTAATAATATACGCTTGTGGAAAAGGTGTAAGAATTTTTTTTTTTTTCATTTTTTTTGTAAAATTATAACTTTATACTTAAGCCCTGGTGACCCCACGCGCTACCTGACTGCGCTGTGTACCCCCGCCCCCACCCACCTCCACTCCACGCGCGGCCTCCTGTCCTGTGCGTGTATTATTTTTCGAGAGAGAGAGAGAGAAAAAGAGAGAGAGAGAGACAGAGAGAGACAGAGAGAGAGGTGGGCCGAAATCAAATAGCGCAGAGTTTATCTAACCTTATCCCAGGCTTTTCATTTCCAAGCCTTATAAACTCAATCGCATTGACCGCCTGGGAGAGTTAGAGCTAACTAAGTGAAATCTACTCGGCAGCAATTGTGTGCCGCCGCGGCGCGTGTTGTGTGCCGCCGCCGCCGCGCGCGCGCACGCGCACACGCGTGTGCCCTGCTGATTCTATCTTCCCTCGCTTTCATTCTCTCGATTCTCTGTCCCCGAGGTGCATCAGGGCTGAGACTGCCGAGTAAATTGTCCCAAATTGAGTTCCCTCTTGCCGGCAGATACAGGCCACATCCCGACCGTTTAGAACGAGCCAGAGAAAGAAGAGGAAAGAGAGAGAGAGAAAAAGAGAGAGAGAGAGAGAGAGAGAGAGAGAGAAAACAATCACAGCACACATCACTCGCTTGAAAAATTTCTATCTAATTTCTTTCCTTGGCTTTCTTTCTATTCACCCTCCCTGGCTCTCCTTCTTCTCTGCAGTACTGATTTCCCTGCTGCCTTTCTGTCTTCTTGCAGCACATTATTCTTCTGTCTCTCAGTCTTTATATCACTCCCTCTGTGTCTTCTCTTGTCTTTGTCTGCTGCCCCAGATGTACATCCGTCATTTCTCGCTCAGCTTGGCTTTTTCTTCCCCTTTGATGCCCAGTTTCCTTACTCCATCTTTTTTTTTCTTCTTTTTTTCCCCTCCCCTGTCCTCTCTCTTCAAACCCTGCTACCTTCCTCCCAACAATAATTTCTCTACGCCTTTTTTTTTCTTCTTCTTCTCTCACCTGAGTCTCAATCCCTCCTTTGCCTTCTCATTCCCCTCTCTATGGATGGCTGTACCCGGTGACACAGTACCCATCAGCACAGACTTCCTGGGTGGAGGAGTCTGGCTCTGACAATAATCACACAGCAAGTTTATAACACTGGCAGCCCAGCTGAGTAGAGCTGAACTGAGCACACACGACTCCCATGATGCCAGCACACTCCATTTAACTCGGCAGGGGGGCTGCAGGCTGGCTGGGGTGGGAATGAAGCATGAGACAGATATGGGGATGCCTACGTGTGAGTGTGTGTGTGTGTGTGTTTTTTTTTCTCCTGTGGTTGTGGGGGGGGCTTATGCTAGAGCAGTGTCTGAAGACAGATATGGAAACAGAATCTGGAAGGATGGTTATAGCTGATACTGCAGCTGCCGGGGGATGAAGGATTTGGGAGTTTTAGGTATAAGACGAAACTCATTCCGTAAGTAGACACTCACGTCCAGCAAAAACTTCAATAGAAAAGTCCCAGCAGAAAAAAAAAACACTGACATACGTGAGATTAAACAGTCCTTCCACGACAAACTTTAAGACATGTGATTAACATAATTTTTAATCTAAGACATTTTAAGGCCTTAGTTTGTGATACATGAATTTAATGCCACCCCTAGTGAATTTTAAGACTAAAAAAAAAACCCATAAATACAGGAGACGGATGGGAAGTCCTACTGTATGACAGTCAAGCTCTTGGCTCTTGGCAGCAACTTTGTCCTTCTCACAAAGATTGTATACAAATCTCTTTGCACACAATGTGCCTTGAACTGTATGGGTCGGCAAAAGAAAAGAGTCAGTGGGGGAAACAAAAATCATGCAGCCAAGTGGCGATCGATACTTGTGATAGAAGCAAGGCAGTGAGCTAGCCAGGGTGTCTCGGCGGCTAGCTCGCAATAGCCTCAATCAGCTCGAGTCACGGAACACAATCGAGGTATCTGACTCAAACCTTTGCCTGAAAGGTTTGAGTCAGATACCTTCCAGGGCAGATCTGTTAGTTTGAATGTGATTGCTTAGTTTTACTACTGCTAGTTGCGGTACTTATGGAACCAGGCAAATATGGTCTCATTTTATTAAAGTGAATTTTGTCATTTGTTCAGCAGGTTTTCAGTTTTGACAACAAAAATTGTTTGGGCTTTTGAATCCAAGGTGATATAAGGTTTTTGATGGAATAAGTTTCATCCAGGCACATTGTAGCTACAGCAATGGAAAGGCAGTCTCTGCAAAGTGAAACAAACAAACAAAACAACGAATGCACGTACTGTACATACTTTCAGAAAATGCAGTTATAAAGATTGGAGAGATATTTCAAGCAGAACTTAAACAAACGCATGCGCACACATTTAGTAAATCCATATATATTTGCACCCCATCAGAGCAGGTTGGCAACAAAACAATATGAGGCCAATCAGGAGACCATTGGTGTGGTTCTCCGTTTGCTAATGAAGGCACTTTGAAAAGGTAATCTAATTCACCAACCGCAATTAAGACTGGTGAGCGCCTTGTCACTATCAATTATCCACTCTTTCATTCATGTTCTCCAGCGCGGACGCTGAGCTCGCCTGACACACAGTACTGTTGGACAAATCCTCCTGATCTGCCAGCCACTAATCAAGGGAACACTAATCATGAAAGTGTTCAAACACACACATGCATGTTGAATGCCTCAACTGTTCCACAATGGACTAGGTAAGCTTGGCCTGATTTCACTATTCTTCTTGGCGAGACCACATAGACGGCTAAGATAAGAGGGGATTTAGATATCAACTTATACAGAAATCGAAATTATTACCTTATAAACCTATCTGATATATGGAAAGTGTTTTCATTCATGTTAAATATTACAGGCTACAAAAGTTAGTGAAGTGACGTCCAGTTATTTATTTGGACATAAATAGTTGTCAAGTGTCGATAGACTGAAATGTAAATGGATTTAACCTTTAAAGGGGTGGTATCATGTCAAATTGAATATTTAACTATTGAGCTTTCCTCATCAGACACATACCTGGATTCTTTCATCCACATTTGAGAAATCTTTCAATATAATGTGTAGCAACCATTCAGCTGGTCAAAACACCTGGATGGACATGGCAACTCCTTCCAGACGAAGCTCCTCCTCTGAGCTGCAGTTTCCAAGCTTTCAAGCTTTTGCCTCACAGAGCAGTCCTCTCAGCTCCTTCTGACTAGCCAGCAGCAATTAGCAAACATCTGCCGAGTTCATTATGTCAGCCACTTTTCGGTGACAAAGGGTTAATAGAGGAGCAATGTTGTGATGACATCATGAAGGCGGAGTTTCAGAGAGGCCCAATTTCAAGGTTTTAAATTGTGAAGTTAAATTTCTTTTAAGGCATAGTTGATATAGCATTTCTAAGACGACTGAAAGTAAAAATAGTTACTAGATTATGCTATAAAATGGCAATATGTACCTGAAAAACATACAATACTGCCCTTTTAAGGTGCTAATTGGGCATTTTTACACTTCAACTCACCCATTCAGATTCACAAACACTGATGTATTTTTAAAAGAATGTTAGGTACAACCTAAATAGTTTCCATTTTTTAGTCATCTTGTTTGCTTTTGGTTGAATTGGTAAGTAGGGCAGCAAACACCCAGTGACTTTTTACTCGAAAAGAAAACAAGAAGAAGAAGGAAGAAGAAGTTTGTCACACCAAACTCAGCTGAAAACAGGATGGTTTTTCAAAACCAAATTCAGTTTTGTTGCAGAGAATGGAACAGGACATCATCTAAGACGATCTTGTTGTTGTTTTTTTTACATATGTATTTAAATATTCACAAATTGAAGCACAAATTTCTGCAATTGCACAAACCTCATTAACTTTGTTTCACATAGTTGGCCCACTTTGTTGTTCAAAAAATTGTTTTTGAACTATCTTTGTTTTTCTAAATGAAGTAAAACGTAAAATTTTTGCAAAAAGCAGGCATCGCTAAAAAGTTTTTGTCTACACTGTTGATATTGGTGGAATAATGTAAAAATTAAAAAGAAAGTTCATAGTTTCCAACCCACTGGCAAGAAAAATAGATGTAAAAATATATTCCTGGTCATTTTAGTATCATTATGTTGTGGAAATTCAATCACAAATTTGTATTAAATCTCTATTTAAAAGCTTTTGTGGGTGGCAGATTCCTGTAGCTGCTTGTAAACAATCAATATTCACACCAGTCTTTCTCATTTAGCGTCCGCAAGAGCTGAATAGCACGCGTTTGAAAAGAAAACACAACAAAAACACAGCAACACAAAGAGGGAATTGATGGAGGAAGCATAACGTGTAACCGAAAACAAACACAGACATCCAGAGTCATTGAAGCAGTGTGTGAAAGCTGTTTGAGATGGTCCACCCTATGGAGAAAACAGCAGCGTGTGTGTCTGCTAACAGCCCCACAGGGATGGAGGGCTCCACAGGCTCTGCCATGGAAAAGCAGGAAACAGTGGAGGGATGGGGGCTGGATGATGGAGGGCTATGCTAGGGGTTAAACGGGGTGAGCCGTTAAGCTTTGTTAGTTACAGTTTTGGCAGGGGATGTAGCCACGGAGAAGGGCTGGGCTCCCGAGTTCAGCAGTCCATCTTGAAAGTGAAAAAGAATAAAGTTATAGGGATTCTTAAATGAGCTATAAAACCCTTTATCTCTTATAGTTTGGGACTGAATTGCACAAGAGGTATAATGTAGTATAATTTTATAAGAAGAGACATTATTTTACAAATGTGCAATGGGGTTGCACATCTGCAGTCCAGTATAGAACATCTATCTGGTTCTATACTGTATGGCTCTATTAGAGAGAGGCCTGGTAGTCGTACACATTGAACTTTTCATAAGTCATAAATGGAAACTATTTTACCGTAATAAACCACAGCAAAATGTAGAAGGACAATGGAACTTGGTTCCACCAAACGGAAAAGGAAAAATAAATCTAAAACGGGGCAGTGTTCATTTGTATTTAGCTCCCCTTAGCTCCCATACTTTGTGTGTTTTGTGGCTTCCGGTATGGCAGTATGCTGGAAGGTGAAGCTGCCATGGTGGCACAAAACACAGAAACATTTTGAATGTCAACATTTGTACTGTACCTAAGAAGCAACACAAGGTGATTTCGTGAGTAATTTCCCTCTTTTCTCTTTCATCTCCAGAAGCATTGTGTGTGTGTGTGTGTGTGTGTGTGTGTGTGTGTGTGCGCGCGTGCGTGTGTGTGTTTGTGCGATTCACGCATTTTTTTCCTTCTCTTGTCCACCATTGTCTTTTATCTTCTTTATCTATCTGTGTTTCCCTCTCTCTCCATTTCAATATTGAAGAGAGTTTTATTAAGGGGCTAGACTCGGATGTGCTGAGGCGCTCTCAGTAATTTTCCTACAAAGTGCTTTAATCCATCACACGGCCAACATGTGGCCTTTGCAGCCATACATCATCCGAGCCCACAGAGAGCGAGCGGGAAGTGGGAGCATAATTTCTGCTCTCCTCCGCCCGCTCGCCACCTTCTACTTCCTCCTTTTTTTCCCCCCTTCTTCTTCTTCCTCTTCTTCCTCCGCGGTTACCTTTGCATTGCGCCAGAGACTCCCACCTGGAAGGGGAAACCTCGTCTTCCGCACATACTCCACGGTCTGGTCCTTCTTCCCATTTAAAAATGAAAGTGAGGCATGTGCAAAGATGGAGTGGGGCGGGGGCCGGCAGGGGAGGTAAGCAAAGGGAAAATGAAAGAGATTGAGATAGGAGTGAGAGAATGAGGGAGTGGATGAGTGAGAGGTTGAGAGAGAGAGCGAGAGAAAGGAAGAGATAAGGAGAATGGAGAAAAATCTCACTCAATTCAATGAAACGGGGGACAAAAGCAGGTGATTGGGAGGTAGAATGTGTGTGTGTGTGTGTTTATACGTTTAGGCTTGTGCGTGTGCGCTGCACAAGGCGTGAGTCTCCGCGCTTGCTAGTGGAAGCAGGAACAGAGAGAGAGAGAGAGAGAGAAACAGATGAGGAGGGAAAATGAAAGTGCTGCATTTCCCAGCATGCAGTTGGTGCAGCGCTGCCCTCCGTTTTGCCCCCCGGCCAACACCTGCTTCCATTTCGCTTCCTCCGCCCTCCTCACACCGAGGAGCAGTGATGAACTCTGGGCCCCCTGACTAATGGAATGGGCCCTCGCTCCCGACCATTAGAGGATTGGTGTCCCTTTTTGGCACCCCTGAGTGCCCCTACAGTACGGAAATAAGTGAGGCCAGGGTGAGGGAGAAGATAGTGGCAGGTTAGTCTTTTTTTTTCACTTTCCCTCAACACACACACACACACACGCACCCACACACACACACCTGGTTGTAATGTAACAGCCTGAAGTAATCCAGCCAGAAGAAGGCTTGACATAGCTTAGCATCCGATTGAGGCTACCTTAGAAATTCCGAATCAGGTGCAACGCTACAAGCTATCAAAGAAAGAGCCTCTTCCCACCACCCCTCCCCGAATGATGGCGGAGTGTTTGTGTGATTTCATTTGGCTTTACCTCAATTACGTCTTTACTCAACGAAACACACACCTCAGCCGTGCAGGAAAGCGGTGGAAGCAGGCAGCGGATTGAGCTCTGAATCTCTTGATGAGCTGATAGCCTAGCTGCGCCACGGTAATGCTATGCTAATGGTATGGTAATGACATGCTAATCTGCCGGCAGTATTCCACCTCAGCGGAGGGCAGGGGAGGCCTTTCACCACTGGATGGAGACCAGGGACTTCCTGAAGTCAGAGTTTGGCACACACACACACACACACACGCACACACACACACACACACACACGCGCACACCCCCACACACGCATGGAGTGTGATTCTTGTAAAAGTGGTGATTTCGTCTCGAATAAAAGCAATGACAACTGCACACCTAATCTCCCTTTAATCGGATTTGCAGACTCTTAACTAAGCAAGAAACAATACGTGTAAACAATGCACGTATCAGGCGGCGCCGGCGCTACTTCAAACTGGGTCGGCTGTAATGTGAGTAAGTAGGCCTGCGAGCTTTATCGACGTGTAGCATCGAGTCGCAGGGCTGTTGTTTCGTTGCTGATACAGCGGCAACCAGAAAATCATCCATTTTAGATTGTGATCAGGTTCTTTTTGGATCTGTGATAGCTGCCATTACCTGAGCAGACAGAGTGTTTCTTTCTTTTTTCTTTTTTTTTGAATGATATTTGATGACAGCACAACATCACAGCAGCCATGACTGAAGATGAGACTTATTAACACACAGCGATGCATCACATTGCTACAATTTACTGCGTCCCTATCCTGTTGGGAGTAAGATTATTCCACGTTTAATATAAGGGATTGCTGACAAACTACAACATCCACTATAAGTGAAGATAAACAAAACACACAGATAGAAAGAGCTCCATTCTGTCATCAACAAAACAGACAAACCCGGAACAGCAATGCATCACAGTAAATCTGCCCACGCAGGCATGGAGACATCATCTCAGGTCTTTCTCCTTTTGTGTTTCTTTCTTTCTTTTCTTTCTCTTTTTTTTTTTTTTTTTTGCATTTTATAGTTACAAAAGGAATACGTCAAGTCTGCACAATAGCGACGCGCGATGACATTTTCCTGGATGCCGTACACTAAAAATCAAAGAGACCAAGCAATGCGTTGAGTGCCAGCTCGGAGACATTTGATTCCCATTCCGCTCCTGCGGCATTAGCGCGGGAATGCCAACAGACATCACGATCCTCTCAAGCTGGCACTGGGCTTGTCAGGCTTTTTCCATTCCGCTTTGACGTTTTCAAAACTATATCGCGTATCAGGGCGCACTGTGAAGCCCTGATGCTTCTCCCTGATACGTCGGTATCTGCTGCGACGCGAGGAGCAAATCGCAGGTGACACAATTAAGCCAGGTTTGACTTAACAAAGGTGATTTAGTGTCGCTGACATTTAGGATCAGCCTCTGGCGATGGCCATGCAAAGGAAGCCAGTCAGCAGATTGGACCTGGAGGTTGGTGAGAGGGGGGCGAGTCATGAAAAGGGAGGCTCATCAGTAGGTGCACTGGTGCTGAGTTGAACACCACAAGGTGTAAATCCTCCTCACTCAAAATCAGAATAAAAGCAGCAAAACTGATAGAAATCATCTTTATTTTAGTTACGATGCAAGCTGCGATTAAATCAAGGGACTAAATGGTAAGAAAAGGAACCAAAACACTAGAATAAAGCGTGCAGATACACGAGGGACCAACGAGAACGACAGAGACAGGCAGAGAGGAGGACACAGGGGTGGACTGTCCAATACTCCTGATAAAGGTCAAAGCCATGTTTTATTCATGACTCAGGCGGCGGCGGCGGCAGCAACAGAGCAGCAGGGCCAAGGTTACAAAGAGCTGCTGTCCCCAGTCCCCAGAGGGAAAGCAGCACACAGCCTCACACCAGGCTGACACTACCAATCACTCCCAATCAATACTGTCAGAATGCACACGCACGTATCAATAAGTCTGAGAATGGACGAAGGCTTGTAAAACTGCGCTTTTAAATGGATGATATCTGAATAAGTAACTTTAGAGGGGGAAGTTTGGATTTTATTAATGCTGTGTCTTACAGTAATGTTTAAGATCTTTCATCCAGATGTCACTGGGTTTGGTCTTTTTCACACGCAAAATATAAAGGTAGGACGAAAATGATTCACCTTTAAGCATTGAACATACTTTTCATTAAGCCTGCATTTCTGTTCAAAATGGTTTTTTTATTGGTTTGACTGATGCAATATTCAAATTTACAATGTAATGCTTTATATTACCTGTAAGTGGAAAATCATCATAATTTACAGAAATAAAGGCTTTCAAACATCCATCTGTGTGGAATTAATCTCTATAATGTATTTAATTTATTTAGTGATGAAGTTTTTGAATAAAAGCTTTTGAATAATATTTTTGATTTATTCAATGGGCCTGTATATGGTAACAGTTTTCAAGTGCTTATTGTGTGGGATACCAGTTTAAAGAGCAACACAAGTGTAACAAACTGAGATTAGCTCGTAAATAATCAGAATTTCTGTCCAGACAGCTAGCCTGCATTCAACGGCTTAACAGTTTGTAGCTTGCCAACTGCAGTTGGCAAAAAAGTGAGGTACTTTAAGCCTTCATGCAGTGACTGGCCAAATATTTGATCAAACAGCCAAATTTTCTCTTTTTACAAATGAGGGAAAGCTGTAATTTCAACAAGGAGGCGGTAAGGCTCAGCGGCTTAGCCAAAAGAAACTACAGCCACTATAACTGGCATCTCAGTAAAATGACTTGAAACCATTGGAAAAGTTTGATGTTAGCGTGAAAGTTTGAAGACATAGCTTCTTAAAACTCCTTGTGTTCTCCCAATAACCAATAACTACCAATGCCTCCATTTGGCTAAGTAGCTAATGTGTAATAAGCTGGCTCGTTAGCTATCTGCTTGGGTATCCAGTTAGCTTAACAACGCTTGACAAGTGTGCGTTTAAAACAATGTTAAAGTAATAACAGCAGAGGCTAGCGCTCATTTAGCTTTCAGATTATGAATGTCTTTGTTTTATTCAACTGGAAATACTTCCAAATAGTTGAATTTGTCACTCTTAAGCGAGGGACAACTGTGGTAGCCTTCTTCAAGCTAGCTATGAGCCATGTGCAGCTACAGAAGAGGTAGAGGCAGCAGTTTAAGTTTTGCTTGTTAAAGATGCGAAACGGTCGAAAATGGATTTAATGGTGCCCCTAACTGCTCTGAGGGATCCTCTCAATTACATGTCTATACCAGTAAGTTGTGGAGTTAAGGATGTGTTTTACATTAAAGGGGGGGGAAGAATAACTTCAAAATACTTGAGTGTAACAGAACAATGAGAGAATAGCTTCCAGTCCCTTACATATCTTGCTTTACCGATCATTTGAGGAATCATTTAAGAAGATCCAGACAAAAGACTGAGGCAAAATTTTTCAAAACCTTTAACCTATGTTTTAACCAAAAAAAAAAAAAAACCCTAACACACCTCACCAAAACCCAACTCTTGCTCTTTTTTCAAGACCATTTTTAAAAGAAGTGGACACAGATTCAGATTCGACAACCAAAGTAACCTTTAGAGAATTAAAATATGGAATGATTTCAGCAGGACAGATTACAACTCTGGCAAACAGTTAAAGACCCAAACATCTCCAGTGGCATCCAGCTGAATCCTGCGACGCATATAGGAATTTCTCACAGCAGAGACGAGCTGCCTGCTGATAAATTTTGTGTATTTGCCCATGACGCCATGTGTCTTCTTATACGTGTAGGGCACGCGTTTGTGTACGGCGTGTTTTAGTCTGTGAAGGCGCTTCTCTGAGCATCTTTGATCAGATATGAAATATTCTGAAATGCTGCTGTAATTTGATGAAAGTCAGATATCCCTCAAGTAGGAAATAGAAGTCAGCACTTTGGCAGCTCTTAAAAAGAAGAAGGAGACGGAAAAATAAAAAAAAAAAAGCCCACGCTTGCAAGATTTTTGCTACTTTGCGGCCTCATAGGTGGAGGACCTAAGAGGGGTCTTCAACATGCACTGACCCGCTGTATGAACTCCAGCCCGTGCTGCTCGGCCAGAGCTCGGACGGCTTTGGCGCCTCCTCTCATCTGGACGGCGTAGAAGACGTGGCGGTTGGTGCCATGATGCCCCTCTGTGGTCGCAAGGTTCCTCTGCAGCAGGATGCAGCACACCAGTAAAGGTCCACTGAACATGGAGACTATAGCAGGGAAAAAAAAAAAAAAAAGTAAAATAAATCCCATTTTAATGAGCACTTACGCATGCCATTTAAACGGCACAACACCAAAGCTCGACATAATTGCATCACCAAGTTATTTTTGGAGCTTTTTTGAACGAGGTGGTATAAAACCTTTAAATACAGGGGGGGATCTTAAGCATTCTCAAAATTAATGTAGTTGATGATGATTCACAGCAAAATGGTATAATTAAAGGGATTTATGTGATCAGTGTACTATATAATAATGAACATCAGATGTATATTTTCACCAGTATTGAGAGAAATGTATTTCTTTCCCTTCTTTGTTTTTGAACGCATGTAGACAAAAGGCTGCTTTATAAATTTTCATAGCAACCTCCGACAATTATCAGCAGAATTAAAGCGCCATCTCTAAGCACACAAAGTGAGTTCTCAGTGTGGGATCCATGCAGCAGACTAATGAACATTGGCAGTTGTGAAACAGTTTGCCCACAGCCACCTCCTCTGTACTTTTACATAAAATCCGCAGCGGCTGCCACCTACAAGATGTGAGCCACCCACCTGTAGCCACACAGCCCCGAAAAACGTCCAGGAGAAATCTCTCACCCCGCGCGATGAAAGCGAGAACTCTGGCACCGGGGGGCCCCGAGCGAGACAACGCGCTCTCTCCAGTTCCCAACCCACACGTTTAATCTCCTGGCCTTGATGCAAATACTTCTGAGAGGAGAAAAAAAAAAAAAAATGAAAACGGAAAAATAAAAAAGCTGCAGCACTGAGCGAACTAACTTCCCTGTTTGAGCAAAACAGGAACTTCATCAGTCTGTCTTTGCATTTGTGTTTTCTTCTGAACAATGATGGAGCAAAAAAAAAAAAAAGGGTTTGCCTCACACTTGTCACCCAAAACTGACCAACCCGACGGTCACACGTAGAGTGGAAACGCATGAAATGCTTCAACTTCCACTCACTTCACAACATATTAGCCATCGTTAAGAAGACATCTCTGCAAACTCTGCTGCATTATTCATCTGCATTGCAGAAGTATTCATACCCCTAGAACACTTTCGTTGTTTGTCTCATTTTAATGGGATTTACCACAACCTGTACTTGGACTAGGACAAAGCTGTTGTTGAACTGGAGTGACAGTCTACTGCCTCCTATGTACACAAAGAAGCGTTAATGTAGGTACTTCCTCCCAGCAACTGTTAAGAGTCTAGAGCCATCATTGCTAGCATCAAAGTCAAACTCAGTGTTTATATTCCTGCTGTTGTTTACAGTGTTTTTTTACTTCTTGTATATAGTCTGTGGTTTACGCAGAAACATGGATGCAGAATGTGTCATTTTTAAAAAAAATATTCCTGCTCAGTTGCACTTTCCCCCCTCAATCGGACTAGGCAAATTTTAATAACAATATTTTCTGTATTGTATATTTAGCCTTACTGTACAGGATGATATTATCACTTATGTTTCTATATTTTTATTGTGTACAAATTTACATGTTTCACATTCCTGCTGCAGCTGAGTTTGCCCACTAAAGTAAAAAAAAAGTTATTTCCATTGTTTGTTTATTCTAATTGACTACAACTAGCTAATTATGATGCTTCCACCTCTGTAATACACTATTACAGTTTGTCCCACCTAAGTGTGTTTTGCATTTAGGCCAAATTTATTTACTCACCTTAAATAAGATTTCTGGTGTTATTTCTACGTCTCTGTTGTTTTCAGTTTTCGTATATCGTTGCCCATTATGTCGATTTTTTTTTTAAAAGGATTCCACTCAGTTGCACATTCCTTGGATTGCAGTGCACTATTTCTGACTACTGTATGTTGCGTTTAAGTTGTAATCTTGTCTTTGATGTATGCTATGTAATTCTTGATTTTGTCTGTCTGATGTTTTTACTTTTCATCTTTGCGTGAACCTACATGCCCTGATGTTTCTGTTAACCCTGATTTTTTTCCCCACTGTGGGACAATTAAGGGCATTTCTACTTAGACCCAATTCTAAAAGTAACATTTCAGTTTTCCCTGACCAGAGCAGCTTCTCACACGTTTCCCATGTCCCTTGAGTTCATTTGTCTATTTAGTCAATAATTTAGCAGTAAAAACTTTTTGAATTTAAAATGTTGCTTCGTTTATTGATATATGGCGTTTGATAAAAATGCAATTAATTGTGATTAATCAATTACAGACCCTGCAATTAACTGGATTCAAAATTTTAAATGAGAAACTCCTCCAGCTTCTCCATAAATCCATTCCCGCTGCGTTCACTGATGTTCTCCAGTGAAGCTAAAGCCTTCACTTACCTGAGATTAACTGGATTCTGATTGGCTAGCACAAGAGTAAAAGGGACTATGAATGCATGGCATGCTTTTAACATTTTTATTTGTTGCAGATGTTGAGAATACAGTGGATTGTTTTCCCCCCACTTTTCAAATATTGTGCAACTTTGTGTTCATCTGTAGCCTAAAATCCAAATTAAAGGAGTTTGTGCTTAAGTTTTTGCCATGTGCCTTATGTAAGCGCCACATACAAGCACGTCAGAAACTCCTCATCAATGTTGTTTATCCTCTGCAGATCGCCGTTTTAGATCGTCCCACAATTCTACCATGTACGCACAATGACGACACTCGACATTTCGTACTTGATTTTATTAACCGTGCCTCCAGAACACCCGTTCGCGGAGAGAAAAAAACAAAACAAAAAAAACCCCCTCCAGAGCCAGGAGATGAAGACATCTCTCAGAAGAAGTAATTCTGTTTGTGTCTTTATCCGACTTCTCATCAGAGGCAAAGAGCCTCTCCTCCTGCGGCATTTCTTCGCCAAACAACAAACGGCACAGCTGACCACTGTTTAAAGTCTACAGCATCACTCAGCTCCTATCTCCCAAGCCGCTGATTGAAATCGATAGCCTCACTTGGGGGCTCAAGCCCCAGTCAATCCAACATGCGTGTGTGTGTGTGTGTGTGTGTGTGTGTGTGTGTGTGTGTGTGTGTGTGTGTGTGTGTGTGTGTGTGTGTGTGTGTGTGTGTTGAGGGAGGATAGAGGGGGGTTCCTCCAGCTTACACCCCACCCAGCCAGTAGCTGGCCTCTGGCAGAGACAAAGTAGACAGGGAGAGAGGGAGGGAACAGAAGTACAGCGGAGCCACATTGAACAGTGTCAGGCCCTCGGGGCCTACTGGGACTCTGATAAAGTACCTGGACATTTTTATAGACAAACTACTTATTTCCGCCCTCATATCGCTTGGGAAGACAGATAACTTTATATTCCTCTCAGGCAGAGGAATGGAAAGCAACGGGGAGGAAAAAAGGGGGGGAGAGGAGGAAGGTCCTTTCAGGAGTTTAATTGATCAAACTGAAGCCACAAGGGTTTTTTTTTTCTTTTTTAAGATAAAAGAGACTAGCAGTCTCCTCTGTACAATACAGAGATCTTTCAGAGAGCAGAGCCATCACAAAAAAAAGAGATGTAACTCATTATGCAAAGTCATTACCGGCCTCCGACTATAGTTCTTAAAGAGGAGGAGTTAATGGTGAAACTGTATTGTCAAGGGTGTCCAAAAGGTCATAAAAGTGGTCGTACGATAACACAATTTCACAACGTTCACATTATTATGCCCGGCGTTTTTTTTTTTCAAGTTTTAAGGTCATGTTTTAAAAGTCGAGTCTACTTCCAGGGTCTGATGGCGGCAGGTACATATTGAGGCAACAAGAAGCTCATTCATCCATCACAGCTTCTGACGATCTACGAGGACAAACCAAGGAGTTAAAGGTGCATAAAAAAATATGCCGATGTGTGTGTGTCTGTTTTTTTTAAAAAACGCTCTGAGCTTTTACTATATACCTTCGGAGCAGGAACACATAAAACTCTTCGAGACAGCTGTTGTCACCGCTTTCATTGTTGTCGACGCAAACGCAGAAGCATCGTTCGTACGTTTTTGGTTATGAAAATCTCCAATGATTTCATCACTGTTTTGAACCTGTTCATCCTAGAAAGCCCAATTAGGACTTATGTAAGCAAGTAAAAAAAAAAAATCATGTTGACAGAAGTGATGTACTAATATATAATGTTAAATGAAATATATAATCAGAAAAGAGAAACATAAAATGAAGGTAAGTGGCCGGTAAATAAAAAACTTTTTGGTCTAATCCACGGCTGAAAATATACCGTTAATGATTGCTGAACTAATGACTTTAACCAAACTGTGATCAAAGGACACAGCAAGATTTTTGGCACAGACTTGAGGTAGGAGGACAGGTTGCCACGGTGATCTTGACATTTTCTAACATAATAAAGACCTATATGAAAAAGTAAGCTTTTTCTTGATACACCCTTAAGGCGGACTGTGGTACCGGACAGTGACTGACTCTCTTATTATTATAATTTTCTCTGTTTGACTACATATTATCTGATATTAAAATTGTTTTACTCATAGCTAATAATCTCCTTGTTTTGCTGCGGTCTGGCCTTACCTGAAATAAAAAATCCGGAGTTGTGCGACAAGAGCAGAAAGGGCACAATGCGCATCAGAAGAACTTTATTCTCAACTGTGAGGTGAATCAGTGTTGCACTGTACCCAAAACACAGCACCAGTGTAGCTGTCCATATTTCACATAGATATTCCCAAAGGACTTCCAGCACCACCTCTTTTTCTGGCAGTTTCTGTTTGTAGTTAAGATTGTAATGTTCTTCAAGCACCTGTGTCTTCTTTGCATCATATTTGAATATCTCTGTTTTATAGTTTTCAGTAAAAGTGATCTGATACTAATGGAGGACAAAGGGCCACTTCATTTGCTTTGAAAGTAGCATATAGTTGGTGCCACATGTGCTCCTGTGTGAATGTCAGAAAATGCGACTATACTGGGATAACAGAGGGACCATAAGTACCTTTAACTTGCTTTAAAACGTCTTTACAGCACATTTTGTCATTTTTATTGTCAATGCAATTATTACTTTTTCTAACTACCAGCAAGGAAGCTGGTGCCCATCTTCAGTGGCCATTGGGTGAGAGGCTGGGGGTCGGTTGTGAGTCCATCACAATGACACACACAGGACAGACATCCACCCCAACACACACACTCACGTATAAGGGCAATTCAGAGAGAATAATTAACCTAACAATCATGTTTCTGAACCGAGGGAGGAAACTGGAGTACCCTGAGAGAACCCACGCACGCACAAGGAGAACATTCAAACTCCATAAAAGACCTCAGCCTGAGACTCAAACCCAGGACATTCTTGCTTCACGGCAACGGTGCTGAGAATTGTGCAGCCCTCGTTAACTGTCAGCTATCAGGCGATCAAATATTGGTCAATAAAATGTCATGACAGAAAGCAGCAAAAGCAACCCATATACCATGGGATGGGAGCTAACCTGAGGTTAAGTAACTCCACTGGTGATGAAGAGCAATACGTAAGATCTTACAGAGACGAAATTTTTCAACAGCAGAAGTACTCTCTTCTTAACACTGAGCTCATTAAATCCCTTTGAAAGGGTGCAAGTAATTACAGCATTAGGTTATCACCTGAACATATTAAAACCATCCAGCATAGCATGGGCACCAATCCTCTTATACTTTGCTGCTGCTGCTGCTATACGATGATATGGACTATAAATTCATCCCCCACACCACCAAAAAAAAAAAAAAAACGGAGTTGTTAGTTAGTCCTTTATTTTAAAGTTGTTGGGTTTTTTTTTTGTTTGTTTGTTTTTTTTTGGATGGGGGGGAAAGAGATTTCCAGGCAAAAAATAAGGGGAACACAGAAAATGTAAGGGAAAAAAAAAAAAAAAAAAAAAAGCTTGGAGACTAGAGTACAGTGATGGAGACGGGAGGGAGGGGAGGGGGGAGAGAGGGATGAAAGAGGCTCAATTCTCACTCCCACTTTACATCACAGCATAGAACGGGTTCGCAAGAGTCGGAACAGGGGAAAAAAAAAGAAGAAAAAAAAAGAAGGCATTTACCTTTCTCATCCAGGCGATAGACAGAGCCTTCTCTCAGACGGACTTCAGTCTCCCGTTGAAAGCAAAGCGGGAGGTCGACGCTTCCACACGGAAAAGAAAAGAAAAGATTCCCGTCGCGTCCATTTTTTTCTTCTTCTTCTGCTTTCGATACGAGTCTCCGCTGACTCGTATTGATAAAAGATGCAAAGTAAAACCATGCAAAACAGCCTGCTTTACTGTGCCTCTCGTGGCCGGGGACAATTAAGGCTCACGCGGGAAGAAATGACAGGGTTTTAGCTGGACTGAAAAAGGGAGCACATCCTCGGCGTGTGGTGGAAGAGAGAGGGGGGGATTTTGTAAAGATGTGAGAATGCATTAGAATGCAAGAAATGGTGTGATGGCGAGAGGTACGGCTGGGAGAGACAGATCTGCATATGGAAATGAGGGTCTGCGTGGTTAAAATGCTGCTATAACTGCTGCATCATGTTGAATTAGGCTGGAAGGAAGACAAGGAAGACTGACTTATAAACCCACATGAGGGTCCAGAACAGGTGCACTTGCGTCGTAACAAATGGGTTGAAAATCTATTAAATTACGATGTTTCGAAGTACTGTGGCCTATATTTCGAATAATATTATTGTTTTTGCGAAGTCTCCAACATTTAAATAATCCAGACTTTATGGAAAATAAAAACAGACATTTACCAAGTCCTTAAATGGAAAAATAATTTGACTTAGTTTTTCTCCTTTTTCGAGGAAATGGGAGAATAAACTCAGTCGCTTTATTGTTAAGGACCTAGAATTGTCATGTCATGGACGATTGGGGCTCAAAAGGAAAGCTATCTAGTATTTTTAATACGATTTATTACATTTAATGCAAATAATAGCTCAAACACACGTTATCTCGTTGAACGAACTGGCGATAAAGGAAGTACTCTGCAGGGAAACCTCTTGTCAAGTTTCCGAGACAGGGCACGTCACACCCCCGTTGAAACTTCTGACCAATCAAGACGCGAGGAGACTTTACGCATGCGTATGATGAAGGCGCGGGAGAGCCCGAAAACCAAAACAACAGTAATGACGACTGGCCAGTTTTTTATTGATTTAAAGCGGCATTTCCACAAAATATAAAAAATAAAGGAGAGTTTGAAGTCAAGGGTAAGATATTTTATTAAAACGGTATCTGAAACTTTTGTTTTTGCTCTAGAGAAACCGTACAAACGCATGTCAAATCGTTTTGTTGCGAAAATGGCCGCTTTTAAAAGGCATTTTGAGAGTTTATTTCACAATGTTAAAGCTGCTGGTTGTAAAGATTTCATTGTTGTCGCTTTGACTTTGCTTGCTGTTTTATTATCACTGTTGCATCGTACATGTTTGATGTTCCGCTGTACTTTGTGCAGCAAATGTTTAAAATAGCTTTATTCGTGTTTAAAGTGACGGTGCACCAACACCATGGCGGAGGAGTTCAGCGAGTCCCTCACTCCACCAGTGTCCCCCTTTGCAGCAGACAGTCAGTGTGACCTGGCGGCTGCTCCGCCGCCCCGCTTCAGCTGCTGCGAAGCTAAAGACGAGCAGGCTGCAGCTCTGTCCTCTGAGGGCTATCTTGGACGGGGATCCCTGAAACGGTATATTCAACATCAGGGGCTCAAGCATATCCGCCAGGAACTCTTGACATTCTTCACAGAGAAGCGTGACCAGTACAGCTCGAGTGATCAGAGTCTGTTGCTTCCCCTCTGCAGGCTGCTGCTGCGTCTTGACCCGGCACCTGCGGAATTTGAGGCGGACACGGCGGAGATTTTCGGCTTCCCCTGGGTCACCGAAACGGCGCTGGTGGAGTCGACCAAATTGCTCTTCGGCCTGTTTCGGTGGGGAACTTAAATCACACGCTGCCTTCCATTAGACATGAGGTTTAATGACAAAAGCCCGTTTGTTCATTCATACTCTGGTTTGTTGTGTTTCAGACAAACATTTTACAAGTTGGAGACTTTGGTTCAGTCGAGCTCATATGACTTTGGTAAGTTGGATTAGAAATACAATTAAAAATCCCTCCTGCGCTGTCTTTTTGACGCAACCACAAGATTAACTTGAATAAGCCATCAGAAGCAGGCCTGTCACAATAATACATTTTGCTGGACAATAAATTGTCCCAGAAGTTATTGCGATAAACGATAATATTGTCGTTTGGAGACCATTTTCAAGTAATGTAACAGTAACAGCGATGTCATACTGATCTTCTTGAAGGTCAATAAACTACAAAATCTACTGGACATTTAACATTGGAAATGGAAGACATTTTAAATATCCAAAATAAACAAACCAAAAGAGAGAAATGACAAATCAAATGAATTATGAAGTTTGTGTAAACAAGGCCTTTTCACAAAGCTGTCCTCAGAAAAGGCCTTGTTGAGACCCAGGCACCGGACTGAAGACTTTCGTCATCCAGTTTTTGGTAGAAAGACAGAAAAGAGAAAACGATAAATCATGAAAATGGAAATTATTGAGCTCATTTTATCATTCGGTCAGTTGATTTATCGGTTATTACTGCAGGCCTAATAGGAATTTACATTTTGTGGAGGACAATAAGGAAGGAAGTTCTCTAACATCAAAACTAAGCTTTTCAACCAACATGCAGTACAGCTAAAGTTGTTGGGGAAAACTAACACTGCAAATAATCCGGAAAGCTCCGTCTTAACAGTGAAACAAGGTGGTGGCAGCATCATGATGTGGGTTATGGTTTGTTGTTGTTTTTTTCCAGCCATCTTGTTCCCCTTCCAACAAGATAGCAACCTTGAACATCCAGTCAGATACACATTGCAATGTTGTAGATCAAAGTGTATTTATGGAGTTAAAGTGCAATGCCTTTTTCTTTTTTGTTCAGTTTCGTATTTATGTATCTCGATTCGTTATTTTTTCTTTTTTCATGTCTAGTAAAAGTCCAGACATGAATCCTAGTTATAAAATTGTGGTTTTAGATATTCTTCACCTAGTCTGAATCTGTTGAGCTATTCTAAGTAGAAGAAAAAAAATCATATGTCTGACTTTTCCCTATTTATATAATGTTATGTTAAATATACCTGCTTACACTTTTTATTTTATTTTATGTTTTTAGGACAAGCAGGCAACCTGCATTATGAATCGGAGGACCTTCGGCAGCAGTGTGTTTCGTTTCTTCAGTATGTTAAAGTCTTCTTGCACAGGTAATGTATATATAAGTATATATTTTTAATCAACGTAGTTCAGTGTACTTGCCTGTGATGTTTTGTGTTGGATTTTTTGCTCTGCCCGTCACCCTGCAGGTACTTCGAACCGTGTCTGGACGCAGCTCACTCGCATCCCTACGAGCAGCTGGAGCAGCAGTTCCCCTCCGCTCTGCTGGAGGAACTGTTCGCCGTCACTCTCCTGACAGGACGACTCAAAGACCTGCCCGCAGGCGTACAGGCAGCCTTCAGTATGCAAAACCACGGGAAGGTACAAGTACTGGGTGGAATTTGTGATGCGTAAAAATCACTGCATGGGATGTGTCAAAGGAAACAATATCAAGTGATTGCAACTGTTTTTTTTTTTGTTTTTTTTTTCTTTTTTCTTAACCTCCCACAGCTCAGTTGATTTCTCTTTTATTGACACTGAGCTTGAAATTCTCCAATCCTACCCGCAGATTTTTCCTCCCTCCTGGCATTTGTTGCACCTTCATCTCGACATTCACTGGTCGGTCCTGGAAATCCTGCATGTGCTGGCTCACAAGATGCAAGGCAAGGATCTGGAGCACGAAGCAAACAAGCGGGTCTGTGTGTCACGTCGCGTCATTGTTGTCGTGGGAACTGTCCGCAGGGCAGGTGGTGTACGCCCACCGGTTCGTGAACCTGACGGGGGAGAACCTGACCGAAGCGAGTCTGTTTGAGGAGCACCTGGCCTCCCTGCTGTGCGACCTGACAGCTCTGGCCTCGGGCAAATACAGCAAGGTGGGAAAGTCATTCGCTTGTTCTTCTAGTTAAGAGCGTGACGCTGATTTCATGTCATTACTACACATTGCAAAAGCACAAAATCTTACCAAGTATTGTTTTTTTTCTAGTTTCGAGTGCAAATGTCTTAGCAAACTTGAAATAAGACAAAACTAACTCTCAAGTAACTTTTCAGAAAGATATAGAAGCTTGTTTAATGTAAATAATTCCTTAATATTGATGAAAAAGTTCTAGTTCTATTGGCAGATTTTTTTTTTACTTCCTCCAAGATGATGTCATGTTTTTTCTGTGGTTGTAGCAGCCTGAGAATTACTGATTTTTCAAAAGGTTGTGTTCAAATTTGCAAAATTTTTAAGCTTTATTTATTACCATAAGATGGTCTTTGTAAAAAAAAAAAAAAAGTTGAAATTGCTCCAGGTAACCTTCCCAAAAGCTAAAGGATTTTACTATAGTAAACATCTAAAGTTCAAAAAATATTTTAAAGTACTCTTTTTGAAATAGCAGCCTTAATGTAAATGAAATCTTTTCCTGAGGAATTGTCAAAACTCAAAAAGAGAAAAAATCCATATACAGCCGTTTAAGTTAACATGAACTGGAAACAAAGTGGAAGCAAATTTGATAGAGTATCTCAAAATGTTTCTCTGACACACACAAAAAAAGGCAAATGCTACCGTGAAGCGTCAGATGTGCTTTCATCTTGCAGGTTTTAAGAGACGTCATGAAACAGGAAGTTAAAGAGAGTTACTAGGGGGCTAAGAGGATCGGTCACAATTCAGTCGAGTGCAGTGATTGGTCAGAGAAGAATTTGCACCAACAGTTGCAATCATCGCAACTTCCTAGATCGACTTGTGTATGGCTACAGAGCAACAGAGCGCTGTTATCTTAAACTTGAACTTTTTGGAAGCTTTGTCAAAACTGAAAAAAAAAAAAAAACCTTTTGTCTCATAAAACTTCAGATGTGAACGTTAACTAGGAGCTTTTCCTCTCCAGGTGAGACCTACGGAGACGCTGAGCAGCAGTCCCTTCCTCTGCCTCTGCACCAAAGAGCTCTGGTTGCTGCTCATGCACCTCCTGCAGCACAGAAATAAAGCTCTGCGCACGCAGGTAACAACGAGCGACACTGATGTGAACCGCCGCGCGATAAGTTGTGTCAACGCTGCGCTAACTGCGACGTGTGTCCTCTAGTCGTTTTGGAGCTACATGAACCCCTTGCTGAAGCCTCTGGTAGACGGGCAGCCTGCACCAGAGCACCTCGGTGGTCCTCTGGCACACTGTAAAGATCCTCTGGGATTCACCTGGTGGCTCCTCACCCACTTGGCCATGTTGGGTCAGTACAGCCGCAACGGCACAATGCAGGATGAGGTGAGAGACCGTTGGGCTCGGTGCTGATAGCATGGTATGGAGGTGTTATAGAGAGTCATACGCTCCTGACATGGTGGTCTGGGAAAGATTATGTTAAATGTTAAAAGTCTTTTTTTTCCCCCCTGTGATTTCAGAAATATTTGGAGGATAACTGGACATTTGTGGAGGGATTGCTCAAGAAGACCTGTGACCCCAAGGTTTATACAGTTTTTAAAATGCTTACTTATGGAGATTAATGCAGTCGTTAGCTGTAATGAATTCAATATATTTGTCATTTAATGCTAGGTCGGGCTCGCAGAGGAGCAGATCAGGATGCATGTGCACTGCTGCCTCAGTCTGTGTCTGCTGTGGGAGCCGAGCACAGCAGCTGTCTCCGCCCTCTGGGAGTCCTACAGCAGGAACCTGGTGAGGACTTTAATCAGAGGGAAACTCTGAAATACTGACACAGTATCACAAAATGTTTTGCTTCCATAAGCTGCTTTGTTTGAGCCGCGGTCTGGAGAATCTGGAATTTTATTCACATTCCAGGTTTGGATGAGGATGGGAAAAAAAGAATCATGTTTGTATAACACGAGTTCCTTTAGTACGGATTCCATACATTTCTACTTCTGTCCGTCCGTCCATCCATGCATGGATGGTTTTTGAAGGTTCCATATTATCACCTTCCCAAAGTAATGACTTCAGTTATTCTTTGCTAAAAGTGATGTTGACAAAAAAAATCACCACCGCTTTCTTTTCCAAAGATGTTTTTAACCAAGAAAGTCACTTTTGACAAAAAAAAGACTTATGTTAGAAAGATGATTAGTAAAAGCCCATAATCAGTGTGGTGTGATTCACTTTTAACAAAGTTTAGAACTTTGTCTTTTTTGTTTAATGTACACCATCTTACCTCTTAGTTGAATTCTTCGATATTCAACTCTGAAATCCACAGCTCTCAGTCGGCCTGAGTTCTTGGCGCGTTGTGTAAAACTAACACCCTGACCGGGTCGCTCCTCTGCAGAACTCCTCGTTCACCGTGCCGTGGCTGGGGGTGTCGGGCCTGGGTGCCATCTGCAAGACCCCGCTGGCCTTGCTGGAGCAGGCGCGCAGCTGCTGCTGCGCCTCTGCCCCGCGCTCTCCGGGCCACGCCCAACTCTACAGATCCGCCAATTCGTTCCACATCTTCCTCCGAGTGCTGGCCCTGTGCCTCGGCCAGGACAGGGCTGGCGGCGCCCCGCAGAGGCAGATCAAGGGGAGGTAAGAACGGAGGCGAGACTTCTGCTTCCATTTTGAAAAAGCAGGACTTACACACGGGCAGCTGTCTTAACACCACATCTATTGTAAAGCAGGGATTTGGGGGTGTTTTCTTTGGACTGTTATGGACAAGGATTTACAAGATTAGTTTGCCCCCCTCCTTCCTTGATCTTCAAACGTGCGATTTGTTTAAACAGCTGTTTAGGATTTTCGTGTGTGTATGTGTGGAGTTGCGTACCTGGGGTATCGCTCGCACGCCGTGTGCGTTTGCCAACTCTGGAGTAGTCGAGTCGTGTCTGTGTGCGTGCCAGGTGCACCGGCGGACTCTTTGATATTTACTCGGACCCACCGGCGGAGCAGGTGTCTCAGGAGTCAACCACCTGCTCCTGAGTGCAGGCCAGACCCGAGGAGACCACCTACCCCTGCACACACAAATACACAGCGGCGCACCTGCTCCCGGGAACGGCGACTGCTGAAGGGAGAAGGGAACCCAAAGCTAAACATCTCACAAGCTGATGTTCCCATCGCCGGACCGCGCCGCATCCCAAGGCGGCTCCATGCCAGAGAGCAGCAGCCGCGGATAAATCCGGCTAATGACTTCCCTCTGTCTGGAATGTGCTCAGTAGCACCGCAGACATGGGGGCTAATTAGCTAACGAGCGTGGCGGTTAATTCGCCTTAACGAAGCCGCGCTGGTTTCCAACACGGATTGAGTGTGGAGCTCGGGGTTCTGCCGGGGGGGAGAGGGGGAGGAGGCCTGGCAGCAGCTGGGCTCCGCTTGGGATGGATCCATCAGCCCTCCACTGGAGCGATCCCCCCAACGGCCTCCTCCCCAACAAGGCGGAGGCCGAGCGTTTCGCCGCGACGTCTCGGTGACGCTCTCTTCTATACATGATTGGGATGGGAATCGATTGTGGTGCCAGAAGTTGCAAATATCTGTTTAAAAAAAAAAAGAAATCCGTATGTGATAAACAAAAACAATTTGGGAGAAGACGGGAAAATCCCTGGTGTGCTGTTCGTATCCCATTATCCAGATTATCGGAGAGGGACACCGGCGGCAATCAGGATCGGAATCGATTGCGGTGCCAGAAGTTGGGAACAGCTGTTTGCTCCAGCTTTAAAACAAGGAAAAAAAAAGAAGAAAGAAATCTGTCTGAGATAAACAAACAAGTTGGGAGAAGATGAAAAAATCCCCAGTGGCCGCTTGTATCCCTGCTAGATATTGTACTTATCATCTCTACTATTGGCGGGACACCGACGACAATCGGGATTGCAATCGATTGTGTTACCAGAAGTTTGAAACATCTGTTAGCACTTAAAAAAAAAAAAGTGACATAAACAAACAAACAAGTTGGGAGAAAACGGTAAAAACAGCCAGTGTGCTGCTTGTATCATATTATCCACTCATGTATTTAAATCTCCTTTCCCTCCAGCTCTGACCGCATGCTTGGCCACTCTCTCTCCTCTCTCAGCCTCCTGTGGGCGTCGGTGAGCCGGATTTGATGTTGACCTGGTCTCTCTCCCCTCTCCTCCCCCCGGTCGGTTTAAAGCGATCCTTTCGCTTCCGCCGTACCTCTTTACACTTGGGTTTGTCTTGGGATGCGCGCCGTTTGTGTTTTGACCCAAACAGCAGCTCGGCTCACCTGTGTGGGCTGCAGCTGTGTTTGGGAGATGGGGCTGAAGGGGGCGAAGCGGGTGGAGGGAAATGCAGTGGGGCTTTAGCTTTCTGTGTTCTCCTGCCAGGGAGGCAAACAGCGGGGCTGGGTGTGTGGCGACGGGCGTGTGTGTGTGCGGATTTATTGATCTTTCGCTGGTGTTGCAGTAAATTGGTTTGGCTGTGGAGAGAGGGACCGAGCACCTACCGCTGCGTGTCTGAGTGTCTCTGACATTTAACATGATCTTTAAAGGCATTTCTCCACAGCGCCCGGAGGATCTAACGGCGTGCTGGGTGGTTCTGTGTTCTTACTCACTCTCCTGCTTATTCCTTCACTCTGACACACACACATATATATATATATGCAGAAGCTGGGCAGGTCAGACTCTCTCCTGGAGATTAGGGGGTGATGGAAGCGGTTGATGAGATGCACAGCGGGGTGGAGAGTTCATTTTGTCAGCATTTAAAATCATTTCTTCCACTTAAAAAAAACACACATTTCTAATCAGTTTAGCTTTGGTTAAAAAGTTTAAATGGAAAGAAAAAAAACAAAACTAAGGGCGCATCAAAAAAATCGGCCCTGATTTTCTTGATTTTGAGTGATCGGCCAATTCAGCTGATCTCACCCCGACATCCTTTTAAAGTTTTAAATCATCTAAAATGAAGGCCTTAAAATGTCTTGAATTCATAAAAAAAAAACAACTAAGTTGTCTTTTAGTACGTTGATCACAAGCCTTGAATTTTGTCTGGACTGGTCGATTTAATCCCCGTCTATTCTGTGCATGTGTTTTGTTTTTTTTGTTTTTTTTTCTCCTGAGAATTTGACCGGGTCATATCACATGGGTGGTTAACAATAGTTACCCCACCTTTTAGCAACAAGCTAACAATGTTATTGCTTCATTTGCCAAATTCTGTATCGGACAAAATTGGAATCGACAGGTCAGACTTTTTAAAGATCGATAATCAAAGATCGGTGAGAAAACTGCAATCGGTGCACCTTTAGAAAACAGAACTGTTCAATGTCTGATTCTTTTTTGCACATTTCGTCTACAACCACAAGCTTCAATCTACTTTTTATTGTTATTTTATGTGACTAATACAAAGTAGTGCAATAAATGTGAAATGGAAGGAAAAGGAACATTTCATCCAGTCTGACTCGGCTTGTTTTGCAAAGCTTTTACTTTCTACAAAGTACTGAAGTATTTTCAGATTTCTTTGAAAACCTTCAAAAACATTGAACTGTGTGCTTTTCATGGGGGTCTAAATATTTTTGTAGAGCACTGGAGCCATTTTCTGACAACCCTTTCCTCTGACCATGTTGTCTCTGGTCCTCTGCTTCCAGGATTTACTCTAAGTTCTCAAAAAAAAAGATGCAGGAGCTGTCTGAAGGCGGCCTCATGAACTTCCTGCTCCTCTTCCTGGTGGTGGCCAGGCAGGCGGACCTGGAAGACGTGGCCAGCAGAGCCTGCGAGCTGCTGGGCTTCTTGCCCTCTAACTGCCCCGCCGCACATCGAACACTGGTCTGGAGAGGGCAACTGTCACTGCTGTTGCTTTTCCAGGTTTGTTTTCCGAAAACATCCGTAATTCCCCGCCCCACCTCCCACAGCACCTCCACAAGTTTGGAAATGCTACCGATTTGTTCGTTCCGCAGGAGAGAGGTCTGGACGTTGGCGCTCAGGCCGGCTGCCTGGCTTCCTCTTTCAACGAGACGGCCAAGGAGTTCTACAATAAAACCACGGAGGCGTCCCGCAGGCTGGCCCTCTGGGGGCCCCTGGGTTCCTACCTGGAGGGCGTGGCCGAGGTGTTCGAGACTAGCGCCGGTCTCGGCCTGTCGGAGGAGAAGCTGCTCGGCGAGGGCTTCGATTGGCTGCTGCCGGCGTGTCGTCAGTCTGAGCTGAACTCCGTCCTGAGCTTCCTGCAGGTCGTCCTGGCGCAGCTCAGGTGAGAACGCTGCCGTTGACGCTCAGCAGCCGCATCAAGGCTCCTCTAGTGTTGAACTTTGCAAATCAGTGAACCAGGACTAGCAGAGGAGAGCGTTTTGCTTTCCCCATCCATTCTTCTCCTTCTCCTCCTTCTGACTCTTCATGCTGATAAAAGGACAATTGTGAAGTCAGTGCGTGTGTCTCCAGAGGCTCGCTGACCCCAAAACGGCCCTCCCCAGGTGCTGCCGGGGCCCTGATTAGAGTTACAGAGCCAGGGGACACCTCTATGGGGCCCCTTATTGTTCTGAGAGCGGCTGCAGGGCTGCGGCTTTGTTAGAGACTTGGGCCGGTGGAGCATCAGGACGGGTTCATCCGCGGGACGGGGGTGTTGGTTACATGAACGACTCCAGCTGAAGGTCAAAGGGAGACGGAGGAGACAGTGTCTGTTGATGTGGTCGGGGAGGCGAGGGGGAGCAGAGATGAGGGTTACAGACTAAAGAATCAGGTTTTTGGATCCTTCCTCGTGCTTTCAGAAACGGCATCCATTGTTTCTCAGCAATAAACATCTTGTCTAGTAGAGGGGGGTTTTCTTACAAGACTTTTCCCAACACTAGGATGAATCATTTTCAATATTTTACTGTTTAGGTCCAAATCTGACCAGGTTAGCACCTTGCCTCACCGCCTCTAGTCATTTCTGCAAGGTCAGAAACCTTATTAAATGATAATCAAACTGGAAAACCGAACCCTTGTGGAACCACCAGTTGCCATTTCGCCTGCTTGAGGTTTGGTTTAATGGTCTGGTGGTCCATCTTTGAAACCTTAAACCCGCACAGATGCCCACACCCCAAAAGCCGCACAGTGACCCAGGTGTGCGCAGTCTGGTTCCCATAACATCACATCTCATTAACTTCAGTAATCCCAAACTTTCGGACTCCGATGTGAGGGAAGGGCAGGGCAGACATTTGCACATTAATGGACCAAGGAGGGAGAGAGGAAAGAACTCCCAGAGGCAGCCCCCCTGCCCCCCTGACCCCCCACCCCACTGTTAATGCCTCGAACCGGGCTGACCCATTTAGCCAAACAAGACCCCTCTTTCCAATACATCCCACCGAATTAAACCTAATTCCTAAAGCCTGGCGATTCTTGGTATCTCTTTGTGATTAATGTCTCTCCCTGTGACACAATTAATGAGTAATTATGAAGCCTGGCAAATTTAGCCAGTGCATCATTATGTCTATTAAGAGCCATGTGGAATCTGCACACATTAAGAGAATCATTCTGCCAAACGGCGGAGGCAGCCGAGGGTCCGGACGGTGTGGCCCTTCACGGTCACAGCGCCGAGGCAAGACACCATAATTCCTCAGTTTGATTTCTGTCCATGACCCTCTGCTTCGGATTGGTTGACCGGACAATGAGCTGGCATCAGCTGGCCCTGTCGGATTTGTTATTTTCTTTAATATTACTGATGCTGCACAGACGATTAATTCAACATATCTTCCGTAGCATAGGGTCGAAACATAATGCATGATTACTACACAGTGTTTGTCCTTAAAGTCTGACATTTCAACACATTATGCAGTTGAGATGCATCGTTCTCACCTCAATGTCCAATAGAAAACTCCTGACCGCAGAAACTGCTCGGAGCTTTAATCTCCAACAGATTCTTTTGTTCCCATTCATTTCTCCGGTTGTACAGTCGTCCCCTGTTCTTTATATTTTTACGGTAATTAATTTTTATATAAAATTAATTATTCGAATAAGCTGCGACTTATGACAGAAAGAGTCAGAAGTCGAAGCACAGCTGCGCTACTCTTTTCTATTTCCACGTGACATTTGATCTCAGCAAGAGAGGAGAGGAGAGGGGAGGAGCGCCACCTAGTGATTGTGAATACGAATTGCAGGCTGCAGTCAAATACGGGAAACCGGCCCGGTATGAAAATTTATCGCCGTTTGTATTGCCAACAGTCGTTTCGGCCACCGGCTCACTCCCTGGCGCATTATATGTGAGAGAGCAGAGCGAAGAGCTCAACACGCTGAAGGCGATGTCGCTTACTGAACTGGCGCGATGAGGCGTTCACGGGATAGGCGAACTTTGCGCATGTGAAATTTTGAGCTAGTCAAAGCGGAGTAGAAACAAAAACAAATGAATTTGACTTAGTGAAACCTGCGAATGCCCAGCCATTAAAACAGTTCTCTTTAGTCGCATTAAACGACTTGGTAAACACCAAAGCATTTTATTGGTTTTTTCTCTAAAGTAAATGTGTGAACTTGCATCACCTAGAAAAAGACACAAATGAATTGAAACCTGTGTCCTTGGCTGGATCTGAGGATTCTGACTGGTGTTTTTAGACAGAATCCTGCTTTTTCTCTCAAAGCAGAGTAAGAGGGAAAGGATGACAGTCTAATGTGCTGTGTGTGTGTGTGTGTGTGTGTGTGTGTGTGTGTGTGTGTGTGTGTGTGTGTGTGTGTACTGTATATACGAAGCCACAAAGAGAGAGGATTAAGAACGTTTTCTGATGATGTCTTGTACAATGAGGGTTGATGGGTGTGAAAGGCCCATTCCGCTGTAGTAACAAGCCTAATGAATTCAGACTCTAATCGATTGTCTCAGTTCTCTGGATTAGATGCAACCTTGCTGGAAGGGAAGACGGTAGATGTGTGTGTGTGTGTGTGTGTGTGTGAGGAAGGAAGGAAAGGGGGATGCTGGTAGTTCCTCAAACCTTCTCCTGCACACTTTAACCCCTGCGTTTTCACACCGCCGTCCAGGAGAACGAGAGGGACAGGAGGATCATCTTCAGTCTAAATGAGATTACAGCTCCTTCAGCTGCTTATCGGGGGCTAATGCCAGCCACTGTGGGGCTGCTCTGCTAGCCAGGGCCAGGGATGAGCCAGACGAGCCAAACGACGCTCTGTGTACAGGGGATCAGCATTAGGCTCCACTGTATGCCTGTGATATCCTCGCTCCCCCACCTTCCTCCTCCCTTTCCTCCTCCTCACTGCAGCGCACCACCACACTCAGTAATCCCCCCTGAGACAGCAGAGAGAGAGAGAGAAGAGACATGAAGGAGCAGTGAAAGACAGAAACAATGGAGCAAAGGGGAAGGAAAAGAGGGAGGAGTTTCGAAGCCCAACCAAGAGGGAGTGTTGTTACATTTTATAGAATTGTTTATCTGTTCTCAAGTTTTAAGGATTTGTGTGTGTGTGTGTGTGTGTGTGTGTGTGTGTGTGTGTGTGTGTGTGTGTGTGTGTGTGTGTGTGTGTGTTCTACCAGACGGGTCCATCAGCGCAGCGTCCAGTCAGCGCCCATCCCGGCCTGGGCTCCGGCTCCGGCTCCAGCCAGTGTGATTAGGGAGCGCCACCTAGCGGTAGCTTCCGCTCTGTGGTTGCACTTTTTCCCCTTCCTGCGCAGCTTACGCCTCTCCCAGACCCCGCCGGCCCAGCTGGCAGATGCTGCTGCAGGTACGCAACGCCCACTGAGAGGAAAACAAGACGAGAAAATATGGATGCAGAGAACAAAAACAACATGAGAGAGAGAGAGAGAGCATAGTTTACATGAAACTTTTATATTTATTATAGAATAAGATAACAAAAAAAACCGTACAATTTTAAATCCGGAAGCAGGGCTGAAATGATCGATTGGCTTAACTGTGTTTTGATGAATATTGAAATTATCGTCGGCTAGTTCAGTGATCATTACCTGGAGTATACAGACTCCATTTGCTGAAAGAAAACGACACTGAACAGGAATTAAACCGAAACTGTATGAATATCATATCTGTACACATGTTCAACCCAGAAGCTTTTGATTCTCACTGTTCAAAATCTGTACAATAAACAAACAAAATGTGCCGTTAAGAATCTTTTGCCGTCCAGTTCTGAATCTGTTAATCCAAAAGCCCGGCACTCTGCTGAACAGAGAGTGCTGAGCTTCTTTAGAAGTATTTCTTTCTTTGCTTCAAATGATCAAGCGTTCACTAAAATGCAACATCGTCGCATGTTAGACAATGAAGTCTTTGTTTCTGATGTCTAGAAAAAGGAAGTTAATTATTTATCATATCTTGGATGTTTTTATGAAAATAAGAGTCTAAATGAAAATGTCTTCAGAATGTGTCATTTTTTTAGTCTGATCAATCGATTAATCGTAAAGATGATCAATTATTAAATTAATCGTGACTTCCAGAAGATCAAAGTTGGCTAAAGTGAAATTCCAAGACGGTCTAACAGCAGAGTTGGATCACGTTGCACCCGTTTGAGGTTCGGGGTCGTTCACACTCGTTTGCTTTTACTTGCAGGTTTCACCTTGCTGGCCTTTGACCTGCCCAGTTCTGCCCCGCAGGACCTGCAGCCCAACCCGTTTCAGGCCATCATGCAGCTCTTCGGCTGGGACGATATGGTCCACCCGCTGCTGGTGACCCGCTTCCTTCCCCATCTGCTCCAGAACAGGTCAGACTTTCACATCATCACAAAAACATTGGGATTGGCGTCAAGGTCCTAAACCTTGAATAGATCAAAATTTGGTTGTTTTTTTTTTCACATCTCAATCTCTTTTTAAGCGTTATTTATAATAGTTGTAATATTAGAAGCATCCGATCCTCTCATGCGTAGCTGGACTCATTTGTTTGTTGTCGACACAAAAGGATTTTCATATTTCTGCATCTACTAAACAGTAAATCCTGGCTGAAGCCCTTCTGTCAGAGAGTAAGAAGTGTGAACGCCGCAGCAGCTCGCGTTAAGTGTAAATTACAAATCGCATACATTCCCCCTCGTATTTTTAGCGTCAGCCTCCGCTTCCGGCTGCGGAAACATATTGTGTTTGTTTCTCGTGAAGCGTGTACCTGCAACGCCTCACACGCATGACCTGCCTTTCAGCGAGCTGGCGGCGTCACTCAGCGGCGCGGCCCCGGGTTCGGCTCAGGGCCTCTCGGTGAGGGCCTGGATCCGATGCGTCCTCCAGCAGCACCTCCACAAGAACCCGGACGGGACGGAAAGCAAAACGGGTAATTGGGTCTAGAACTCCATTGCTTTGTTTTGTTTTGTTTCTGTGTGTTGACATGGAGCATCGATCCTCACAGTTTCAAGCTTCCAGCGCGTTATCTCTCGGTGTTTTTCCTTTCTAGTAGAGGTCATGAAATGCAGTTTTCTGATCAATCACAGAGCTTAGAAAAGCCTGACCTGCCAATTTTTGACTTTGTCTGATATCAATTTTGTTGCCTAAAACATAGCGAAATAAAGGGTCGAAATTTCTCATGTGGGAACAGAACAGTGGTGTGACTGGTGTTAACGAGGCCCGCTGAGTCAGCACAGTGTCTGCACATACTTCAAAACATCCGAAATTCACATTTCTAAAATCAAGGCCTTAAAATGTCTTAATTACAGTAAAAAAAAAAAAAAAAAAGTAAGTTAGCCTTAAATATGTTAATCACGGGTCTTAAATTTTGTGGTGACAGGACTAGTTTACGTTGTATATTCTATATAGTTTATTTTTCTTTTGGGACTTTTCTGTCAGGCAAAAGTTGAGATGTCACAGATGCTACCGCTAATCAGATGCTACCCTTGCTAGCTGGCTTTTTGCATCCGTCGTGGGCAAGTGGTTGGATGACATTCATTTTCAGCGCTGGCTCAATTCGGTTGGCAACCCATGTGAGGAGAGGTGCATTCTGGGTGAAAGAGTCTTGCTTGGCCTATAGGAAAGATCCACAAACAGATCCAAGAAGTTTCACTGTTTCTCTGTAGTTTGGTTGTAATAAAGCAGATTCCCTCACATGCCCTTCATATTCAGTTTGTTTCTGCTCCTAAATTGTGTGACATTAAATAGGTCTTGAAAAGTCTTATTAGTTTTTCAGACCTTTTCAGAGGTAGAGAAGATCACTAGAGAAGATCGTTTTCCATCTCCCAAAATGATGAAACTCGGGGTCAATTTATTGGCGCGCCCCTGCTTTTTAGATATTCCTCCAAACGTCTTTATCAAATGTTGCAGTTTCTGAATATTTCCTGTTTTCGCTCCAGCCCGGGCAGTGGGAGAGCAGCTGTGCGAACTGACCCGTCTCGTCCTGCGCCTGCCAGAGGTGGACGGCTTTCTGCAGAGAGCCGGACTTCCTCCGCCGGCCGCCGTCCCCGAGCCGACCGCAGCCCTGGAGACGTTTGTCAAGGTAACGCTTCAGCCTGTCGCAATAAATCAATAAATCAGTGAATGGCAATTAAAACGAGCTCGTTTCCAGTCTGCAGATTATTTTTGACTGACTTTTGAAGGGCAGTTTTGGTTGAGAAAACTTCATAATACGTTTTTATTCATGGTTTCAGTTTGCCTGGTTTTTATTCCTGTTTTATTTATTGTTTGTTTTGGATGTATAAAATCTACACCAGTTCCAGCGGGGGGTTTTTTTTTTGGTCTTTGAGAGCATAAACTTGGATTATTAAGCCATTATTATCATTATTTTATTTGAAAATGATCTAAAAACAAGAACATAACAATTTATCATCCAGCAAAATTTATTGTCATGAAACGGTTAGCGGCTGCTAACTGGCGACAGATGCACTTGCAGTATTTATGATAATATGTGATTTGGCAAGAACTGATCTTGCTATCCTGCTGGCTTTTGACTCCAAAATATCTTGTTTTTGTTTTTTTTTTTTTTCCAAGTTGTTGTGTAATATATCGTAAAATACGATCTGCTTGTGTCCTGGTCATGTCAGGTTTGCGGCAGCCTGTGTTTACGAGCCAAACGTGTTTTCTCCTTATGTGTTTTACGGTGTCAGGCTGTAGGGAGTGTTTACAGCGGGCTGCAGCTGCTGCCGGAGCGGTCGGCCATGGCGACCAGAGCCCTGGACTACATCGGCGACGTCCTGAAACACGTGAAGCCGTACGTCGTCAGCAAGAACCAGGAGGGGATGCAGCTGGCGTACTGGGCTGTGGGTACGTAGAGAACCAGCCTGTAAACACACCGTAGAGGACAGAAATGCTCTCTCTTTTTTTTTTAATTATTGTTGCTAGAGTTGTGTTGATTTGTTGCTGTGTGTCTCCAGGTTGCGTAGTGAAGCATTGGAGCCCCCTGCTGGCCACTTCTAAAGCCCAGCAGCTGCTGTTCCGGATCGTGGACGGGCTGCTGCTGCCGCCCAAACTCCCGCAGCAGGACAGAGCGCTGAGGGACAGCTTACCGCTTTATCTGCAGGTCAGGACGGACGTCTTGTGGACGCAAGCCAGAAAAACCATTGTCTGCCACTTTGTTCTGAGGATTTTCCACTGATAACGAATCCTCTCGCAGGGTCTGTCGGTGGCGTCAGGCGCGTCTCAGTCCCAGGGTGCCGGCCTCAAGCAGCAGCTTCGCTCGGTAACCCGTAGATACCTGGACCACTTCCTCCCTGCCTCGCCCTCTCTGGGCGCGGTCGCCAATCACCCGGTGCTGCTGGGCGCCTGTGAGGGGCGTGCCGACCGCCAGGGGAGCGGCGCTGAGGAGGACGGTGCTGGAGGTGCTTTGGTAGGCCTCTGCAGCCGAGGATCGGGGAACCCTTTAAAACTCCGACAGACGAATCACCTTTTGTTGCTTTTCGCAGCGAGAATTTCCTGCAGTTCAAAAGCCACGCCCCCCCGGCTCGCCTCGCCTCCGTCCTGATGTTCCTGTTGGAGCTGCTGAGGCGAAACGCCGACACGGACGCCTCCCTCCTGACGCTGCCTCTTCCCGCTCTGCTGCGTTGCTTGATGCTGGTCAACGAGCCGACGGGTAAGACGACCAGCTCAAGTCAAGAGAGGAGATTTTTTTCTTTAATACGTGGCACTAAGGATGAACCGATATCAATATCTGATATTAACATTGATGCTATGGCCGATAAACGATATCGATATCCATATATTTCTATACCGTTTCAACACCTTTGGAAAGTTAATAAAACAACTGGATGAAAATAAATATCAGCTGAAATCATTGGCCTAGTTTTCCTTATTGGACTGATACCGATACGTTACAAAATGACTAAAATCGTCCGTCATTTCACACATATGGAAACACAAAATTAACAAGTGTGTGTGTGTGTGTGTGTGTGTGTGTGTGTGTGTGTGTGTGTGTGTTATTGTTTGCCCAGTGAGGAAGATGAGCACGGATGCGCTGCAGCTGGTGCTGGAGCGATGCGTCGCCGCGTCTACAGTGAGGCCATGCGAGTTGACGGTCGCCACCTTACGGTAACTTTACTAAATATCTTGAGTGTTGCGTCATTTCCCTGCATTGGCAGCAGTTAAAACACGCTGGGAAATCTTTGATCGTTTGAACGTGAAGATGAGCGGTTCACCCTGAAACTTCCTCTCGATGCGATCCCGACGCTCTCAGGTCGTTCGCGGAGGAGAACGCGGGCGTCTACGACCGGCAGGTGTACGTCGTCCTGGAGACGGTTGCCGTCTTGGATCCCGAGGCGGTTCGAGCTCTCATCCCCAGCCTGACTCTCAGTCTGAGGAGCACCGAACACAAACGGGGCCTGGGCAAGAACATAGCCCTGCGGTGAGCGCCGTGAACCACAGAGGAAGTCAAGTTGGCACATTTTTCACAGCCTTTAAACTATTTATAAGCTGTCTGCACAGGAAGTCAGGGATTTTTAAAAAAATATACAATATTATTGTTATTGTAAGGTGATACTTCTTGCTGTGTTGCAGGAGTGCATACATGAAGCTGCTGTCCCTGCTTGGGCAAAGTGGCCAGGAGGAAATCAACAATCTGGAGAGCGACTGAGAGCTTTTCCTCTAACAAACTTTTTCATCTGGGAGAAATCGGACCTTTCAACTGGACCATCTACCACGTCACTGAAATAACAAGAAAATTGTATTAAGAGGCACAATAGGTGGAACCCGAACATTTTCAGAGGTGTACATTATGCACATATTGTAAAAAAATAAAAAAAAATAGGTCCAGCTTTCCATTCTGACATTTCCTATATTTAAAGAGAAATCGTCACCTCTGAGCTCTGAGCAGCAAAGAAAGAGAACTGTCGGGATCCGTCTCCGCTCTAATTCGTAGATATCATGACAGTCGTGGGCGAGTTCCAGATAGTTCAGGACTTTGAAGAAGAAAAAAAAAAAAAAAAGGGAGAATGGAGGGAACTGTTTGTTCCGATCCTCTCATTCTCGCCTCCTCTAAGTCGCAGCAATCTCTTGCAATCTGGATTTGGCTCGCACCTAATCACGTGAAGTCTCGCTCTTGTCATCCACAATCACCCGACTCCCATTTTCTGTCATTGCTAGTCATTTTTCAGCCTCGTCTCGACTGCAGAGCGTCTCACCCGGTGGGGGTGGGTGGTGCAAACTTTGTCCCCGCGACGGCAGCAGCATGAGAGGAAAGCGCATGGAATGTGAGAATGTTCTTAATGTCTGTGTAAAATGATCTGTAACTCCATAAAGAATCGCCAACAACCAAGCTTTAATGTCCTTTAAGTAGCATCTTTATTCTGCAGATTCTTCCATATATTCTTGCAGACGTGTTGCTTCGGATACATGAGGGATGTGCTAGCACTTTTTTCTCTCTCTCTCTTTCTCTTTTTTAGTAAAAGCAAATGTTTGACAATGCAGAATATTAAGTATTACATGATTGAATGTCCAGACATTCATTTAAAAACACGAACAAACAATCTTTGGTTCCAGAGCGTAAAATAAAAGCCTCAGTAGCTCACACACCAGCTGCGTTTCCATTGACCGTGTAGTTGTGCAAATTAGAATTATTGAATGTTAATAATTAAATTATATGAATGAAAACAACCCAATTTCGGGGAAAAAAAACCACTCACATTTTTAGGTAAAGTTTTTTGCGCTAAGATGAAGTGATTTTTTTTCAGCCGTGCCAAAATGTGTTCATTTCGCAAAATTGTGACAACGTTTTTTTTTTTTCCTTTTTTTTTCAAATCACATGATCGACAGTCGGCTGTTACTACTGGTGTAAAAGACAAAGAAGAAGACAACAGGAAGTGGCAGGAGAATGTTTCTGAATGACTTATCATGTGAGCAAACTTATTCACGTGTGATTTTAATTGTGTTTCCAATTTAATGTCAACGCAACAATTGCGAAAATGAAGTTTGTTTTTTTTCCAACAGAAGTTTTGCGCACATTTTGAATGGAAACGCAGCTACACATGTTGAATCTGTTGTCAAATTCACATCATGTAGGGGATTAAAAACAATAAATAAAAAAATTCAAGCGTTGCCTCGGCAACATGTTCGTCTGGTTCCGCCTAGGAAACTCGAAATGGGAATCGATGGACATTGTTGACTTTTTTTTGTGTGTTGTTTTTGTTGCTGTTTCCAGGGTAGTTAACAAACTTGCAGCCCTATTATTGGTTCCAGCAAGTTTCTGTTTCCCGTGGCTGGTCGGACCGCTCAACTATATTTACCCCGTCCCTCTCAATGGAGGTGACGGACCTTCCAGTGAGTCTGCATGATGTCCCGGTCTTAATACAGGAGGAACAGCTTGAAGAAGCGGCACGGCTTCCCCTGTTACACCCACACTAGAGCAGCCAGTTCTCTTCACTGGCTGTTTCTCCTCATTCTGGTTCGCAAGCGCCGGCTGATCCCGTCTTCTGGTTCTCAGGCGTTTGCCAGGTCAGTGGGCTACACAGCCCCTATCCTGTGATGGGGTACTTGTAGCGTCTGGAGGTTGGGGCAGGTGAAATAAGGAGCCGGGAGGAAACAGGTTGCAATCCCGTTTGAGGCGAAAGGCAGTGTCGGTCCGTAGAAAACCTCCTCCTTCCCCTCCGTGCTCAGGTCCAGCACCTGGAACAGGAAATTCATTCTGTGGTACCAAAGACTGATGCAATAAATCAGTTAATCGCACGATAAATTGAAACAAGCTCTTGTTGTTTTTCTCTTTTTTTCTATCAAAACCTGTATGACAAAAGAATCGGTTTGGTGCTTCGGTCTCAACCAGCTCTGTTTTTGACGGACAGCTTTGTTTTGTTTCTGTTTTATTTCTGCTTTTAAATGGAAGACATTCAAAATGTCTTCCAGTACTAAATGTTCATTACAATTTAAAGTTTATTGGTCTTTGAGGATGAGTTCTTATGAAAACAAATCAGTAGTATAATTTATCGCAATAACCTTTGGTACAATTTATCATCCAGCAAAATGTTTTTTGTTTTTTTTGTCATGACGGGAATCCTTTAATATGGCATATTTTCATCCAGTCATGTTTAATAAACATGATAAATGTTATATATGAATGAATGGTTTTATGTCAGGATTATCTTGGTCCTGTTCAGTCAGTCAATTCAAACTTCAAACAGGTAAATATTTCCACAAAAAGATAAATGTTATGTGATTTTTTTTAATCTTGTTAAATAATGTTTTATCATATAGTAATTTACGTCATTTCTGTATTTGCTCTGTCCTAGTTTCACAGCGGTCGACACTTTGGCCCAGATTATTGATGGAGTTTATATGGATTAGCAGAAAGTCCTGCAAGATATAAAAGTGGAGAGCAGCTCCAACTAACTGCTGTTAGGACTGCTTAAAAATGCGCGGCTTCAATTTAGACGCAGATTAAAAAAAAATAAAAAATTGCTCTCTGTGTCGCAGCCAGTGATTGAATACAGTATGTAGACAATCAGTCAGCTTATGCGTTTAATGAGCCACGTGTTTCCAAAAAGTAAACACTGCGGCTGAAACGGCTCTCACCTGGATGCACGCCAAAGGCTCGTTGGTCCAAATGGAGTATCCTCCTACCACATAAATCCTGTCGTCATGGACGGCCACTCCAGACTCGTTTTGACCTGGGGACGACAGACATGAAGACTCGCAATATTGCCACATTTTCCCTGAGAGCAAAACGAGGAAAGTTTAACTCAGACTGAGATTTGGTTCTATTTCCTGTGACCTGATTTTTTTTTTTTTTTTTTGAGAGAGAGTGAGGCTAGAAGGAACAGATTATTGCAACGGAGTATTAAGGCCATGCTAAGACATTTTTTTAAAATTAATTAAATTACAATAAAGTCATATTACAATGGTATACCAATATTAGTATAGTTTTTTTTTCTTGGATCATTTTGACAATCTAATACAACATTATTCTGGAAATATGACTTTATTCTCAATATTGTGACTTTGTTTTCATATTATTTGGACATCAGTCTCATCTTTTAATATTATGACTTATTTCTTGTACAATTTCTTGTAATAATATGACTATTCTTGCAATATCATGACTATTCTCATAATTTGATCTATTATTTTTTATCTTAGCATGGCCTTAATATTCTGTCATAGATCTTTAAAAAAAAACAGGAAAAAAATGTGTTTCCCTCCTTATTAGTTTTATGTCTCTATTGTTGTCACATTTAATTGTTTCATATCATTGGTCATTTTAATGTTGAAGTAAAGTCATTCTAAAAAACTTTTTTTAAACTGATGCTTTCATTCACTAAGAGGACACCGAGGTGGCCAACATTTTCCTAAAGGGAGGGCCATGGCCACCCCTGCGCCCCCCTCTTGGTAACGCAACTGAGAGAACCCAGAGGAAAAGTTACGAGTTATTGTTTCTGATAAACTTTAACTTACTCCTCTAAAGGAGAGTAAACACCAATAGTAACTGCTTTGATCCCGCGGCGCTTCAAACCGTTTCTGTTTGCGCACAAAAACCGCCGGCCGCTCGTGCGGTTCGATAAACCCGTTTACCGTCCGCTCGGTAATTATCGCCGCGCGGGCACGGCCTCCCCCCCCCTGCCCACCTGCCCACCTGTGAGGAGGCTGAAGGAGCAGCGGGTCCACTGGTCCAGGTCCATGCTGTAGGAGTCGATGTGACGCACCAGGATGCGGTCGTTGTTGTAATCCAGGTCGTTGCCGCCGAGCACGTACAGCTGCCGCCTCACGGCCGCCATGACGTGGTAGACGCGCCGCTGCAGCATGGGGCTGCGGGCCAACCACTGATCCTGACGGGCGGAGAGCAGAGGGAGAACGAGGACGAATGAGGAGATTAATATTTAAGCATATCCATGCATGGGTAATTGATGTATGCTCAGTGCTAGATAAATAACGTGACACTGGAGCTCTGCTTTGTACTAATGACTTCCCTCCCTATTTCTAATCATATGTTTCATCCACTCCATTTTACACCAAGGATCCCTGCTCATCTCACTAAGTGTGGGGAAGCTTATTTTGTGCCAGTGCGTGTGTGTGCGTACTTGATTGAGGGAGAGAATGAGAGAGCGTGTGTGTGTGTGTGTGTGTGTGTGTGTGTGTCTGCTGGGAGCTGACGGGTGGCCATCTGTTGAGGGTAGAGTGGGTGGGGGGTTGCTGTTGCTCTGGCAGGTGAATGTAGATTCGTGGTGAATACAAATGAGACTCTCTCCCTGTTTCTACCTCTCGCTTCTTCATTCCCTCGCTTGGAAGCGGAAACTCAGACCCATATGGATGTGCACTTTTTTCGCGGGTACACACCGGCATGCCTCTGTGTTGCACACACACACACACACAATCCGGGCCTCTTCAAAGCTGCACAAACAGAAACGCTGCTCTTTACAACCCAACGTGTTGAGCTGTGTGAGTTCGTTTTGAAAAGTGGACAAGAGAATAAGGAGTTGGATATATTTTGTGGGGTTTTTGTTTAGGTCGATAAATACTAACCCATCTGACAAACACTCAGGTTTGATGATGGAAGCAGTAGATCTATTCACAGCTGATCACGTTGAGGTATACTCAGCCTTCACCACATTGACCTTGTAGGAAATTTCAATTTGAGTGTCTGAGTCTTACATATCCATAGTGTCTTCTTATAGGGCATTTACCTTCAGTTAAGAGAGCGCTGTTTATATCAATAACTTCAAAGCAATCTGTATCTGACACCTTGACATTGGGCCTCTGTCCCTTTAAGACCTTCCCACCTGTTCCGACACGCCCCCTTGTCATCACAGTGTCACTGTTCTTAGGAGTTCTACAGATGCTCAATGGTTGCTAATTGCTGCTGCTGCTAGTCTGGAGGAGCTGAGTGGAGGAACGGTGGGGTGAGGGTGCGCTGTGGGTTTGATTTTGTTAAATATTGATAATATATATATTTTCAATTGCTATAATTTTTGTGTCTTAATATTTAGTATAAAGTAGAATTTAATGCATAATAATGTATTTTTATTATAAAAACTCATTTAAAATATATCATCATTGACAAGACATAACACTGTAATTTATAGCTTTATGTATCCTATGGTAACCCCATGAAGCATTGTTGTACTAATAAAATGCAGTTATAATGTACTGAAGTCAAAACAGGCATCAAAATACCCAAAGTTTAAATGTTTCTAAGAGCCTGATTCAGCTGTCTGATGCTCACCTGCTCCGGGTCGTATACCATGAGCCGATTCTGGTACTGCGCTGTGTTTGTAACTCCGCCTGCAAAGCAAAAGTGCAACATGTTGAACTTTATTTTTTCACGCGTAACAAACAGCCACAGAACGATGCTTGCAGACGTCCAACATGTGTCTACGTGTGATCATGCAGAGATGCAGAGCTTTGCAAAGGCAATTGAGTTGTGCTCTTCTCGACAACCCAACTGTGTTTTCTTTGGATTATGCTTGTTAGAGTAACACAAATAAGTGCAAATGTTCTGAATTAAAATTTTTTACGGATGCCTTAGTGATTTTGGATTTTGTGTTTTGGGTACAAAATGGTTGCAGCGTTTCATAAACACCATGTCGTCATTCATCTTAGCAGCTTCATTCAGGTTGAAATGCCTTCTTTGTGTTGCACAAACATATAAAATCGCAGTAAGGTAAAGTGACGTGTGTGGCTGTAAGGTAGAAAAATGTCAACAGGTTTAAAGGGACAGTATCATGTGATGTCCAGGTACATAGTGCCATTTTACAGTCCGATCACTTAAATATGTTGCCTTCAGTTGTTATAAAAATACTAAATATGAAATATGACTCAAAAGAAATGTGACTTTGTGATTTAATGCCTTGAAATTGGGTCTCTGTCTCTTTAAAAACTCGTTCTCTTCCAAAAGAAGGCAACACTCCAAGTATGGTTTTTGACAATATTATGACATAACGTGAAGCTCAAAAAAAGTAGATTTTACATAATTCTGCCCCTTTAAAGAGTTTAAAAATATTTCGGCACAACTGTACATTTATGCCTAAGGTGACGGTTGTACTGTATTTCTTCCTTTCCCTATCGCTGTGTACCTGAGACCCAGAGCAGATCATCAGCCACACACCCGGCGTGGCAGGACAGTGAGCGGTCGAAGGGCTGGACGAACATCCATTTGTTCCTCTTTGGACAGTAGCGTTCCACCGAGGGCAGCACCTGCCTCAGCTCGTTCCTGCCGCCCACGGCGTACAGGTACTGACCCAGAGCTCCCAGGACAAAGTGTTCCCTGCACGCCTTCATCGGGGCGATCTCAATCCACCGGTTGCCCCTGGGGTCATACCTGCACGCGGTCCTCACGGCACACGTCCTGCCCGTGGCGTGCTCCACCTCGCCGCCCACCACGAACAGGAAGTCCCCCATCACGGCGATGCAGTGATGGCTGCGCCCGGTGGGCATGGGGGCCAGCTCGCTCCAGTTGGACCCCCCTCCCACCCGCACGTGCTCCTGCGCCGACGGGTTGAAGTAGCGCAGCTCCCTGACTCTGCTCACCTCCCGCTTCCTGCCCCCCGCGATGTAAAGGGTGAGCGACTGGAATCGAGGCCTGGTGCTGCACGACTGGCGGAGGGGCTGGGCGAAGGTGGCGTGGTGGTAGTCCAGGGCTTCGTCCACCAGGGCGGCGGCGGTGGGGCAGGACTGAACCAGGGGGTGGCTGTTGGCGAGGTGGTGCAGGGCGGGGACGTCCATCAGGCCGTAGCGGACGCGCTGCAGGAGATCCTCGGCGTACTGGTAGCGGTAGTCGTGTTCCAGCCAGAGAACGAGCAACTAGGACAGAGAGGGAGGAGAACCGGGTCAGAATTCATGCCAAGAAGATGCTGGATCTGGAAACGGTGGCAGCCTCAAGGAAATCACAGAATTAAGGTAAAGGACTGAATTTAAACTAAAGTTTCACACCAGGGTTATAGTAGTTTCAGATTTTTCATTACAGTTTTATTTCGTTGACTTTTTGTCTAATTCGATTAGCTTGAATTAGTTTTTAGAGTGTCTGAAAGTTTTCATTAGTTTCTCGTTACATTTTGCTTAGTTTCCGTTTAGTTTTTATAAGCTGTAGTCGTAGATTTAGTGTCTTCATACTTTGACCTTTTTGAATTCTGCAACTAAACATTAACCAAAGTATTGGATTGTGATGCTGCATACATCATTCATTGTTTGGCTAATGAATACTCAACAGAATACCCCCCACCCGCCATCTCTCAGCCCCCACCTCGGTCTACAACATTGTGGAGGGGCAAGTCGCCGGTAAGGTGGTTCGCCAAGGGCATCAAAAAAAGGCTCGGACCTTGAAAAGGCTTCTTGTCTGCACTTCTAATTAAAACATGTTCAATCTGGTCCAGTTGTAAGGAAAAATGTTCTTATTCGTTGCTTATTTTAAGATTTCAAACGAATAGCTTTCTGGACTTCCTTCATTAAAAAGGAAAGAGAAGGAAAGACAGAGGTTACTGAAGGAAGACAGAATTATGAAAAGGAAGTGAAGGAAACCAAGCAAGAAGCAGGGAAAAAGAAATGTCTCAAGGGCTGTTAATCAGATCTCCTTTTTTTTTTTTTTTTTTTTTTTTTCCTTTTTGTTTGTTTTTGTTTTCTTCAAGAAGCTGATGGACTGCGGCGAGCCGGCGCTGCAGCCATAGCTGCCAACACACAAGCATTTATTAATCAGCAGCATTCAATATACAGACTGTAAATATCCACGGGCGGCCCTGCTTTGTTCAACGCAGGTGGACTGGGAAGCAGGCAGGAAGGGCTTTAATTGAACCTGCCGAGTGGAGGAAGGTTCTTTAGCTGTGAGTGTGGGCCGAGCCGACTGGAGATCACTGATACCATTATGAGGAAAACAAAGTGGGCCTGAGCACCACCCGAGCGGAACCTGGGAACTTATTAGAGCGGAAAAAGAAAAGGCAGGGATGTTTTATTTTGGAGGGGTGAGGGAATGGGTACGGGAAATAAAAGTGACCACAGATAAGTCTGGAAAAGACCCAAAGATTACACATCTGGAGTTCTGACACGAGATCCGATGTGTGACGATTAAACAAAAACGCCTCAATTTACTTTAAAGGTGCAAGTATGCGACAAGTAAGGGCATCTCTGTCACTCTCCTGCACCTCTCTTCCTCCTCTTCCCCGGGTGTCGCCCCCACCCTCACCCCAACACGCACAGACACTCCGCCTCTCTCCTCCTCATCTCCATGAAGTGACAGTGTGCGAGCGTGAGCGCGCCGCAGCAGCTGACTGTGAAGGTCACGCTGCATCACACAACTTCCTCAGGGCACAGAATAAATCAACTCCCTCCTTCCTCTCTCTGCACAGAAAGAGAAAGTGCAAAAGAGAGACAGAAAGAGTGTGTGCGTGCGTGCGTGTGTGTGTAGGGTGTGAAAGATGAGGAGGGGGACGCTGCAGAAACATAGAGCAAAGGATGGCAAAATAAAAGAGAGACGGGGGGGAAGGGGGGGGGGGATACAAAAGGTGGAGAAAATGCGATTTCCACGGTGTAAGAGAAAACTCTGAGTGACGATGATTGACGGCTGAGGTGTTATCGGTCCGGTACTGGCACGTACCCCCCCGCACCCCAAACCCTTCCAACCTCACCGTCTCGGGCACCCACCCTTTCGGACGGCGCTTGCCGTTCTCCTCCCGTCTGATGCCCAAATTAACCTTCTGAGCGAAGTGAAGGAGGCCCAAAGCAGCCTAATCAGAGGCTGATTATGGCAGCGGCGGCTGGCTAAAGGGTCAGGGTAATTGTGCCATCAGAGGCCTGATTGTTTTCAATCAGACGGGCGGCCGAGTGACAGCTGGGGGATTGGGGGCCCTGATGGAGCCGCGGTGGGCCTAATCAGAGAAGAGAGGGAGAGAAAGAACGAAGGTGGGGCAGGAGGAGGTGGTGTGGGGGCTGATTGGTGCAAATGAACAGTCAAAATGGCAAGTCCCCATCCTGCACCGCCATCTTACTCCACAATCCAGTTCATGACGCACACACACACACACACACACACACACACACACGCGTGTTTGTGCGGACTGACAGTCTGCCTGCACCTGTGCACGCAAATTCAGACACGCCGCTCACTACGGCATGCCCTCATCAATATCAGTGCTTCAGCAGAGAAAGGCAGGGTTCAACCAAGCCTCTCTGATTACTTGTGATCCTCTGCTTTCCTGCCTTGCAAAACTATTCTGTGACTTTTCTGCATTTTTCCTCACATTGCAGCCAGAAGCTTCAATGCATTTTATGCAAAATGTTATCCAACTAAAAATCAGAAAAGAGTGACATGTTTTAGAATTTAACCCTCGTTAGTTTTACACCCCTGCATAAAACGGAGTGTTTTCACTGCTGATAGTCGGGTAGACTCATGGAGAAACAAAACTGCAATATTTGTCACATATTCGCAACATTTGTTACGAGCACCGAGTCAAGCTGTTTCCGCCCTCGCCTGTGGTGGCGCTGCGCTAAGAACCACCGAAGGGAGAGACACAAAAACCTCAGAAGACACTGAATGCAACTTTCTGCTTCACAAAACGTAAACAAAAGAGGAGTGGTGTCAGGTCTTAGCATTTATCTGTTTTGTCTTTCCCATAGCAGGAGCCATTTCTCAAGGTAGTGCTAGTCTCACACGCTTGTTTTGGTTGTATTTACCCAGAATGCCCTGCGCTTTTGGAGCATCCGGTCTGCTTGGGGTTCACATATACATTTGAAGCGCGCAAGAGTTCACGTCAACCAGATTTTTTGGTGGACCAGAGTTTGCTTTTTTGGTCCGCGTCAGTTTCACGACTCCCCAAATGATCGGGACGCTCTAGACAAACGAACTAGAGTTCAATTAAAGCGTACTAAACAGGGCTAGTGTGAACGCATCTTAATTATCACCAGAGGTCACCTTGTTGGTAAATAGAGTCCACATGTGTAATTCAATTTAAGCTTTAATCCAAGTGTTCCAGGAAGGCGTCAGACGTTTGTCAGAAACAAATAATGAGCAAACAGCAACCCAGAAACCCCAGTAACCCAGCAGCCAGGTCAGGGATCGGGTTCCAGAACAGCGGCCACAAACTTTTTCAATTCAAACCGGAAAACATTTGTTTGCAGTTACAAAGAAACAAATGAAATGCTATTTTGAGAGCTGAGGTAGTTAAGTTTATATTTATTTCTATTTCCATGTTTTTATAACAAAGCGAATAATCTGACATTTACAGTAAAAAAAATGATCATTTTGTGACGCAAGTTTGTTTGGAGCTATAAAACCAGTCATGAAAAGACTTCCAAAAGCCTTGTGGCTATGAAGATGTTGCATGAAAACTTACAGGAGGACTACTAAAAGGATCTGCAGATTCACAGCTCAAGTCATTAAAATCTGTTAACCTGACAACTACTTCTTGTGCATTAGATACGTTTCTTAGTCAGAAATCTATTGCTGGAAGAAATGCATGTTAAATCCAGTTTAAGGTTTGTCATACTCCAAGTGGAGGACAGAGCAGGCATGTGGAAGAAAGTGCTCAGAATAGACGAAACTGAAACTAAAACTTTGGTTTCCATTCAAAACACAGCGTTTGGCAGAAAGGTAATATCGCACATTCCCAATGTGAAAACCGGTGGTGGCAGCATCATGTTGTGGGGATGATAGTCTTCATCAGATGTTAGAAGACCATGACCTGCTCCCATTTTGGTACTTTGTGTTGGTCCACCACAGGGCTCTGCAACCTGCGGCAGCGGAGCCACAAGTGGCTTTTTCAACCATGATACTGCCTTAAGAAACAGGATTCTCCAATACCTTCCCTAATGTTCCCTAATCAAAAACATACCAGGAGAGTTGATTTGATTCTTTCATGCATGTTTGAGAAATCCTTTAATCTCCACATCAACTATTCAGCTGTAAAAAACGCTGGGTGGACCTATCTACCCCCTTTTATGTCTGTCCTTATTTCAAAGCCTGAAAATACAAATACATTATTTAAAAAGGACAAGAAATTTCCTAAAGAAGAGATTTGTCTAAGAAGTCATCCTATTTTAAAAAAAAAAGTCACGTGACATTTGTGGCTCCATGCAAGTTTTATTTGGCTCTCCTGAGAGCAAAATGGCTGTGTGAAACGGCTGCCTGCCCTTCCTCAGACGCTACCTTCCATATCTCCTCCTCGCTCAAGGAGGTGAGGCGGTCACTTTTCAGCACCTCCCTGAGGAGGCGGTAGGGCAGCTGCAGGGCCTCGTCCTGTCGGTTCTGCCTCAGCTCAGACAGATGCTCCACCAGGAAGCCCACCACGGCCTCCTCCAGGGCGGGTAGATGGAAGAGGTCGGCCACGCGGTACAGCTCCAGGTAGTTCACGCCGTTCAGCTCCTGCAGGAGGATCAGGGAGAGGCTAAAGGATGTGTGGCTTAAAAATACTGTACGCATTGTGTTCACTGTAACGGCATGACAACACGTCAGATGAAGGCAGCTGGAGGGGGAAGCGGATAAGAGAAAATGAGGCAACACTGCCACCTTCTGGAAAATCCGTTTACATCAAATATGGGTCTGTTTTCAAACACAAAGTTTGATGTGGATAGCTTTTATGAGAGATTGTGGAAATTTTTATTTAAAATTTAATTTAAACATTTAATAGAAGCTTTGTTTTACCACAAAGTAAACAAAACATACATACAAACTGACCATGGTGTGCTATACTGAAGGTTGAAAAGTAAATGTAAAGTGAAAACTGTCTATTTCACAGAAAATGCTGGAAAATTCTTGCTTATGAATTCTGCATCTAAAATTCACAAAAAAATGTTTTCAGTGCTCATCTTGATATTTAGACTTGTCAGTTGTTTTAAAGTCCTAAATAAATTTAGATTTTAAACTTGAAAGACTTTTACATGCACTATTTATTAACCTTGAAGTAACTCTTTTATTAATAAAGGCAACAACACATTTGAAGTTTTGAGAGCGGGGTATATTCTGTGAGAAGCAAAGGGATCTTGGGAGCCCCCTGCTGGCCAAAAGAGGAACGCTATGTTTCTGATTTGGAACAGCAGTGATTGTTCTCCAGGAAAACAACTTCATCAACAAATCTTTTTGGATTGATCCAACTAGGAAAGTAGATCAAATCAGAGTAGATTATTGTATGTAATTAAAATTAGAGTTAACTTATTATAGGACAAGCCATCTGCCCTGTTCCTTGACTTACCATACACTTCACGTCATAGATGACTGTGGAAAAATACTTTCTTTCTTCAGTTAGTCGTTTTCCTGTTTTATTTATTAATCTGCCAACATCATTGTCTTGCTGAGGCTTAATTGCTTAATCTCAATTACATCCAACCGTCCACAGACTGAGAAAGGTTCTCCTGAACCCACTGAAACTTTTATTTTTTTCCCCCTTTAGGTGTTAAATGCTGGTTTAGGTTCTGCTGAACAGGACATTTTAATTTATTAAATGCAAATTACCACCTATTATATCAATTCAGCCTTAGTTTGACTTGGAAAAAAGTTGAATCAGTGATTAGAATAATATCACATGACAGTAAGGTGAAACAAAAAGATGTCACATCTCAGATTTTGTACGTTTTATTTTAATTAACAAATTTATTTACTTTTAGTATAAACCAATGCTATTAAAAAGTAATGAACTTAATTTGGGAGGAACTGTAGCACCTGGAGAAGATCTTTATGTTCGCAAAACTGCCATAAAACAAAGATTTGTTGCATTACTCTATGAATTGTAATATCTAGGCAGGTAAATGTGGAATAAGTTCAGATAAATCAGTCTCCTCAGCAATATTTTAATGTCTATAATTTAAAAGTTTTGTAGCAATTGCCTACACTGAACCCAGAATTTAGTCAAAGCAGAAGAGTCACTCTGTTAGCAAGACGCTTTTCCTGTCATGACGGTTTACAACCACCAGATGGCACGTTAGAGCCATGGCTGGAATCCTGTCATAACCAAAACATAAACAAACAAGTTAACTGAAAAACACCAACTCGCTAAACAAGACCTGTTTAGGTGTACAATATTCTTCCTGATAGATCGATTTTTCCATTATCTCACACAAGGATGCGTTGTGGTCAAGGTAAAATACATTCGTCGACTGATTCAAATGTTGTGAATTAACAAAATCAGAAGCTTACAAAACCATGACATCGACATCTGGCCCCTTCCAAAAGTGTTTAAAAGTTTAGTAATCTTGGAGAAAATGACTGATTTTGAAACAAGCTTCAAAGAATTAAAAAAATTAGCAATGCCAAAAATATGAATAAAAAATAGTAAGCAAAAAACTACTTACATAGCAAGACAACGCCATATGAAATGTGAGTATTTGTTAGCCTTTATTAAATATGACAGGAAAACACATCTATAAAGATGATTATTAGGTGGCAAAACAATCTAAGAAGAAAGTTAATCAGTGGTTTGGTCATATTGGAATGCTTCCACTCAAGGCTAGAGGAGAGTTGCACATGACATATGGGTTCTTGTCATGGCTACCAAAAGGATTTATTCAGGATTAGTAGTCCTCATGGCACCAAATCCCAGCCCTCTTCAGGAAGGGTGTCATTTTTGGGATCCAGGTTAAAGGTTGACCTGGATCCCAGGTGATGTTTTTTTTTCTTCACAAAAAAACATCAACTGAGCCCAGGTTAAGGCGTTAAGGGTGTGGTTATGCATGAGCTGAGCTATTAATATGTAAGGCTAAATTCAGCGGTGGGGTTAGAGAATGGAAAATTGCAATATGATGTGTTTGTGTTTTAGCATTTCCCACCTCGTAAGTTGAAGTTCTGTTTTTGGGTTCAGGGATAGTGATGCACCGATGTGAAAATTTGAACCAAAATCAATATTTGATATCAGTATTGTTGCTGTGCCAATATGTTAGATGAACAACATCAGATGTCAATGCCAATGTCAGTGCCAATATATTGTGCATCCCTAGTTAAGGACTAAGGTGTAAACTGAGTTAAGGTTACACTTAGGGTTAGGCACAGACCCAGCTCTAGAGGAAGTTAGCTGCAGGGGCTAACAGGCTTTGTATTTAATATAAATGCATAAACATTTATCTAACATTTCAACTAAAGTAACTACAGATAAACTAGTCATCATTGTTTGAAAAAAAGTGCAAAGTTCTGGAAATGGCTAGATATGGGTCAAGGGTAGGCTATAGAAATGAATAAAACATGAATGAAGTCATTGCAAAATCTCCATTAACATGGAAAGATGTGATGTGCCTGTGTGTGTGTGTGTGTGTGTGTGTGTGTGTGTGTGTGTGTGTGTGTGTGTGTGTGTGTGTGTGTGTGTATGTGTGTGTGTACATGTATATGTACCTGGATGAGGTAGTTTGAGCAGAGGCTGAGGAGCTCCAGTAGCTGAAGGTGACTGCCCGCAGACAGGACGTCCTGGATAACAGCCGGTTCCAAAAGAATCTGGACCAAAAAAAAAAAAAAAAATGCCATTATGTGTTCAGACACTCAGAGTAAAATCTTCTTGCTACTATTTGCTCCAATTTATTATTTATTCACAAAGTCAAGGATTGATTCAAGTTAAACTATCCATCAAACTAATGCTGACTTTTCTTCCTGTTTGAGCTGAATGACCAGAAGCTAAGCTAGGCTAATCTGATGAAAGTCTGCCTCAGCTTCTGCCATGCCACTCTCTCTTTCCTGGCATGACACGCCGTAAATCCGCCAAGTCATGCTCATAAGCTGCTGAGAGCAGAGCCAGGTAGAGCTGTTGGGAAAAAACAAGGTCTGACAAATTTAACATTTCTTTAACAACCCAATAAACCTGTCACACAGAGGACTAATCTGCAATGCTTTTTCTGTACTGAGAGGAAATCTTTGATAATCCATTCAGCAGCGTTGCCCTGCATAGCAGCATAGCTGTGACTGCATCAGGGGTGGAAACGAGAGAAATGACTTTATCGTTGTGTTTTTCAACGTTGCTGACACAGACAGGTAAGCGTTATTCAGCGGCGCTCTTGGCTATCATGTTTTTCCTGAATCCTGCTCATTATTTATTCATCCTGAGGCAGATGGGGGAAAAAACTGAACAAACGTTCTGTCTCCCCTCCTCTGCATGTTGTCCAAGTAATGCGCAAAGTTAGTTTTTGCTTCATAACTCACTATTCAACCACTTTAAGACTTACTTAAATCCCACAAATTCATTCAATTACTTGTTTAAAGTGTTTTTTTATAGATATACGTGCTTCCAAAGGGAGGAAAAGAAATCCCACAAAGCTTCTCTCATAGCCATATCATTTTCCCTCTGCTTGCAATTAGCTGCATCTGCACATTTCCATTCATCACAGCATGGCTTCCTGGCAGGGCTGGGCTGCAGGCCAGTTAACCACACGCACCATCTACGAGCTCCAGAAGCTAACGCATTCAGACAAGAGGGCAATAAAAAGAGGTTATTCGCTCCGCTTAAACGGCAGGCTGTTCACCGATTCGGAGAGAGATCGGAAATGCGCTAATCACCAGTCATAATCGGTATTCTGGAGAAACATCCTGATTTAGGAAGATAAGACTCAGGTAGTTTTTTTTTTTTTTTCTTCAACAGAAACATGAAACTAAATGCTTCCTGTTAGGAGAAAGCAGGAGTGGCCTCTAGGTGGTTGGAGAACATCCAGCCAGCTGGAGAAAGAGCTGTGGTCAGACGATACCACATTTGTTCTTTTGAGCCTAGATACAAAAACACTGAACTCAGTAAGTACGGTGCTGGCAGCGTCATGATGAAGGAGCTGGGAAATGAGAGTTTGTCTGCAGAAACAAACTCGTGTTGGTTTTTTTTGTTGTTGTTGTTTTTGAGGAGTAAGTTTTCTTTTTCTCAAGACTTTAGAAGTTATCCTCAAGTGAAACAAAAACTTTGAGATTAAAATATTTTAATTCTTTGTTTTTTAAGCTTTTATATTTTTTCTTAAAGGGGAGTACAAAAAATAAAGTGATGTACGGATTTGACCAATTTCCTTTTTCGTTAAGTTTTTACAACTATTAAAAACATTTTTCTTTTATTTATGAATCAAATGACCAGAGGAAAGTGCAAAATAAAAGGTTTTTTTTTTGTCTTTTAGAGTCAGATTTATAGTAATAAATTCAGCCTCTAACTTTCTGAGCTCACTTTTATCGTCGCTATTGGCGACGCTGTTTATATAGAAGGAGAAGTTATTACAAAAATACGTACTTAGAAAAATGTTTTAATATGTTTTAATATAATGTTTTATAGGATAAGTGACAAAATATTTTTTGTCACTTATCCTTCTTGTCTTAAAGGGGAGGTATTATATAAAATTGACCTTTTTGAGCTTCACATCATGTTATAATGTTATTATCTCATCAAAAACATACCCGGAGTGTTGATATGATTCTTCTATGTATGTTTGAGAAATCATTTAATCTCCCTTGGCGACTACTGAGCTGTGCAAAATGCCTGCCTTTGAGATGCACCTTGTCATTAGTGCAATGTAGTGAGGCAGGTAGAGGTGAGGCCAAAAAGGAGTTTGGTAACTGAAAAACTGAAGACTTATAAAAACTGAAATATAGCGGGGAACAACTCAAGAGGGATAGAGAGTGTGGGAAAATAGAAATTGAAGAAACGCAGCTACTGAAGACTTGACCTTAGCCGAGATTCAAAGCAAGCACCTTTTCACCTGAAGGCAACAGCGCTAACACCTGCACCACTGAGTCAGTAATGACTCCAAGTGACTGGAAGTGAATGTTCTTCATATCCTGCTGGCAAACTCCTCACTCCTGCCGCCCAATGTGGTTAGAAAACTTCAGCCTCACTCAGCAGAAGTCAGTTTTGTAACATTGTGCCTACTTTAGTGTGGGAGTCGAGGGAGCTCTTATGTAATCCGGCGTGTGTTGTACTCGCCAGTTGTGAACTTTCACCTGGAGAAGAAGATAAAGCAAGGGCTGAATTCTCTGGATTTCAGGTCAGCATCTTGTGTAGGGCTTGTCTGTACCCTCACTCTTACGGATTTTTTAGTAGGTTGCCGCTTACAATGTGAGGAAACGTCTCATGCACCATCATCTCCTTTAGGCAGAGAGGATCAGAGTCAAACAAAACGGGGCGGCTTGCGAGCCTGCCGTTGACCTACTTACTGGCACACTCTTTTGCTCGTTTTTGTGGGAAAAATTAGGAGTATTTAATAAGTTCACAGCTTTTCAGGATACAAAATAAGCCACGGCGCTGGTTGCTGGTTGCTGGAGGCTCAGCCATAGTGACGAAAAGGTCAGGACAGACAATTACACCGCTGACAATTCCGGGTGAGAAGGTGAGAAAGCAAGGACAGACGACAATGTCTCTCAAAAAACTGTCCTAAAGGTTCACAATGAAAATCTAATGCTGTGTTGTTTCTTTAATGTACGTTTTATGTTCGAAACGTGTTTTTCTGTATTTTTGGCTGCCGCTTGCCAACGATGGACAGACCTTATACACTTTTGCATGGCTTTTAAATCCTGCTGTGGGAGCTTATGGTGCTGAGATTAAAACTGTAATCTGCAAAACCCGCGTTTTGAATTATTTATGTGACATGTGTGACAGTGGTCAACAACTACAAATTGCAAGTCACAATTTCTTTCCGGGCTGAAAGGCTTCATTTACTCAAAGGGAAAATAAAAATGAAGTAGAACCCTGTTTCCTTTCCAGGGGTTAATGTACCAGAATGTATTACACAGTTATATTATCTTTACTCATTCAGAAATTTTGGTATTTACATCTCGGGTCTGTGCTTATTCATTATGTAAAACTCAAACTCATGAGCTTTTTTTATTTCTATAAAAAGTACCTCCAGTACTTGTTTTTTGTGAGCACTAAAACTTGTTTTTTTTTTTTGAGAAATTGAGGAAGTTGTATTCAAATTTTGCCGTTTCCATCAACCTTGTCTAATGCGATACTTCAAAATGCGCATAAAACAACGTTGATGAAAACACGGTTAACCTGTGTTCCCACCACTGTAATTGGCTTTCGATACACTGTTTGATATGAGGAAATCACAATGATACTACTTAAAGGCCCTATTTTTAAAATATAATATGTCATTGTATCATAAACTATATACGTTTTCACAAACTTCACCGCAAATATTCCTACCTTTTTGTTAGAGGTGTAGCAGTCTACACACATAGAGCTTAACATCTAGACATCATTGGCCAATAATACACTGATTTCTTTGTTTTCAGTCAGTGGTAATAGATCACTTTTGTAGATCTATTCCTTTTTGGGGGGATATTCATCCTGTTGCATGACCATTGTAACTTCAGCTACAGGGCAGCTTCATATTTATCTCCAGAACAATTTAATATACCGAAACATTGAAGGTGAAATCAGTGACTTCAAGCTTCTCAGTGGCCATGACTGCAAACCAAATTCCTTACATTGCGCTTTAAATTAAGAGATATTCACCCTTTGCACTGATTAAGGCATCAATAATGCTAAACAAAAGAGGGAGCTGGTGAGAGGCACATCTGGTTAGATAAGTAGTAGTAATAGTTGCTGCAAAATTTGAAAGGTCAACATCTCATTTGACATTATCACTGGGAAACCATGCACATTGTTGCAAGTTTCAAACAACGTTTTAATAAAAATAAGTTAAAGAAAAAAGCTTCTTTTTTTTTTTTTTTTTTTGCTTTTTAATGGTTTGTAAAAAGCAAAGGAGGGAGCACTAATGTGTCTTTAAGTGCATTTTAGTGCAGAGCAGCTCGATCGTAGCAGCTCACCTGTCCGGTGTAGGCGAAATCTAAAGCATGCTTTAGTCCGACACTGGTGACTCCTTGCAGGGTCACTTCATCTGCTTCGCTCTCCACCATACACAAGCTGAACATGGCCTGATGAGACAAAATCAAAACGATCAGTCAAAGGAGAACTACAAGAAGGATCATACTTTTTCAGTCATAGTAAATAAAACACGCGTTATGTTCACAAAGTTTACTCCTCCTTTGGATGTATACAGAGATAGAGATGTACATAGAGCAGCATTTACAGATAAAATACACTTACTTTGTGTTTTATGTGACTTGTGACTTTGATAAATAGACAATTTAAGCCTGACAGGCACTACATTCAGGATTTATCAAGCATCGATTTTCCGGCCTGGGGCCTGGAGACCAGCAGAAACAAACAGCACAATCGGTACTCTCTGCTGCGCCTTGCCGTCTTCCTCCCATCCATGAACACAGACACACAGTCACATGAGCCCACGCTGGGCGCCATGTGAAATCAAAAGCAGCCAACGCAGGATCTGCCACTGCTGAGCACGAGTCCAGCTCGCCACTCGCTAATCAAAGCTATATCGACTGATGTAACACCACGGAGGAAGAGGAGGAGGAGGATGAGGAGGCAGAGTCAATTGATCAGCGCCAACCAGCAGAGAGCAGCACCACGGAGGGGCGGAAAAAAACAGACGAGGTTATCACAAGTAATCAGTAATTAATGTTTTCCGTCTGGGTTTCAAACCAGTAGCAAAAAAACTTTAAAAAAACCCCATTAATTCTCCATAAAGGGGATTTTGTGTTTTTTGTTTTTTTTGTTTGTTTTTTTTTTTGCTACAATTGACTTTTTTTTCTTCTTCTTCAGTTTCATTACTTCAGGATAGCAATCTTGCTGACTCTTGATTTTTAAGTATCTGTTCTCATAGCATACACACTACTGCCACAAAATCAGCAATAACTCATCCCATTTTCTCAAATTTATAACACACATGAACTTAAACTAGTGTAAGACACATCCCCATCTCATGCAAGTCATTCTGTAGTGATTTAAGTGACACATCGTGATGTTTAAACTGTGCATCTTCCAGCCACATAGGGCCATTTTATAGGATAATCAAGTAACTATGTTGGCAGAACCGGCCACCTGCAAAGTCATCGCCACCATCCTTGGCGGAGACGTCCAGGTAGGCGCTGATGGTGAAAGATGGCGCCTGTGATTTGGAGATACGGACCAGTCTCAGAGACACAGTGTGCCACAGAGACCTGCCCGCTCTGGGCCTTTCACACAAAACTGCAGCTCTGCGGGCAAACTGACCTGCTGGCAAAAAGTATGTGTCTGCGTGTTGTGATAACAAGACTTAGAGTGAAATATTAGCTTTCAGAGAGGTTGTTTGCCTGTAGGGGAGAAATATTGGGTCATTTCCTGAGGGCTGAAGCTATTTTTACAAGCAAGTTTGTCAAAAAAGTGTCGCAGTCTTACTTTACACCAATTTTTAGCTGTGTTTTACTATAAAACACTTATAACTGTCCTGAAATACAGTTCACATTACAAACAACTCAGTCTGAAAAGAACAATGATGAATTTCACCTATGGTGCCTTGCAAAAGTTTTCATACCCATTGAAATTTTCCACACACTGTTCAATTTCAGGCTTAAAAACATAAATGTGTTCCATTGGGATTTTATGCCATAACTAGACCAACAAAAACTAAAACATAATTAGGAAATGAAAGGAAACAATAAGTTTTTTGAAACAAAACTGTGGTAATATCTCAACGGTTACACACATCTACAGTTAGCCAATTAGGAATCAATTGCAGTAGTGTACACAGACTGTTTGTCGCCACCTCATAAACCGCCTGGATATTAATTTCTGTGCCAGCTGAAGGATTTTATTGCCATTAGTGTCACTATAAACATCAGCCTGTCATGTTTATATGTAAAGCAACAGTATCAAAACGGTGTAAAAAAAAACAAAGTTATGGATATATCGTATTTCTAGGAACTTTGATTAACAGGTCAAAATGATCACTTTAAAACAAATATACCTCAAGTCCGCAGCTTTGGTCACATGTTGTTTTAATAATATTTTCAGGTGTAAAAAAATGTAAAATGTAAAATTCAACACTGGAACTGGAAGATATTTTAAATATCCAAAATAAAATACAACGACCAAAAAGAAAAAATAAAATTCATTATGAGGTGTCTGTAAACAAAACTGTCCTTCAGAATGGAAATCATGGAGCTCATTTTAATTTATCAAGCGATTAATTGATCAATTATTTATTGCGACAGGCTTAGTTAACATTTCTAGACGGTGAGACATCACTAGTTTTGGGGAGGCTTTGGTTTTACAATTTTGTCTTTGTAAAATGTCCTTGTAGATTATAAATCTTTACTCGGGTAAAGATTTATAATCTACATTTTCACTTGAGTCCGGGAATTTAAGTTGCGTGCGGTGGCTAAAGGTGGAGAATGATGTGGGACGTGACAGACTTAGCCAAGTCTCCCAAAGTGGTCCAAGCATCATCACAAAGGGACTGGGATGGAGACGGAGATGACATATTCAGGACAAGTCGCCGACTCACGCCTGTTCAGGTATTCCATTACTGTCGCTCTCATCTGCTGGACCAGATAATGTGTTATAATCACCGCTACAAGTGCTGAAGTTTCCCTGAGTGTGAGGGGGGGAAAAAAAGAAAAAAGAAAAAAAAAAAACGAGGCAGGAAGAGAGAGCAGACACAGCTGCCATTTACTGCATGAGCCGCCCTCATCTCTTCTTCAGCAAATGAACAAAATTAAACCCCGCGATGGAGTCAGATGACAAATTGAAGATAACATCGTTAGCCAACACAGAGAAAACGGAGAGCTCTGCTTGCAAAGTCACTTTTTCTTGCTTACTGTTGCACAGTGATCTAATAATCTGGAAGATGGGAGACGCGGCATTGCTTTCGCCGAGACGAAACTTAAAAGGCAAATATTTACCGGTATGTACCTTTCTGGAGAACAAAGGAGGGGTAAAAAAAAAGAGACCAGAAGAAGACACACAAAAGGAGAAGAAGAGTGTAACTCCCCCCGCCATCAGCGCTCTGTGGAGAGATGTAAAAATAACCTGGGCACACAGAGTAACACAGGGGAGGCATAATCCCCGGGCAACTTGGACATATTTAATCTGCTTCTCATTTGGAAGAGGGATTAGTATCTACCTTCTAATCTTCTCAGAGTCCCCAAATTAAATCTCATCGCTGCAGTTCTCTATGTGCATTTGGGAAATCTCCTGTTTGGATATCTGACAGCATGCGTCTGCCTGATGCTCCTCTGAGGCCTAAACAGAGCAACTATTGCTATGGTTCAGTCCAGGAGGACCTGGCCTGGGTGAGCAAAACTTTGTGTTTCATTGTTTGCCGCCTCTTGCAAACGGGACCATTTCAGTCTCTTCAACACTTCTTAGCTAAATGAAATGGGTCAAGCTATTTTTGGGAGGCCAATGAAGGTGATATATCTTGTCAGATAAGAGTGATCTCACAAAAAATGTTCATTGGAGCCTAAGTTGTCATAGGTGGTGCCACAGTTGTGAAGATTATTGGTGCGCCAATCTTTAAAAAACCCGACCTGCCGATTGCAATTTTGACAGATGCAAATTTTTTTTTTATCTGGAAAGTTGCTGAGCACGCATACAAATACGCCTGTCAAGATAACAAATGTTGCTTGACAATGTTGTCTAAGAAATTATTGCGATAAACGACAATAGTGTCATTTTGAGACCATTTTCAAGTAATATAATAACAGCATGATAATGCAAGTTCTCACTCTCAAAACAGATCAACTTTAATTTCTATAAAACATTTAACACTAGAACGGGAAGACATTTTAAATATGTGTTGTGGAAAAAACTATTACCAAGCACTGTTCAGGTAAAATCACTCAATCAGGTTTATTTGTGAATTGTGCACAACTCAAGAGAGCTCATTGGACAATCAATAATGAAGCAATTCTGGATGAAAAGCTCTGCCAGGCAGAGACTAGACATGAGTTCAAACCAAGGATAAAGGCTCCAAAACAGGGGCAAGTCTGGTTCTGATGCAGCTGTGGAAAATAACTCCCAACCTTGTACATGTAACCCAAATAGCTTTGTCTTGGCGGGACTACACAGGAATAAACCTATAGCAATACAACTAGCAGATGTGACCTTATTGTAATTTTCTACTTCAACGCTAAATAAATAAAGAAAAACGGCCGAAGTCTATATAAACAAAATTGCCCATAAAAAATTAGAATTACGAGCTTCAGACAAGGAAAACAGACAAAACTAGTAACAAATGCACTACCATTGCTTCTCTGGCTTGCTGGTCCTAATGCCACATTCTGTAGAAAGAGGCCATGCGCCAGGCAAAGTAACTAACTCAAGAGTTCACTCCTCCTTTGCGTTAGAGAAACGACAACATAGAGAAAGATGCACCAGAGTGAAAACTTTTATCATTCAGTTTTTGGTAGAAAAAAGGAAAAAAAAACATGCAAATGGAAATTCGGGGTATTGTAAGCCTGGCGGGCCATCAGGCTTAGCATTGTTGGTAATTTAAATAGGATTTTTTGATACACCAGTAAAAAAAAATCCTATTTAATAGTAATAATAAGTGTAATAACTACTTAAGCTAGATATACGGTTGACGTATTGACCTGTGAGTGAGGGGGTCTATCCCAGCACCTGCCCATTATGATGCCTGCTCATGCACCTCAGAATTTTATAACTTTTAACAATGTTTAACTCAAAAACACGGTAGTCCACGGGTGGACTGTCCTGGCTCCTCTAACGTTGGGTTTATCAGGTTTTCTTGGGGAAACCCTGGAAATTATTGAACGCATTTCAATTGATTTATTGCTTATTGTAACAGACTCGATGACAAAGTTGGTAAATTGTTAACCTTGCGCGTGCTGACATGACCTGGTGGGAGGGTCTGTCAGTCAGACAACTCATACGGCTGAGTAAAAGGCTGACTTCCAGACCTTTGCGGAGGTATATGAAATTGGCCGATCGTACCGTGCACTCCCTAATAAGAAGGTTTGTTGTGTGAAGTCTCCAGGTAACGATCAACACGAAGAGTACCAACCCTGAAGTAGTCACTGCAGGCTGCCAGGACGGCCTTGTGAGCGTGGAACTTCTGCTCGCCGGCGACCAGGGTGACGTCACACAGCTGTCCATCCTTCCTCTGCTGGTTGAGGGCAGAGAGAACTGAGTCCTGGTGGGACTTTGAGTAGCAGAGCCTCTGTCCTGTCAGCATCTCCTTACTGTTAGACGCACAGAAACAAACACGGCATTCCTTCAATAAGGAGAAAGCAGTAATTGGTATAAAAACATAACAGCCGGAGAAAAATGCATCCACAATGTGCACAATGTTTTCATGTGAACCTGGTAATTTAAGAGTAAATACACACTTTGGGATTTTTTAAGAAATCTAAACTTTTAGTGAAGAGTTTATATTTTTCATTTAGATTGAAATATATTGGAGTGTACCATATCACATATCACTTATCAAAATTTTTCTTTTTTGTATTTTTTTTCCCTCCCCCTTTAATTAGAATTATCTTGAATATATTGACAAAAAGATATTAATTCTGCTTTTAAAGAAGTAAGCATATCTCATTGCGTAAGATATGTATCCATAAATGTCTAGCGTTTATTGGATTTTATATGTATTCTACAGTTTTATGACTTCTCAAGTATTATCAGGAGGTTTCATTTACTTATCATCAGATGTCTCCCTTTGCAGTTGTAATTCTCAAAGAATACCTTATTTGAGTTTAAAAACCATTAAGCTTTTATTAAAGCTTCCTTGGTATATTTCAATAAAATGTCTCAGTAGTTTTATTAGATCCATCCATCTGTAGTGTCCACTTATTGTGTCAGCTGGTGAAAAATAATTTTATCACCGTTCCTCCATTAATTTTCTCTACCAGCTTTTGCTCTGAATGAGTGGATCAGAGTGTAAAAGGCTTGGTAGAGCATGGGCGCTCCAAATCATGATTAAGAGTCATTTGAAATCACCTATTAACCAAAACAGATTATTTTTTTGGACAGTGTCAGAAGACGTAAAAAGCCAAATACGCTGGAGTATTTGGCTTGAAACCATGAGATCAGATGGTTTTCAGGACACAGATTTTAGGACACAGATCCATTAGTATGACAATAAATTCATAAACTAGGTTTGTTGTTCACACACACACACTTGCTTTGTAAGTGTGTGTGTGACTCAATGCAATATATGCAATATGTGCAAACATGTTTCTTAATTCTTTTTTCTTTCTATTAACTCAAAAATTTACTTTATACCTTTCAAATGATCATAGCTATTCAAATAGAAAACATACCGGAAGTCCAACTTCAGTCAAATTGACAATTTGTAAAAGAAGAAAGATTTTATTTAAAGATTTATGTAAAGAAATAGACTAGAGGCCACATCTAACAGTAAAACTAAAGTACATCCTCTTTATATTTAAGTGGTTTATGTACTCATCGTTTTCCTCAAATCCTAGAGCCGACTGGAGAGTCATTTTCTTTGTAAAATAACTATATCTTGAAATTTGTTTAGTTTTTCCTTTGGATTTGTTTGCTTTGCAAGTGGGTGTGTTTTAGCATTAATGATCATCTGGTTAGCCCCTTTTTCTTTCAACAAATACTACATTGTGAGGACTCACTGCTCCTAGACCAAAGTCTAGAACCATTAAGAAGTGGCATTTTTGCATGGAATAAAGTGCGAATTGAGTTTAGGTTAAATTAGGCGTGTATAAATAATGGTTATGTTAAAGGTAAGAGTAAGGATTAGGCCATAGAAATAAATGCAACATGAATGGTAGTAAATCCAAAATGCTTGTGAAGATAGAAAGACATACCATGATGTTTGTGTGCGTCTTTTGGGATTTATGGGGTTTTTGGTTATTTTTTGCTTTTGATGTCTGATCAAATAAAGAAAAAAAAAATTATTATTTTATAAGTCTAAGATGTTTATATCATTTAATGCACGGTCATGGATATAAGTTAATGCAGGACAATGACTTCCAGCAAGCCTACATCGCAGGTTAAAAAAACTGAAGGTGAAGTGGCAGTGATGCATTCTACGTCAGAATTTCCCACTAGGAAAATTTACCTAAAGCACCTAGAAAGTAAGTTTCTCGCCTTGAAAGTCACAGAGACCTCATTAAAAACTGACCTCAACATGAACAAGGCTGACCTGAGACTGTAAAAAGCAGTGATAGAGGCAGCATCAAACTGTTCATTAGCAATTCTGTCAGTTGGTTCCTTATTAAATCATTTACTAGTTTCATTCAGCCTCAATCTGTAACCATGCAGCAGCAGCAGTTGCTTTCCTGAAACTTAGTAATAGGTAAGTACTTACCATATATATATACAGTATATATATTTATACAGTGAAATACACAGCAGATGTAGCCTGCAGAGCTGTCGCCCCGAATCTATCTTATGTCCAGTTTTAGTCTTGCTTGCCTCTCTAAATGCTGTTGCCTGCCAGGAGGCTTGCTCTGTCACCTTCACGGTGATAGAAATAGGAAATAGGTGTGTGGGGACTCTGGTCTGGAGGTAGGGGAGATAATAACTCATGCTGCTTGTCAGGTACTCTGACAGAAAAAGACATCCAGCAGCACAGAAAAGCAGGAAGCTGGTTCAGAAGCAAAGCGCTGTAACAATCAGAGGACTGAGAGGTAACGTGAGAGAGAGGAAGAAGGGTGGAATCTGTTGATGTTCAGAGTAAATATGTCACTCCTGAAATAAAAATGTTACAATACTGCCTGAACTTTCAGAAGGTACCAGTTAAACCTCAGGTATCTTGCTCACTTTTGTTCTTTTACAAAACTGGAGGACCCTTCTGAAGAGATGCTGTAATTTCCTTATGACCTTGTTGGTGCTCAGCTACCAACAAGCTTTCTTTCTTCAAACCATTTGTGGATTCTTGACCACTTTAATTGTTTAATGAAAAAAACAATTAAATTTATGATGGAGTCACACATATTCATACTCTTGTTTTCTTCATCTAACAAATCCATTTCAAGTGCAGAATATTGACTTCCTGTTTAATATGTCATGTCTGCTCTCCAAGTTAAACACATACTATGGTATTACTGACCAGTGTTTATATTTTAGATTAAAACCATGTACACCATGTGAGAAGAGCAAAGATTCTTTTAGATTGATTGGCCCAGACCCCTTAAGTATCTGGTAAAAAAAAAAAAAAAAACTTAAATATCCTACCTTTTTCCAGTCAGTGAATGCACCAGATTTTGCATTCAGTGGAAGTAGGCTTTAAGTCAGCTAACTTCAATCAGTCTTGTGGTTAACATTTTAAAGAAAGCATAGAGATGTAAGAAGCCCTTTAAAAGAAATTTAGCATTCATCAATGCTAGCCATGCTAACTATACTATTTGCTAAATATCACATGCAAAAGTCAGTTAAAATGCTAGCAAATATTGATTACTTATGGCAGGAAGGCTGGAATAATATCACCATCTCAATATCTGTGTATGCAATATTTATATTATAAATATGCTTTAAATGCAAATTGGTGTTGACAAACAAATTCCAAGTGTCACAACTTCATATGTTGGATGCCAGTGTGATATTTAGAAATCTGGATGCTAAATATGGAGTCTCACTACCACACCTGGCTCAAAATCCCAAAGGCTAGAGAAAGTGTTGGAAGCTTCATTGGCAAACGGCTTTATCGCACCTTGTTGCAATATTCTCCAACCATCTGGATTTCACAGCTTTTTATTTCAATTTCTTTGCAGTCAAAATGCCTGATTTTGCTGTGCTACACTAGAATTATTTTTGCAACGTTTTTTCCTTGTTAAACCCCTTCCAGGTGGGAGCCATCAGTCAATTAAACACAATTTTTTCCCACCATTTTTGTGAAAAATTGGCAAAAAACTGACAATTATGTTCTAGAAAGGCTCAAAATCTGTCGATTCTGTGTGGAGTTCACAAAACTACAAAAATAAAAACTGTAGGAACCAAATAACATTGCCAATGCCTAGTTTTTTAATAATTTGCAGCCTTATTTTCAATACTGTTCTTTTATGCTCTTGTAATGTAGCCCTTTAAGAGAATGTAGAGTCAATTAACATCTGTAATAATAAAAGGTAAAATTTTACAAAAACCATATGTTGCAAATTGGTCAGTATATCTCTGACATACATACATCATCATACTGAAAAAAAAGCTCATACGTATACAGGAACATAAGTAAAACTGCATAAAGGAGACTGATTTGGAAGGGTTTTAACCGTTTTTGAGGCAACACAACAGACTGTATTGATCTCTGCATTGTACTTCCTATGATTCAATAAATAACAACGATTTTGTCTCCATAGATCAAAGTAATTATTGGTCAATACATGGAGAAAAAGCCAAAAAAACAAACAAAACACGGATGTAAGATATGTTGTGACTCCCAGTGCTACCTACCTGAGGCTGGGTTCAGAAGGCATGCCCTTTCACAAAGCAAGAGATGAAGGAGAGGAAGGTGTGATGTGCCTCCTGAGGACTGTTGTCTCCTCTCTGGGTGCAGACATCAGCCTGATAGGACAGAACAGCACGTCAGCTTTATTCAGCGCATCCACTTGACCGAGCCGAACTGTCACAACCTCCCGTGCGACGTGCGAACACACGTTATCGAACGTCATGCCTAATGCTGACTTCTCCCGTCTACCGACTGCATAGCTGTTGACGTTGACAATTCTTGTAGCTGCTTTCGAAGCACGGGGGGACACAGCGACAGCCTCCAACAAAGAGTTCAGACAAAAAAAAAAAAAAACAACAAAAAAACAAAACAAACAAGCTCAGCAGTTCTCAGAACAATCGGGGAGTCCAAATTACACCCGGTTCCTTCTTGTGTAGCTACAACCTTGACATAATGTGCAACACGCCTGAATCTGATACACTGGGGAGGATAAACGGGAACCCAGGAGGTCAGTGCAGGTGCACTCTGAAACCCAAGCTGCACTGGGTACTCTGGTTGAAACATACCTACTTCCTGTACAACAATTAGTCTCACCAGATCCTCTCATATACACTGCCTTATCATTGGCATTGTTCATATTTTGTCACTTAGTTCATTTAATTTGTTTGAATTTGATGTAGTATGTCAACCCAAAATTGTTATTATATATATTTTTAAGTATAAAAGACTTCAACTGTGCATATACATAACCCTGACTTAGAGATGCACCAATCTGACATACGTATCTGTACTGGTCCCCATATTGAAAAAAATTCTACACCAAGAATCGGTGACAATGTGCGCAAACCATAAGGGCAGATCTATTCATCTTAATTCTATGTTTTGTGTTCTGCGCGACTTTATGATTTATTATTTATTTGTCTACTCTCATATTTAGAATTTCTGATAGGACTTTCTGAACCATTTGAAAGAAGGTCTGTCAAAGTTCATTTTTTATATGTTTGACCAAGGTAAGACAACTATGTATTTTTTTCATCGGTTTCAGTTTTTAGTGTTTATTTTAAATTGGCTGTCTTACGGCCAATTGCACTGACTGAACAGATTAAAGTTGACAGCTGGACAGTTTTGGGATGATAAGATGGATGAATCCTGGAAGAAAAACCCCTTAAAAGCTAGAGACTGGGGCAGAGGCTCCTTCCAGCGTGATCCAAAGCTGAAATGAAGCCCTTGAATCAAGACTTGTTCATGAGTTAGAAAGGTCCAGTCAAAGTCCAGACCTAAATCCAATTGAAAAGCAGTGGCAAGACTGGAAAATGAATGTTTACAGATGTCTTCCATACAATTTAACTGAGCGTCAGCTATTTCCAACAGAAGAAAAGGAAAAAATTCCATCTTTAAATGTAAAAAGCTGGTTTCAACACATACTGGGTCATGTGGTACTTTGAGATTAAATCCTAGTAAAATTCACTGGTGTTAGAAGTTGTAACGTGACAAAACGGCAAAAAGTTGTAGGAGTATGAGTACGTCTTTGCATCTGCGCCAGAGGATAAATGAAATGCTGTTTTCTGTATGAAGCTGAGGGCTGAATGTACAGCCGGCTGCTCTGTGGTCCCCACCGAGACGTATTGATCGACCTGTTTGTGAATGACCTTCAGCCACATGGTCAGACGCAGCCACTGACCGAGGAGGGACAGGGAGCACACCTCAGACAATCAAATAAAACCCATCTGTTTCTCCTTCTTCCATTGAGTTTTACAACATGGTTAGATAATGTCAATTTTGGTTACATATGATAAAATTCATCTTTTCTTTTTTTTTTTTTAGATCTAGATGTAAACCGTGGAGATTAAATATATTTCAACGTGGGTGTATTCGCAGTTAATAATCACAAGTAGGCCATTGTTCCCTGCAAAGCGCTCTAATCTCCTGACTAAAAAAGAAAAAACAGACACAATGCCTGTGTAATGTTTTCCAAGCAGAGGAGACAGAAGGCTTTACAGATGAACAGGTAACAGGATTGAGGAGGAGGAGGAGGAGGAGGAAGAGGAGGAAGGTTTGGGTTTCCAAATAACCAGACCCCATTAGCGCATTGACTGTCACTTCCCAAAAAGCTTCCAGCTGTCAAAAGGTCTCCTAGCAACAGGCCAGCGCCTCAGTCCACAAACTATGAGGACAGAGACGGAGGACAAGACCCCCCGCACTGACAAACACAACGACCCTGTTGCATCCCACAGCCGCGCCGCGCGCGCACATTTCTGGAGCACCTTGCGTTCACGCGCGGATTTGACTGGTTTCGGCTCGCTTTGAATCCCAACGTAACACGGGCTTTACATACCGCATATGAACGTGAAGTGAGTCGGTCCGCGTCCTCCGTGGTGGCGCCGACGTTACAAATGTCATTTGACGTCCGTAGTCGCTGGTCTCCTTGTCGTTCACAGCGGGGCGAAAACGGGAACACGGCCGCTAGCAGAGGCTCTCACTTACCGCCGACACTGTATTGGCTGTACCCTACTGTAGCCCGTCAGATATTACATTATAACCCCGCCCCTTAGCGGCGCTCAGTCACATGAACCCCGGTGTTATGTGGCCGAGAAGGCGCGCCCCCGCGTGGTTGATATCAGACAGTGCATATTGTATGCTAAGATTTTTGACATTTTTTATTTTTGTAGACAAAATAAAAATGTCAGAGATCTGCTTAAAAATGTTTAAGCAGTATTATTTTATTCTATTGTAATCCCAAAGGCTGTGCAGCTCTGCAAAAAAAAAAAAAAAAATGCCTGAATTCACCTTTTATAGACCACAAAGTGTCAAATCTGTGAACTCATGGTTTCAGTTTAATTTAATTGACTGCACTGGGTTTTATTCCATCTCCATCTTGTCTCTAAACTGTATTTTCTCTCAGAGTTGAAAGAAATATTTTTGCTAACGCGTGGGTTCCAAATTAGAACATGCACATGCGAGATTTCACGAAGGTCCCGGGACTTAGGAGTAAGATTTAAGAGCATTTTTAGATGTAACTGGCTTCACAATACACAAACACAAACAGATCTATAGACAAGTATTCATTCTTTTTTCCTACTCCTTTTAATTTTTCTTCCAATCAATCAGACTTTGATGTAACTTTTCACAGTAGGTATGAAAAGAACTTTGCTGTTTAACACTCAGGATTTTCTTTGAAATGTGATGACATATCCTGGGGCATGTGTCTCAGTAAAACATGTCTGGCAGCGCCAATGGTTACCTCCAAATAATTACTGTAACTATGTTTCTATGTGTTTGATGCATAGATCTGTCTTCTATAATTGTTCAATGCTTAAATGTTTCTTCTGTAGCAGTGCTGTGCTATAGTATAGTCAAAACTGCAGTGTTATTATTATGGTTTTGAACAACTAGTTTGGTGAAATGAAACATTACATTCAAACAGTTCATAAAAAAAGGTCATTCTTATTCACTTTAAATGTTTGAATCGCCTTCCCAGTTCTTGTACTTTATTATAACTCCATATTTTGCTCTGGGGGGGAGAGGAAATCAGAAAAAAACAAATAATAAAAATATTACTTCCAGGAAACGGTGTCTGAAAGAAATGCTTTTTAGAATGAGGGTAAATCAGGAGAACAGCATCATTCTTCATTGCACTCAAGTGAGACCTCTTTGTGAATCACTTTGTTCATACCAACCTCCTTACCTGCATATCAAAGTAAGTAATATTTAGGATTTTCTATTGACCCATCTTAAAATGCGGGAATAAAACGTGTCGTTGTGACAGGCTTCTATTAACAAAGCACCTAAAAGCATTGCAAAAGTGCAAACCGAATGTATTTCTCCAGCTCAAGGCCATGCAAAAGGAGAATTGACAAGACAAGTAGCCAAGGGTCCCATGGTAACTCAGGAAGAGCAGCAGAAATCCACAGCCCAGGTGAGAGAATCTGTTGGCAAGACGACTGGTCTGTCACGCTCTCCACAAATTCAGCCTTAATGGAAGACAGCCAGGATGAAAGCCAAAAAAAGTCTTGCGTAAAGGTTAGCTACAAGGCAAATAGGAATTCACCCCTCAAAGTAAGATTTTTTTTTCATAATATAGTTTGAAAACTACATATTATTTTCATTTGCACAACCACGTCCTGATAAAATGTAGTTATGGTTGTACACACTGTGAAAATGTTCAAGACATATAATGAAAATCAAAATGCATCTATATATGAATTGAAATTATGAATTGTTTATCAAACAGAAATTAAACAAATCCTTTGCTTAGGAGGATCATAAGCCAATCTCATTTTGAAACATCTGCATGACAATGCAAGGTACATATTGTATCATCTTATGGTGGCTCAAACCGGAAGACCATAATTTATTACTTTTATTTCATATGCTTTAGAGTTTGAAGCAAGCAAGCTAGTAGTTACTATGACATACCCATTGCTTCAAGTTTGTTGCAGCCTCATGAAAAAGTGTCTACTCAAACAGTCGGTGAGACAAAATGCTGTCAGTTGTTTTTCTTTGCTGTCTTTACTTGATTCACCTTCATTACAGCTTTTGTGTGTGTTTGATACATGATGAGTTGGCGTCCTATGATCCTGTTGCATTCCCCCCCCCCCACCTCCCTGTCTCCCTCACGCCCCCCAGCCTGAGCAGATGCTTCCACACAAAAGTTTGTGCAGGGATTTATGGCTCCCAAAATCCGCCTGAGTTATTAATGACAAAAGAGTTTTTAATGACAAAAGTAATAAATTCATAATTATTTAGAAAGTTCCTTGATAATTATCGTAGTTAAGTTCAGTTGCGTTCAATTCATTTCGGATATAAGCAACAACGGACGCTTTACATTGTGGCACCTTTGGCACTCCATACCACACACACACGCGCACAGCCGTTGCTCCTCTCTCTCCGCTTTCAGAGCGGGCTGGAGGCCACAGCGCCCCCTGGCGTCGACGCTATTCGATGGGAACGCCGGGACGAAAACAGAGGCGGAGGAAGTAGGTTCTCGCATTCCTTTAAAGAAAACCCCTCTACCTAGTGTTTCCATGTGAACTGCTGCTACTAAAGCGCGTTGACGGCAGAGGGGTAAGTCATTTTCATTCGCGTCTTTGAGGTTTTTTCAGCTCGTGCTCTTGCTCCCCGATGTTCCGCCGAAGTTTCCCCGGAGCCTGCGGTCCCGCGACGGCCGCGGCCGAGGCACGGAGCTCGGCCGAACTTTCTGCGCGCACTCGGTTGTTGGTCGTCGTCGTCGTGGCTTTAAAGTCGATTCTGCCTCTAGAATGTTGTCAAAGTTCAGCAGTTATAAAGCGACTGTTGCCTGGCTACGATGTTTCTTATTCACCAATAGGTGGGGACGCGTCAGTGTTAACTGTGACAACTCTTAGTGTGAAAGTTTAATCAGCCTACTTATGTTAATGGGTGATATTAGCGCAGGTCGGTGAGCTTTGAGGTCAGTCTGAAGGTTTGTTAGGAAACACATCCAATCTGCGGACTAATAATAACCCCAAGTTTTGTTATCTGTAAAAGAAAATATAACAAATCATCTGACGCGACTTCTTGGCATAACCTAAAACATGTGCATAGTGTCTTCAAGTGTTTAAAACTCCACAGGGGCCCCACATGAAATTTAGTGAAGCTTTACCTGGTGAGACACACAGGACATCAATGGGAAAGCATTGCAGTCGCATTCATAACTCTTAAGCTCCAATATGCTATTGCGCATTTGGAGTTCTGACGTTTTAATGTGAAGTTTTAATGGGCTCCAACAAGCCGAGACTGATTCTTCTGAATCACCTATGATCCTGTTGCATTCCCCCCACCTCCCTCTCTCCCTCACGCCCCCCAGCCTGAGCAGATGCTTGCACACAAAAGTTTGTGCAGGGATTTATGGCTCCCAAAATCCGCCTGAGTTATGTTTCTGAGGAGAGTTTCTCAAGCTGGGTCTTATAAGCACCTCAAGGGACATGAGGCAGTGTAATCCATTTTTCTTTGCTGTACACGGGTAGAGAGACACACGCTCAGAAAATAAGTAAATAAATGCCAGAGTAGGGCTCCTAAAAGTGACAAATCTCATGTTAATCGTCAATTTATTTACAGGGATGTGGGAGCTGCTACTCTGGCCTCTGAAATGTCTCCAGGAAAAGTGATCTGTGGATGATGCTGTGAGTCATAAGGAAAAAAAAAACAACAACAATAAATTCAAGGGAAATATATCCCAAAGAGCAACCTTCTTCCAGTTGACGTAAAAGCCCAGACTTTTCACTACCAAGTCAGCTGCTGCCATGTTGATGCCAGGGCCGCTGTGGTTGTGGCTGTCGCTGGCGTGGGTTGGAAGCTGCAGCTCTCACAGCCAGTTCACCTGTGAGCCCATCAAAGTGCATCGGTGCCTCGGCATGCCCTACAACATGACGTTCTTTCCTAACATGATGGATCACTACGACCAGGAAATCGCAGCGAACAAAATGGAGGTAAGCCTAAACGACGTAAGACCTAACGCTCCTCCTCTTTTGTGCCCACCTCCATAGAAAGTAAAGCTTCCTTTGAATTCTCATAGCTTCTCTGCTTCTTCTGAAACACATTAGTATTTCTGAAAACAACCAACTTTCGTTCTTCAGCAGCGACTTCCACTCTGAAGGTGTTGTTACTGGTTGCGCTCGTGTGTGGCGTGTTCACCGAGCCGGCAAAAACATTTTTTCTAAAAAATCAAAATTTTGAGTTTCCAGCCGCCGGTCAGGTTCTGCTCAAGCTGCATCTCTTTCCATTGTCCAGTTTGACATTTCAAAACTAAATTGGCTTTATTTTGTACACACAACAATTTCGAAGAAACTTATTTTCCGATAAAACGCTTTGGCATTAGGATGAGGTGGTTTTTATTGGCCATATCGAAAGTGGCCTTGACAAAACTGCGTTGGACATCACACGAGTCACATAACCAACAACTAGATGTTGCCACTGGCACAAAACCAAGAAGAAGAGGAAGAACACGGCAGGAAGTAGCTGGCGGATCATGGTGTGGCATGTTTTTGAGTGATTATCTTGTGAACAGACTTATTCATGATGTCTGAAGTGTAGGAAACGTGAATGGTGCAAAAAAAATATCCATGCTGATAGTAGCCCAAATTTTCATATCGGTGCATCCCTGGTAACAATCAAGTAGTGACCCTCCCGCTCCACCCGATGGATACTAAACATGTGGCCCCAGATTGTAATGTGGTTGAAAATACTTGGAAACAGTGCAGGGCTGCAGGTGTTTGGAGCTGCCAGTCAGGGCATGATGGAAATGTGAGCCAGAACCATAATTCTGACTTGTCAGTGGAAAGCGGTTTGCAGGTCAAAAGAGAGAGAGCAAAACTCTGAAAGATTTATCACGCACTTGTTGGTAAACTCTTTAAAAAACAGTTGCACAACGCCACATTGCTTCACACTCACTGTTCTGGATGTTTTTACAAGACGGCGGGTTTAAAAAAAAAAAAAAAAAAACATCTCAGCAATAATTTCTTTATGCAGAAATCTCTGAAAATGGATCTTTAATTTAGGGGTTCACTTTTTTGCGGCGTTACGCTCCTGTAAACTAGTCCGGGTGTGTGTTCCTCTGCAGAAAACCCTGTTGTTTTTGTTTTTTGTGTTTCGTTCTTCTTGGTAGAGCATCTTGTCTCCAGGCATTCCTTTGGGCCCAGAGCTCTGGTTACTTTTACACTCAGTGTCAGAATTTGTGAATATGAGCAGTGATCTGTTGAAGGAGTCTTTTGTGCGGCGTCTGGCAAAGGTGCAGGTGTTCGATTTCACAGCAAGCCTGGCCACCGGCAACTCTAGCGACTTTGTTGCGTGGAGCCTTTGATTTTTGGAGGAAGGGGAGGGACACGCCTGGTCCCACACAAAGCTGACTGCGCATACCACACCGAGTATCTTCTGTCTGTTAATGACTCACTCATTTGCCCCCCCCCCACACACACACACACACACACACTCCTTGCCCCACTGTACGCTTAGCTGTCTCCCATGTTACAGCCTAACGCTCTGGCTTCAGCCCTGTCTGAAATGTGTAGCTGTTTATCACTAAGCCCCGGTGCTGGAATCCAACAGACTGCCTCACTCTCAGCAGGTCGGCTTATCAGTCCAGTACTCCAGAGGGAAGGCATTTGCTCCAAATTCCAGAAGATTCAAGAGCTGAGGTTGTTTAGTTGTTAGAATACCTAAAAAAATAAAAATGTAAGCAGTAGGTGACAAACCTCATGTATCTTTTTCTTCTAGATGAAGAAGAGTTGACCTTGTCGAAGCAGTAGTATTACATAAAGTTTACCTTTTTTTTTAGCTTTACATCATTTTATAATGTTATTCTCTCATCAAAAAAATTATACCTGGCGTTTTGCTTTTGATTCTTTCACACATGTTTGAGAAATCATTTTATCTCCCATGGCAACCATTCAGCTGTGAAAAACGTCTCAGTGGACCTAGCCCCGCCTTCGAGGACGAAGCTCCTCCTCAGAGCTGAGGCTTCTTAACTTCCAAGCTTCTGCTTCACAGAGCACCCTCCCCCACAACTCCCTCAGTCAGCTCCTTCAGACTAGCCGTCAGAAATTAGCATTTTGCAAATTGCTGACGGCTTGTGCAATGCTGGTGAAAATGTTGTTAAAAGGTCAATGGAGGAGCGACGTTATGTCATGACTTCCTGAAGGCAGAAGTTTCAGAAAGAATGGGAGTTTTGAAAGAAACTGAGGCTGAATTTCAAGATGTTAAATTACAAAGTCAAATTTTTCATTCCTAACAATAGCTGAGCCACTTTTGGCAACTTAGAAACTTTGCTGCAATATGTTGTCACTTTTCAGACAAAAAAAACAAAACAAAAAAACGATATCGACCAAAGTCAGAATCAACAGGTCAGGCTTTTTAAAGGTCGACTAGAAAACTGTAATTGTTACATCTCTTCTGTCAAACTGCAGGCGAGTCAAACATATTCGATATATACATAACGTTTATAACAAGTAGTTGCGTGATTGTGCTGCAAAATGACTCTTCCGCTTTAAGCCAAAAAAGGTCTGACTTTATCACACTGACGCACGTAGACGGTTTGTGAAACGTGAGCAGTTTTTACTGCAAGCGCTGCAAAGCAAGTAAAGGTCAGATTGTTGAGCCCAGAAGGCGCTCCGAGTCAGGGACCTCCAAAGGAGAGAAACAAGGGTGCTCACTGTCAGAGAGAGAGAGAGAGAGGGGGCGATCCTTGGCCTCACAGATATGGGATGTCTGCCAGAAAGGATTTAGGGAAAAGAAGCAAAACACTGAATAGTGGTCTGTGCTTTAGAGTATGCGCCATTTGTTTTTGGGGGGCAAAAACACAAACTCCTTCATGCAGCTTGACTGCAGCTCCAAAAAAAATCTTAAAATTCCTCAGCAGACAAAGTTTCTCCAGTTAAAAGGTGGCTTCAATGTCTAGTTGCTTGTTTCAGAAATGTATTTCCTTTCATTTCCTGCCAGAGATATTGCATTCCCCCCATAACCACCTGACTCCTGCCGCCGCTCCCTCGTTCGCCCCTCTCCAGGAAGTTCTTGACCAGTGTGTTGAAACAGAAGAATACGCTTCCTTTCCAGCCGGTGAATGGGCAGCTTTGTGCGCCGCCGAAAAGAACGGTGCAGCTTATCACAACAAAGTTCAGATGGAGATCAGTTCACGGTCTAATGTTATTAAGCAGAAATGACCCATGATCTCTGGATCTCTATGCCTTTGTTATTTTTAGATTATTGTTAATTCATGATATCTTTGGAGGAGACGGGGAGAATCGGGTCCTTCTTATATTTATGATTTTCTGCCCGAAAAATTGTTTTAGGTTTTATCTAATCGTCGATCTTCTTGTAACCTGCTTAATTGCCTTCACAGTCGCTCGACATGAGCAAAGTGTTGTGTTTTCCATAGGCTTCATTTGAGAAAAATAGCCTCTGTAACCAAAAATCTCTTTTTTTTTTTTTTTTTTTCCCTCTCCCTTTGCAGCCATTTATGCCCCTAGCTAGTCTACAGTGCTCACCGGACGTCCATCACTTCCTGTGCCAAGCCTTTATCCCAGCATGCAGCGAGGAGAACAAGGTGATCCGCCCATGCAGGGAAAAATGTGAGGCCGTCCTGTCCGACTGCGAGGACAATATTCGCATTTTTGACATCACCTGGCCTCCCGAGCTGCAGTGCAACAAGTAAGAGGACACCCACCAATAACAAACGACAACTTTGCCACATTTAGTCACATTACAGCCACAGCCTTCGCTGTACTTCATAAAGATTTTGTGTAAAAGACTGGTTCTGCACATTTTCTAGGTTTGCAGTATTGCAATAACCATGTCGGGCTTCACTACTGTCGTTTACCGATTGCCAATTTATTAGCTGAGCGATTTTTTTTTTTTTTTTTTGGCCGTCCAATTTATCAGTGATGCTCTATTTTTCACCAAATATAGAGTTTTGCATGTAGACCAAAAAGCCTTAATGTCCGCCAAAAATTCCCAAAAGCTTTCACAAAACGCATGTATTTCTGATGAATTTGAATTACAGTAACTTATGAAAGAAAAGGTTTTTCCAGGATTTTATTTAGGAGCATCAGGGTAAAGCCCCAAATACAAATGAAGCAATTTTTTTTTTCCTGTAAAATATTTTGATGCATCATTTTTCCTTCACATCTCAGTTGTTCTGTACTTTGCATTGTCCTGTCAGCTATTACTGAAATTAAACACATTCAGGTTCACAGTTAGGGAATTAGAAAAAAAAAGCGTAAAACGTTCAACAGGTGTGAATACGACTGCGGTTCCCTGTCAAGCTCATCCTGCCACTGCTCCCGTCCTCTAGATTGAACCCTTGCGGGTCGGACGGTGCCGCCCTTCCCTCCACCACCCCAGTGACCTCCTTGGCCCTGAAGAGAGACCTCGGCTTCTGGTGCCCGTTGCAGCTGAAGACCAAGCCGGGCCACAGCTCCTCGTTCCTCGGCGCCCAGGACTGCGCTCCGCCCTGCTCCAACATGTACTTCAGACCTCACGACATCAAGTTCGCCAAGAGCTTCATCGGCGTGTGCTCCATCATCTGCCTGGGCGCCACCCTCTTCACCTTCCTGACGTTCCTCATCGACGTCAAGCGCTTTCGATACCCAGAGCGTCCCATCATCTTCTACGCGGTCTGCTACAGCTTCGTCTCGCTCATATACTTCCTCGGCTTCCTGATCGGAAACAACGCCGCCTGCACCAAGGCGGATCACCACGGAGCGGTGGAAACCGTGGTGCTGGGCTCGCACAGCAAAGGCTGCACTCTGCTTTTTATGCTACTTTATTTCTTCACAATGGCGGGGATCGTCTGGTGGGTCATACTCACCATCACCTGGTTCCTGGCAGCTGGACCCAAATGGAGCTGCGAGGCTATCGAGAAGAAAGCGGTATGGTTCTTCATAGTTTTCTAGACGCGCTGCATGTTGCTGTTTACATCCGGACATTTGCCCGATTTGCGCGACAACGCCAGAGGGCAAAAAGACGATCGTTTTACTTGCTTATCACGGCCTCACTGCTGCGGTAAAACAATTAAGACAACAGCTCCACTACCGCATCAAAATTCAACACTGATAAACACACAAACATTTCCCACAGAATGTAACATTCAGCGCGTTACAGTGTCAGGCTTTGTGTTTATTTTGTGATTATTAATAAGCGATCATCTGAACACAGTCTTTAAACACCTCCTCTCAAGATGGTCTGTCAGAGATCAGATGTGTGAGTCACGTTAAGTTTTTCAGCTGAACCGAAACACATCTACATGTTAAGGTTGTCATAGTCAAGCGAGCAAAACTGACCACTTCCCTCTCCCTCACTACTTTTTAATTCTCTTTGTGCTCAAAACTTTTCACTGACCTGTGAAATGAGAGCCTTGGACCTTCTGTTTTGGTTCTCATAGTGTTGACAATTAGTACCAAATTTTTTCTATTGCATATCATTTGTACATTTAAGATTTGCCACGTTACGATGACAACTGAACAGATAAATCCAATGGTGGTCTTCCTCAGAGAGTAGTTTTCTGGCAGGATCTTGCACACGTTACGTGACATTAGAACGTGTCTATAGCGAAACGTGAGAACCTTCATATGGGTGATAATGTGGCGCATCTAGGAAAATCTGGCAATTATCCTCCAAAGCAACAGCTCTCTCTGTGTGCTGTGTTTCTAGGTGTGGTTCCACACCGCCGCCTGGGGAATCCCCGGCGCATTAACCGTCATGCTGCTGGCCCTGAACAAGGTCGAAGGAGACAACATCAGCGGCGTTTGCTTCGTGGGGCTCTACGACCTCGACGCGCTGCGGTACTTCGTGCTCGCCCCTCTGTGCGTGGGTGTCGTAGTGGGCCTCTTCCTCATCCTGGCGGGCATCGTCTCCCTCAACCACGTCCGGCAGGTGATCCAGCACGACGAGCGCAACCAAGAGAAGCTCAAGAAGTTCATGATCCGGATCGGCGTGTTCAGCTGCCTCTACCTGGTCCCGCTGGTCACCCTGTTAGCCTGCTACACCTACGAGCAGAGACACCGCAGCTCCTGGGAGAACACCTGGATCAATGACAGGTGTCAAGAGTACAGCATCCCCTGCTCCTACAAGGTATCTGTGGCTGCGTCCATCATTCACTCTCAAACAGGGGCCCTGATCTGATCTACCTGTGTATAGATCGGAAAATCAGAGAGTGGATGTGTTTCCATTATAAATGTCCGCAAAACCTTTTCAATATTCAATTAATTTTTCACAAAAACTCAATTTCAGAATTGTGGTGTTTCCATTAAATAACAAGTGCAGTTGAAATCGCACATGAAAAAGTCTGTGCACACAGTAAGTCATTAAAAATTAGAGATCATTTATGTTTGAATGCAGCGTTTTTTGGGGAACTGGTCAGCTATTTTTACAGAACAACTGTGGATTCAACACTTCGGAACGCAAACTCAACTTTTGATGAACTGTGTGATGACCTCTTGTTGAGCCAGCTGTGCATTGTCCAAGGAGGCCAGTTTCTACATATAAATTTAAACTATTTGGACTTCATCTATTGCAATTACATCATGATGGCTTAGTCGAATTAAAAAAAAAAGGCACAATAATGCCTTCTCTCCCTGCACCAGTTTGTCAAAATCAACTTACCCCCTTGACAAATGCCAGTTTTAGCTTCAAATTGAATTTCTTAATGAACACAATTTGCCCAGATCACAAGGATCTCGTTAGCATTCGTGTTTGTCTGTGTTTCAGGTCACGGAGCTCAGCCGTCCCGACCTCTCTCTGTTTCTCGTGAAGTACTTGATGACGCTGGTGGTCGGGATATCTGCCGTGTTCTGGGTCAGCAGCAAAAAGACCTGCTCTGAGTGGGCGTACTTTTTCAAACGAAATCGCAAAAGAGAGTAAGGCTCTTGCAATCTCTTGACGTAGCAACCGCACCAGAAGGAGCGCTGCCGTGTCCCGCGCTAACGGGTCTCATCTTTGATCCGCAGCCCCATCAGCGAGAGCCGCCGGGTCCTCCAGGAGTCCTGCGAGTTCTTCCTGAAGCACAACAGCCGCGTCCAGCACAAGAAGAAGCACTACAAACCCACGTCCCACAAGCTCAAAGTCATCTCCAAGTCTATGGGCACGAGCACCGCTGTCTCTCCCTCGAGCGCCACGCATCAAGGCTCCTCTGCGTTCGGCAACCACGAGCCGCACATGAGGAGCTCCCTGTCTGAGACCTCTGCCAGGGAGCACCTGGAGCGCGGCGCCTCCGGCCGAAGCTCCAGGAGGGAGCGAGAGGGCGGGGAGAGGCGCAGCAAAGGTGGGAGCTCCAGCAAGGTCAGCAGCCGCTCGGAGAGCATGAACAGAGTAGCAGACGGCAGGTAAGAGGGTTTTCTTTCATTCTTTATTTCTTTCTAACCCTTCCTTTCTTTCTTCCTTTTACTTAAGACTAAACACTTTTTACAAACTCAGTTTCTTGAGATCTTTTTAATTTCGCCACGGTATTTAAATTTCAACCTTTAACTAGTTACGTAGTGGTAAAGTGCAGACTGTTAGCTTTGTTCATAGGTTCTTCTGCAGGCAAATGTGACAAAAGTTCATAAAACAACTACTGGCCCTTTTTAGGTCCAACATGTATCAACTAAATGAATTAAAATATACAATGAAAGTAAATTATGAATTTTCTTGTTTAGAAAAAAAATTATTGAAACCTAAATTGTTGTTTTTTTTCAGATTTAGATCAAATATCTCTTGAATCTTAAGCTACTGGCGCACTGATAAATCACCACGATTTCCTTAGTTTGAGGGATTAGTGATCGGTCGATATGTGCGTGACAAGACGATTTTATCCACTGATCTTATCTACCTCGGTAAAAGTTTGGCATACGGAGAAGTTATCCCACTGTTCCTTGATGTACTTAGCGACTTTTCAGACCAAAAAAATATCAGTACGGGTGACAATGAGAATTTGCAGGCCAGGCTTTTTATAGATCAGAAAACTGCAGTCGGTGCTGCTTTACCTTAAGCAGCAGTAGAACTTGCTTCAAAAATTGATTGAGATCTTTAGTGCGCATTGCCTGCTCCCTAGCCTGTGTTCAGTGCAGGTTGATGTGGATTTGGATGTGAAATCCAGTTTGATAGTCTGTGTGGTCGCCGCTGCTTCCATTGCGACCAGCGTCGCGTCAGAACACAGGCATCGTTTTGATATCTGAGTTGTAGGTCGTCACTGAGAAGCTTTTGTGTTTCTCTGTAATAGACCTTGAACCTCTTATCTCCGATCTGCCATTGGCCTCATGGAAAACCTTAAATCAGTTAAATACTTTTTTTTCCTTTTCTTTTTACCGTCATAATTTGCCCATTTCTGAAGGTCGATTTCTCCTGCGTATCTTTTGGACTGTCTCGCTTATAAATCTCGTTTCACAGCGTGTCAAATTCACATGCCGCACTCGGAATCAGCCTTCTGTCAGCCTAACTAATGAGGAGACGATGAAGGAATAGCTGCACCTGTTTATGGAACAGGCTTCATTAAAAATGTAAATCCTTTCAATGCTTACGCTGATTTGTTCAATTACACCTCAGCCCTGAAATAAAAAAAACCTGCTGCAGAATAAGCACACACTAGAGGTTTCATTCCCATAATAAAAAAAATGTGTATTTGAGCAGAGAATCTGTAAATTTGACTATGTTAAGGGACAAAAACAACATATAAGCAGCTATAATCTCTGCGTCTAAAAAACATCATCAATCTGTATTGTGGCTTTGTGTTTAGAATGACTCCAAGAAGCGAGTTGTCAGACGCCAGACAAGCGACGAGTGGACAGCAGCAGCAACAACAGCAGCAGCAGCAGCAGCAACAACAACAACAGCAGCAGCAGCCGACTTTGAACCAATCACACAGCAGCATTCTGGACTCCGCCCACCAGAAGGTGGACAAGGCGTCAGAGGAGAGTAAGGACCCAAAAGAAATCTAAGCTAAAAATGTTTCCTGTTCAGTCTTCCAACTGATTCCAACTGTCTTTTAAGTTGTATCCAGAGAATATTTAGGACCCCAAACATCAGGTGGTTTGTTGGACCAGAATATGTGGGATTTAAACCGCAGCTGCTCGAAGTGACGACTGCGTGTTGCAGGTTTACCGATCTTTTAGTCCGAACGTTGAAGAACATGACTGAACCAGGCTTCTACCAATGGACTTTTAGGAACATCGCATACATCACAAACACTTTTTAGAGGTTTCAGTTAAACGACGTTCGATTCTTTAAAAAAATAAAAATAAAATAAAAAAATACATCATGACCTGTGTAAAATATTCTTTTTATTGTAGAATTCAAGCTTTTTTTACTGTACTTGTCCACACACTGAATCTTCATTAGGTGATTTATGATATTGCCAAACATTCAACCCATGAAAGTTGTGCTGTTTTTGGAAGTCTTACTGTTACTTTTGGATACATTGTTTGTTATAAGACACAGTATGTGCTACTCTTAAAAGATGCTCTTAAACTTGAAATAGTTGAATGTGCAAATTTATTGTTGAAAAGCTTTTCCACTTTTTTTCCCCCTATCCTGAACTTTTGTTTTTACATTTTTGTACACTGGTGTCTTTAAAGACATATCAACTGGACTGGGTTAAATCACTTTTGGGAAATAATCCAAACATAATCAAGCAGGCCTTTTTGCACTACATGGTATTAGAAGCACAAACCACAAATTACTGAATAATAAATAAATACAAGCAGTAAAGTATCGATGTAAGTGTGAGCAGGCCTGGCTTTTCTTCAAAATGTGACTCTGTTACTGTAACCTTCAAATTGTGAAGGTTTTCCTTAATATCTATACAACTGGTGCATTGGGCTCTTTGCACCTCAACTTCCGCGTTCGGGGAAAAGCGCCTCAATTGTTTCCGATCTATTGAAAATGGTACTTTACACCGGCTATTTGCTGGGCTTTCCCAAGGTAACAATTAATAATGTACATCGATCAGAAGCCCCAGCAAGTAAGCCGGAGAAACGTTTTAAGATGTTCGCCTCATTATACATTCACAGATATGAAGGTGAGTTTTACTTTCTTTAAACTTTGTGTCTAACATTAGCTTTAGCTTATGCTAGTAGGCAATATTCTCGGACATTTTTCTTGTACAAATCTGATATTTAAGTATCTAAACATTTCTCATCCATTCTAACGGACAATGTTTGTACCTTATTTTCAAGTATGTCATGTGTGTTTATTGTTAAGGACAATAAACGCGGGGCGGGGGGCAGATTAAGGTTCAGGCTTTTTGTTTCCGAAGCGCAACGAGCCCAGAGCTTAACAGTAGAGCAACTCTGGTGTCGGAGTTCTAGTTCAGCTCACTGTTTATGTTCAGAGTAGTTACTTTTAGAAATTTATGGCCGTGTTGCTTAAGGTCTCTGTGTTATTTCATTTTATTACTTTTGCATGCTTCTTTACAACAGTGTGTACAGGCGGGTCAGTTGCTCGGCTGTCCGGCTCTGCTCCCTCGCTCTTTCAGGCTGAATACAGCAGCGATTCAATGGAAATACACAGGACAGCTCCTTTACATTCGTCTTTAGGCTGAAGAAGCTGATCCGGAGCGAAGTGAAGGCTGCAAACTTTGTTGTGCGGCGTTAGCTTTAACTGGTTGCTTCAACTAGTAGCGTTAACTGATAGCGACAAATATTTACAAGCCACCGTCTTCTTAATTCAGGACTGCTTCGAAATCCATGAAAACTTAAATAAAGTGCATAGTATTGTTTTACTTGTGTCTTAAGAACGACTTTGTCTTTCATAGCAGTCATAGTAACTGAAAGCGGGAAATAAGAGAGCCGCATTTGCGCATGAGGTTGTGACGTCAGCGCGGCAGGTGCAAAGAGCCCTTTGACCTGTCCTGTGTGAATTCTCTTGGGACCTCCAGGCCAGCAGGGGGCGATATGTTGCCTCAAAATCTTTGGGCTGGCTCATAACGTTTAAATTACAGATAAATGATCTAAAGTTGTTTTTGCACGCTTTAAGTGAATCATATGACAATACATTGCGTCTTTAATGCTGCATGATCTTTTGAGTCGATTTTTATTTTATTTTATTTTTTTAACTGTGGGAGTTAAGATATTTCCAGAGTCACAAATTAAAAGGGAAACCATGTCAATGAATGTTTTGTTTTGTATTTCTGTCACCTTATTATAAGTGTAGTCAATTTGTGTAGTCTGTCAAATATTCTTTGCTGTTTCCTCAGTCAATTTTTGTACCTTTTGTAGTTTGTAAGCTCAGATTACTGTGATGTTTTGAATAAAAACACGTACAATTCTTTTCCACGTTGTGTGATTCACTGTTTTATTGAGAGATTTATTTTTATTTTTATAAAAATATGTACGTCAGCCTAGAATTGAGAATCAGAAGGAAAAGAACGTCATAATATAGAATGTGGTGTTCAGCTGTTTTTACTCTGATACCCTCAAGTAAGAGTCTGTGCATCGAAATTATGTTACAAGTCACCTGATTATTTATTTATTTTTTGCAAAGAATAGAAAAACGTAAGATATGCAAATCAGATATAAATACCCTACTAAAGATTTGAACTCATTTCTAAAAAATAAATAAGAAAAAGATTCAAAACCACGTTTTTATCTCTTTTTGCTTACACTTTACTGTGTAGCGAGGCTCTCTTTATCTGAGCTCGGACTTTTTTTTTTTTTTTTTTTCCAACACTGACTAAAGATCTTGACAGAGTGCCCCCCCCCTCCTCACCGTCCCCCCCCCCTCCACCTCACCCGGGAATGTTTTCTTTAGCTCCGTCTCTGCGCGGTGACTGGCTCCTTCCACGACCCCCCCGGTCGAGGAGTCCCTGCCCTCCTCCGGCCTCCCCCGCTCAGACGGACCGTCGCCTTCGCGTCGCTCCCTCGCACAGCGGCACACGTCCCCACCGGCAGGATGTCTCCTCTGGCGAGCCGCCTGCTCGTCCTCCTCTGCCTGGCTCTGCCGCTCTACGGGCTGGAAAAGGAAAAGGTGAAGAGTCGAGGATACCGAAAGGAGCCGGACGTTGACAAGGTAGGACGCGCCTCGTGGGACTTTCATTGATTTTGTTTTTGCATGTTCATCAGTCTCACTCCTGCCTTTTATTATTATTATTGTGCTGCTTAACGCTGGTTTAGATGCCTTTTCCCATCGTGGAGATGATCAACTCGGGATGATTCGGTATTTTATTGGTTAATTCACTTGTTGGAAGGCGAGGCGCGTTAAACCGACCCGAGACCGAGTGGGCTGTTCAAAAAAAAAAAAAAAGAAAAAACAGGAAATTGGGGTCTGGCTCATACTGTCTGGCTTTGTTGTTTGTGTTCCCATTTTTTTCCGGTTGAAAATAACTTTTTATAGGTATGAGCTGTTTGGTTTTTTTTTTGTTTTTTTTTCCCCAAGGTTAACAATTCTCCAGTTGATTAGTTTTAATGTTCGTCATCCCCAATCCAAAGGATATTTGAGTACATTTACTGCTTGTGACACGTGTGTCCCTTGAATTTGGGGTTTCATAAATAAAACTTGTGTTTATTGTCTGGAGGTTTCCTGCCCTGGGTCCCTCTGCTCCCAGGAGTGTACATAATGAACCTCCAAGCGGTTAATGTAGTTTAAGCCTCCAACAAACTGTTAGGAGTCCTGACATGCCTATCCATGCCTTTTTGATGGATAGATTTTCAGATTTTTTTTATTTTTTTTTTTGTACAGGGGCGGATCCAGAAATTCTTCTAGGGGCTTGTGAAAAGGGGGCCAGTAAAAAATTTAAAAAGGCAAGAAAAAAAGGATGCGGCGGGGACCCCACCGAAATTAAAAGCCATAGCCAAGTTTCAAGATTTTTAACTAGGTGTGTTCGCAAGTGAGACGCTTCGAAATGAAGCGGCTTGACCTGACCTTAGTTTTAGCATTAGCATTGGATTTAGCTTTAGCGCTGTCGCTAAAAATTGAAGACAAAATTATATTTTGAGCCCTTCTCTCACGCCACTTCCTTATATTAGTAATTTGATATATTCATTCATAATCCAAACACATCGGTTACACCGCAGACGATAAACCACCAGTCGAAATGTTTAGGCACCGAAATCAGAAATGTTAGTTTCACCAATACTGAACGTCACCTTCACAAATTAACATGCTCCATTCCGATGTTGACGTCCCTATGACTAATATTTAAGATTGCTCAAGATTCTTTTTTTTTGCACTGTAACAAAGTCCTTATTTTGTGACGGTCTGTATCTAGTGCACAGGAAACGATGCAGACAACCCCAACTGCACTAGACTCTCCTCGGACGAGGGACGATCTCCTTGTCAGAGCAGCATGGTAATCTTTAAATCCAGCTCTTTGCGCCTGAGCCCCCTGTCGAATCAGAAGCCTCTCAAACCAAACGCTGCATGTTCCTGAAAAGCTTTTGCCTGTGCTTTGGTGTGGACTAACGCATGAAATGCAGGCAGTATCTCCACGGTTTCCGAACTAATGCACATGGCATGCACCCAGGTACAGGAACAGAGTCTATTCTATGTACAATATGGCCCTGGTGTAACTAGGCAGGCGGGCTGCAGGGAGCTAATATAAAAGTCAGCTGTACTGCAGGGCGGACAGAGTTTCCATTCATTTGTCTGCTTTTGAAAGCCCTCCAGAAAAGCAACCTCTAATAAACTCCGCAGACATTTCCACCCTGTGAATACGCCGGTTCTCTCTGATCACTCCCAGACGCCGTCACCAATAACCCCAGGATGCCTGGAAGTATCTGGTCCCATTTTTCCTGAAAGGACTCCAGCGTTATTTCGGCACACGCAGTGCCAACGAGAACCTTCTAATTTCACCGTTTCCCCCTCTTTCCTCTGGAGATGACATAAAGTCTCGTATCTCCTGGGAGCCAAACCCTTTCGCAGCTTAATGGCAGGAACAGACTTATAGGTATTATGCATTTCGTCCTAGTTTTAGTTTTTTTCTTTTTTTAGATTCGGAAGTCTGAAACACATTTTTTTTTTTTCTTTTTGGTTGAGAATTTACCTCTGAGACCCAAGTCAGGGCAAGATGTTGTAACCGAAGTAAAAGCTCTTTGTTCTCCACCCCTACGTCTTGATTCACCCCTCCTCCCTCCCCCCCAACTTAATGTCTTTTGGCTCCATTGCTATTCCACAGCTGCATGCTGAGTAAAAAGGGCAGCAAACCCAGCTGCTCCAGTCCACTATGATTGCCTAAGGTCAAGGATACACATCCTACGTGTCAGTTCATCCCGTCTGAGAGAGAGCACCTAGAAATAACCTAAATTAAAACCCTTCTGCTGCCTCCCCCATTGCTGCCCCCCCCCAAAAAAAAAAAACAATTTTCAAAACCTTTGCGCTGCAATCACTTGGTATTTCTGTTGGAGGAGCGTGTCCCGTCTCGCTCGCTTGGCTCCTCCATTGTGTCGGTGTTTGTGTGCGGTAGCTGTTTTGGCGAGCTCTCTGCTGACTTTGAGTGAGCCTGAGTCAGCCTGAGTGTGTTGCAGCATCTGCCTAAAGATAGCAGACAAAAACCGAGCAGGACAATGAATCACACGCCTACTGATTTAGAACAACCTCCACGGCCCGCAGTTCCTGATTTACGCACGATATATCATTCATTAGCTCGGTGGCTTGATGTCTGTCGGTTCTAGAGCCTTCTCCTTGGTTTAGAAACACATCTGTTTTATTTTTTTTTTTGTTTTTCACCGCACCCCGACTGGCATCGGATTTTGTTTACGTGACTTGTAAATGAGGTATAATCTTGCCTCATTTACGTGCATGTTTCCTAAACATGGATTCAGCTCGCGCGAAGGCAGCAGTAAACGGAAGACCGAATCAGGAACTCCATTTGCCCGAGATTCGGCTGTTCTTCTTGGCATTCGTGGCTGCTCTCTCCCTGACTGTTGGTCTCTCTTTTTTTTTTTCCTTTTCTCCAGTATGGCAGCTGCATGCAAGGACCAGCAGGAACCCCTGGAAGAGACGGTAACCCCGGAGCCAACGGCATTCCAGGCACGCCAGGTATCCCGGGCCGTGACGGGCTCAAAGGTGAAAAAGGGGAATGCGTGAGTGAGATCTTTGAGGAGCCCTGGAGGCCCAACTACAAGCAGTGTGCCTGGAACGCACTGAATTATGGGATCGACCTGGGTAAAGTGGCGGTGAGTATCGCCGCCGGAGCAGATTCTGCGTTATGAATTCGCACGGCACTTCCGGTCTTGTGCGAAATTCTGCTCGCCTGAGAAAATCTGTTCCCGCTGCGTCAGGAGCGCGCCTTGCAACCAGAGAGGCGGATCTGACCGTTTTCACGGCTCCTCCGATCGATTCCTCGGTAAAAGCAACTCACATAATCATGTCCAGGTTGTAACATTGAGTTTAATCGGCAGCTGTTGTGTACAGAATTGTAAAATAATTAAATAATCGAGGTCTTCCGTTATTTTAAACGCCAAGAGAATCGGTCTTTTTCCAACTTTTGTCACTTGAGCCTGACAAAACAAAGAACAAAAAAAAAGTCAGTCACCAAGCACAGTTTTCCAACACGTAGTGTGTATTTATAATTTTTCATTTCTGGTATGTAAGGATGGAAGCTGGCTGATAGGAGGGCACAAACATGAAGACCTCCTGAAAAGAAGAGAGTAGACTTTCTGGTAAATCCCGTTCTAATGTAAAATATGACAAATTACTGGATTAAGGACAATTTCTAGCACACTACATGTTTTCACACATAACATTTCTTGAGAATTCAGAAACAGTTTCTGCTTATTTCACAAAGTTATGGGGGGAGGAGAGGAGAGAAGGGATATTTCAGCTGCCTGAAATAATCTGTTCCCCCTCCATAAAATGGGAACAAATTACCTGCAAGTCTTTAACTGTGCTTTGGAAACAAATACATACACGCGCACACACCTTGACATGATTGTGTGAGTTGCTTTAAAGATGGAATCGATCAGAGGAGCCATGAAAACGGTCAGATCTGCCTCTCTGGTTGCAAGGCGCGCTCCCGACACAGGGGGAGCAGATTTTCACAGGCGAGCAGAATTTCGCACGAGACCTCAAAGGGCTCTCAGTTTCACCTCAAGTAACCGCAAGCTTTAATGTAGTTTATTGGTGTTTTATGAGACACATGAACTGCAACTCCAGGCTTTTCTGGGATTTGTCTTCACCGGCTTCACGCAATCTGGAAACTCCCATTCCTTCTCGTAAAAAAAAAATAAATAAAAATAATTAACTCAAGCTCGGTCAGGTTTGGATCGAGATCGTGTGTTGTCATTTTCCGAATCTGAAGGCAGAAAATGCAGGTTTGTGCGTGGACTTTGGGAAATTGCAGTGCGTCGATGCGCTTTAATCCGAATCCTTCCAGCTCCAGTCGTTCTGTTGGAAGCTGACCTATCCGCTGCTGTCTCCACATCGATGTAGTCGGGTTTTCTCGCAGGATTGTCCTGCATTTACCTCCATCCGCCTTCCCACCAACCCCAATCGGCTTCTCTGTCCCCGTTGAAGGAAAGTGTATTTCTGCCGCCACCATATTTCATGAGCATCTCGAAATTGAATGTTGAATTCTTACTTTTTTGTTTCGTCTGAAACAGTAGGGCTGCGACTGATGATTATTTTAGGAGCCATCATGGCATCAGTTAATCTTATAAAACATTTTGCACATTCGGAATAATTCTCAAAATGTTTTGATGTTTTTTTTTTAATATTAAACGCTAAATATTTTATGCACAGTTTTGGCTATTTTTCATTTCATTTTTGAGTCTGAGCGCTCCAGTTAACAATTAATCAATTGCTAAACTAGTTGAACAGTCGTCTTCTTGTAAAGTTTTAAGACAAATTGGATTTCTCAGGGTTGCCATGGACACCGCGTTGCAATGGACTGAGTACAAATGCCCAAATTTTTTGATGTCATTATTTGTAAAAAAAATAAATAAATAAATACTATTCTTTCCCATCACTTTCACTTTTACACAATTTTGCACCACCTTCTGTTGGTCCGTCTCACATTGTCCCAGTACAACACATTAAGGTTTGCAGGATATACATATATATTCACTCAGAATCTGTTTGTCGCCGTGTCTAAGGACTGCACGTTCACCAAGCTGCGCTCGGACAGCGCTCTCAGAGTCCTCTTCAGCGGCTCCCTGCGACTCAAGTGCAAGAACGCCTGCTGCCAGCGGTGGTACTTCACCTTCAACGGGGCCGAGTGCACGGGGCCCCTGCCGGTGGAGTCAATCATCTACTTGGACCAGGGGAGTCCGGAGCTCAACTCCACCATCAACATCCACAGAACATCCTCAGGTAAGGGAGAACTCTGTAGTGAACTCTAAATAAAAAAATTTAAAAAAAAACCCCGAACAAATACAAAAAGGACTAAAATATTGAACCATGGACTGTGCCTCACTGGTAACAGTTTAGTTGATGGCGTGTGCGTAAGACTGTCGTAAACATGAAGCGTCTTTGGGTAAATAATTCCACATCTAATGCAAAGTTGCACTAAAAGTTGCATTAAAAGTCCACTAAATGTGTTACTTTTGCATTATGTGGCAAATGAAAACACTTTTATTGCAAAAGTCTATTAAAACTTGCATCAAAAGTGTCATTATTTACCGAGTGACACTTCATGATGACAACCTCAGGGCTCCTTCAATGCTTACAATGGTGCCATGTCAGTGTTATCCACACCCGCTTCGAATAAAGTGTCCCCGCCTCATTTTGTTCTTGAGCAGGTTTGCCTAGTTGAGACAAAAAAAAAAAAAAAGTTTCATTTAATTATTATTTTACTCTCACAGTTAAAACCGTGGCATTGAAAGACGACTTACCGTCGTCTCAAGAGAAAACTAACTGAGGTTTGGTTTCACGTTTAATCCGGATAATTTGAGCGAGAGCGATGCGCATCAGTTTCTGAATCGGATCCGGCGGATCGCACCGCAGAGCGAGTTCGGAAGCCTCAACACGCCGGGATTGCCTCTTCCTGTCATTCAGACAGACACTACACACTTTATCAACCATGACAATTCCTCTTCCCGGTGTTTTTGGCAAACAGACCATCCGTACCGGTGTGTCGGTGGTTTTTGCTCGGCCCAAACCAGCAACAGAAAACAACAGAGGCATCATTTTAAGCTTTTTGATCTGGCTGAGGCTCGCCGAGAAGCACGCCCCAGGTAATCCCCCCCGTGTGCCCAGCTGCTGCCGAGCAGGCTTCCTCTCAACTTCACAAGGCCCGCCGCATGTCAGGAAACACATTCAGGGTTTCAGATGTGAAACGACTGAAGTTGTGTGCTTTTGCTAAAAACAAAACAAAAAAACCCCCAGAATTCCTCACCTCTGACCTCTGCTCTTGTTTTCCTTTCGCAGTCGAGGGGCTGTGCGAGGGCGTCAAGGCGGGGTTGGTGGACGTGGCCGTGTGGGTGGGGACCTGCGCCGATTATCCCCGGGGAGACGCTTCCACGGGGTGGAACTCCGTGTCCAGGATTATCATAGAGGAACTGCCTAAATGAGAAGACAGAGCAATATGAAAGGGAGGACCTGGTCTTTGTAGTGTAGGAACCAGTCGCCTGACACGCCAGAAATAACCGGGTACGGCTGGTTGAGGCGTGACAGAGCCACTGATGGTACCTTGAATGTTTTTTTGTTTTTTTTTGTTTTTGCTGTTCTGTTTAATTACATGTACAAAAAATTCTGTCGCTCCGCCTCCTAGAAGTAAATTCTGTATTGTGGTTTTTTTGTTTGTTTTTTTTTTGGTCTGCTGGTGGCCTGGTAATTGATTACAGTAACCATTCAAATGTACTGTATGACGTGTGTGAATCGTTTCTGTCAATAAAGTCATCTTTTTCTAAAGACTCGACTTCTTCTCCTGGAGGAAGTAAGTGGAACAGACGTGGGATTTCCAGGTTTTGAGAAATGTGGACAAGAAAACTGTGAGCTTGGGAAGATGTTCGTGTTTTACAGTAAATGTCCCGTTGTCTGACTTGTGTCCATTCGTTTGTCAATTCATCCCATTTTTTTCCCTTTCATCCAATGTCGCGTCTTTCGATTCATCCATCAATCAACATCGTTCATCTGTCAGTTCGTCTATTATTAACCCACCCATCTGTTTGTCCATTGTTTTTCTTAGCGGCCATCTATTTTTTTTAGTTTTTATTTTTTTATGACATGGGCCAAAACTTTCCAGCTGAAAACTTGAGGGTCGACAAAATGTAGATTTATTCTCGAATGTCACAATTTTGCTAAATGTTTTCTTTTTGCCTTGTTCCTCGTTCAATAATCAGCCTCCCGGTAGATATGCATCTCATTCTCAGTCACTCCTTGTTGGCTCCTCCCATTATTCTCTTCCTTGTGTTTCCCTGCTGGTCAGTGATCCCTGGATTTCTGAGGGGGGTTTTTTTGTTCTCCCCAGGCTCCCTGTGTTTTCTTAAATTTTTTTTCTTCATTAAACCTTCAACTCTACTTAATGCCTCAGCGTTTCTGCCTTCAAGTCATCTTCATCAACATCTCATGACGATGGCTACACTAAAAAATGCTGCTGCATGAATGTTTGTGAACCAAATACGCATGAGATTAAATTCAACATGGGAAAAACATGGTTGCTTAAAAAAAATGACTTTATTTTGTGCCTTCCACTTTTAGAGGATTTTAATTTGTATCTTTTTTTTATTTTTTGGAAAGGCAGTGAAACTTACTGTGACATTTATACTCGTATGTTATAAACCAGTGGTCTAAAGCTGCACAAAAATCACTTATTTTTACAGGTTTCAAATGTAATGCCTGATAAATGCACTAATATTTCTGTATTTACATTTGACAGTCTTCATAGAGGTCGGGGAGTCAGGAAGTTGGCAGCCTGGAAAAGTGTGGAATTACATGTTGGAACCAAAGAACACACCCTGCAATTAAATAGGTCAAAAATAAAACGTTTATTGTGTTCACACGCTAATAAAGCGCTTCACATTTCATAGCAAAATCTCATAAAACAATACACTTAGTTTGTATAATGAGGAAAAAAACAGGCTTTGTAGAAGAAGCATCATCGACGCTGCAGTTCACACATGGATAATTAATAATTAAGATAAAACTGGAGACCTGAGACCTTGATGCTGATCATCAAGTTTTAAATAGACTGTTTTTCATCTTTCTGTTGCCAGAAAACGTAACAAACCTTCCTCTGTGGCAGAATGCTGAATTCACCACAGATCGTTAAGATACGGCCCCCTCGTTTGTCGCCATGTCACATTTATACTGTTTCCAAAGGGACAAACTGAAACAAGTCATCCCCACGAGCTAACTGTGCGCTTAAATCAGACACGTATTCCCGTCATGCTTTTAGGATTAAGGCCACTGAAAAAAAATTGACATTTTTTTTCTCCTCAGAATTCAGGATTAAATCTCTGGATTTTGACTTTTCTCTAAAAAATCTGAACTTTTTTTTATTTTTTATTCTGGCTTTAATCTTCTGAGATCAAAAGTCTGAATTTTCACTTTATTCTCACAATTCAGATTTTTTTTCCTCTCAGAATTTTGTCTTTAATCTTCTAAGATCAAAAGTCAGAATTTAAAGAAAAAGTCAAAATTCTGGGGGGAAAAAATATTTAAATCCAAATTCCAAGAAAACTCCCCCCCCCACATTCTAAGAAAAAAAGCCAAAGTTATGAGATTAAAGTCTGAATCCTTTGACTTCAGTGGCCCCAATGCGCCTCTATACGTTTGACCGGAAACAAGTTAGTTGTTTTGCTGCTTTTTTCTCATTTCTACGCCATCTCCACATACTTAAGGAAAGCCTCTGGGGAAACGCGCTCCCCTCTTCGCCTCCAACGGTTCAGCCGGAGCTTGCCGCCCCGTGTGGCTGTCCCCATGCTGGGTCCTCTCTGTCTCTCTCATTTTGTCCCCAGAAGGAAGCGGGACACGTTCTCATAAACCACAAAAGTGATGCAGCAGGCCGGCGTGACGCGGATCAAATTTGGGACGATGCCTTTGTAGAAGCCCGAAGCTCCTTCGTTTCTGCGGGGGGAAGAGCGAGCGTGAAAAGGCAGCCGGGTCCAATCGACCGGTCCCGGCAGGCCGGCGTCCGTACCTCCACGTCCGTCCGATGACATCTATGACCCCACCATATCTGTTGTGCTGGTCTTGGAGCCGCGCTCTCACCACCTGATACGGGTACGTTGTGGCGACGGCGAATACTTTGGACAGCGCTGCCATGGTGATGTATTCCAGAGCATTCTGCCCAAAAGAGAACCACAGAGAGGAGGGTGAACAGGAAGAAGGGACTGATGACTTCATCCAGCGTAAGCCTGAGTTTGAAACTCACCAGCTTTGCGTCTGAAGGCACCTTCTTGTATTTGTTGTAGTCTCTCTTGAGCTCTTCGTAGGCCATGAACTGCAGGGCTCCGTGAGACGTACCGAACAGACCCGGAACGTAACCCTGCAGGACACAACTGGACTTTACTTCAGCTGGAAGCATGATGAAGAGCGACGACGCCCCCTAGTGGGGGGTGACTGCTTCCTGCTGGAGTGACGGCAGGGAGGCGTGGAAGCTAAAAAGCTCAACAGGAAGTTACAATTCTGATTTTTAAAGCCTGACTTGTTATGAGATATAAAGTCAGCACTTTTTTGAGATGAAAACAGAGTCGTAATTTTGACTTTCTAGTTCAGTCATGATTATGAGACGCCGAATAAAATTGAATGCATTACGATTTGGAAAGTTAAAATTGTGGCCTGCATCTCATAATTATTGCTTTTAAAGTCAAAATTATTACTGTTAGCCTCAAAATTACGACTAAGACCAAAACTATGACTTGGAAAGTTAAAATTAAGATTCATAATTTTGACTGGATCTAATAATTATGACTGAAACGTAAAATTATGGCTTTTACTCCAATAACAATGACTCGCCCTCAAATGATGACGTTAAAACTCATAATTACACCTTTAAACCTCATAATTATGACTACAAACCTCGCAATTATGACTTTCCTGTTGGGCTTTTACTTTTTTTTTTTCTTTCATGGCACAAAATCTAGCATCTATAATCATCAGACACACTTAATACGCCTCGCGTGGAAGTCCACAAAAGACGTCTCACTTTGTAAAGTCCTGGCAGGCCCTCATGGCGGTAGATCTTCACCAGGGCGTCCACCATCCCCTTGTACTGCTTAGTGCTGGGGTCGGCGCTGTACTGCAGAACCAGTCGGGTCTTGGTGACCCAGATCGGGTTGGTTATGGTGAGAGTGAGGATGCCTGAGAAGAAGAAGCGGAGAGAAAAAAAAAAGACTCTAAAGGTCAGCTAGAGCCTCTCAAGTTTAAACACCGTTTTAATGTTCTGCCAGGTCTGGCTGCAACTGATCAGTACCTTGTTGTCAACGCTATTTTTTTATTCTGTTTATAGTAATCGACTTGAATTGTCTTGCAAAAACAATTAAAAATAAATCAAATGAAGTAATAACACATCTGGAATAAGTACAGCATTTTGTCGCGATTTTTTCCCCCCATTTTGCTCGATTGTTTTGCAGATGCGGGTGGATTTGCATTCGGTTTCTTGGTATCAGACGTTACTTGAGCGATTCGGAGCTCGTAACGATGTCCTTATCCCACCTGGATCCGTCTGCTTAAACAGAAATATTGTGTGGCAGCTTCGATTTTACGACCCGGTCTAAATTTATCCAGAAAACGACAAACAAACCAGTGTGACCTCCTTAGTAAATATAACGGGGGTGTGCAGTCGCTTCCACATGCCCCGTGTCGGCTGCATCCGGCTCTGAGCTGAGAGGTCGGTTCTGACCTGCTTCAGCCGCCGAAACCAGGTGCTCTGCTGGGCTCAGTTCAGCCTCACGGCCCTCCTTAGTGTAGCCTTTGATTGCATTGTAGCTGCAAAGAAACAGGGAGAACTCACATCAACAGATTTCTGAATGCCACTGTTGCTGGTGAAATCGACCTGATGCAGGGGTGTTGTTTTTTGTTTTTACATACAAGAAGAAGTAGAGACCCCAGGACAAGCCTGCGCCCCAGATGTTGGGGGTCACCCCTTGGTACAGACCCCTCACTCCCTCCTGATGCCACACGCTCTTCATGCAGTCAAGAATGCTGCTGTACTTGGGCCTCAACTCCAGTCCGTCACTCACTGCATTGGAAGAGACGTTCACAATATATATGTATATTTTTTGAAGGCGTTCAAAAAATATACATATATAAATATATATACACCCAGAAAAGCCGATCCTCACGCTGTACCTGCAAACCTGATCTTCACCAGGTCCAGCGGGTGAAGCACCAGAGTGGACACCACGCCGCCGCTCAGTCCCGCCACCAGGTTTTCCACTTTCACGTGGCTGAAGACCTGCTGGACGTGTCCGGCGACGGAGACCGCGGAGACGTGTCTTCTGGGCAGCGCCGGCGTCTCCGCGGGGTCACGGTGATCCGGCGCGGAGCCCATCCTCAGCAGGTGACCGAACTTGAGCTCCTAACAAGACCCAAACTAACTCTGTGGAAGCGAGGCGGCCGGCTGACTCCGCGACAACATTTAGGTTACGGCACAGACACGAGGAAACCGACCGGAAATTCACGGCACGTTGACGGCCAAGCACGCGGCGAAACTCATCGCCACCGATAAGCGTCAAGTCTCGCTCTTCTCAGCCTCGGCCTTGTTGAGAGGAACCGATTAGATGAATGTCAAGTCGTATTCCTCAGAGTTGTACTTCCGGAATATGTACTTTCAAAATAATTCGAATCCGGGCCCCACTCCTCACAACGCGGCCGTCACCCTCCAAACTATCTATCTTGATAAATATAAGTTAAAAACAATTATTTCTTAGCTTTTCATTTTCCCTATTAGGTGAATGTTATAAGTTTACATGTAATTTTACTCTCTAAGCCTCGCGTGCTCCAACTTGGCACTAAATTCTGTAAAAGTACGACTTTTCGGTATTATTTCCGGTTCGTCCTCTTTCTAAAATATCTAATTTGACTATTGTTTCTCTCAGTGACGCAATCAGCAGGCGCGGATGTCCCACAATGCAACGCGAGCGGACCAAGCCACTTCTTCACTATCAACACATGTCGGCGAGTGTTTTTTTTTTGCACGAAAATTAGGATATTATTATTAAACACTCTTTTGTGCTGGCGTTGCTCGTGGCTCTGAAACCAAATGAAGGTCAAGGTCCTTTCAAGAAACCCGGATGATTACGTCCGGGAAACTAAACACGACATCCAGCGAGGTGAGCGTGTGACTGCTAGCTTCCAGAGGCTAACGGCTAGCATAAACATTGGAATTAGATGAGCAGATAAAACGAGTACAAAGCACATGACGTACATTTCTTCTTTATTATTGTTTTTTTTTTTTGTTTTGTTTTGTTGTTTTTTTTTAATGTAAATAGTTTGAGTTCTTCTGCGAGGCGACTTGCAGTAACAAGCCTTTGACTCAGTCCCCAGGAACTACGACCCCTCGCTGCATCCCTTCGAGGTGAGCCGAGAGTATACGCGGGCCCTGAACGCCACAAAGTTGGAGCGCGTGTTCGCCAAGCCTTTCCTGGCCTCCCTGGACGGACACAGGGACGGGGTGAACTGCCTGGCCAAGCACCCGCGGAGTCTCTCCACCCTGCTGTCTGGCTCCTGCGATGGAGAGGTCAGCCGTCCTTTGAGCTAACAGCTAACGGGTTTCACTATATATATGTATACATATTTAAGTAAATGTTGTGTTTGTAGGTCAAAGTGTGGAATCTTACCAAACACGAGTGCGTCCGCACTCTCCAGGCCCACGAAGGGTTCGTCCGGGGAATGGTCGTCAGACACTGCGGTACCTCCTTCTTCACGGTAAGCGATCTACTTCACGGTCTTCACGTTTTGTTTGTTTTTCAGTCACACAGACGCCCATCAGCAGCATGAGAGCTTGGGGTGCTTCCTGGCCTGTCACAATAACCCAATTAAACGGATAATTAATTGAAATCGGCTCAATAATTTTCATTTGCATCAATTTATCAGATTTATCTTTTTTTTTTTTTCTTCTCTCTTCCCACCAAAAACTGGATGACTAAAGTCTTCAGTCTGAAGGATAATTTTGTTGGCAGAGACTTCATGACTCATTTTATTTGTCGTTTCTGTGGCTTTTATTCATTTTTGGACTTTTAAAATGTCATCCAGTGTTAAATACTTGGTAAGAATTGAACGATCTCTGAGAATGTGCTCTTGCATTGTTGGGCTACTGCCATAATAATACGTGAAAATAGTTTCAAAACGGCTACGTTGTCGTTTATAAAAGATTCTGCGGCAATTTATTATGCAGCAAAATCTGTTACTTTTCCAGGCTTAGTTGCACCAATAAAACATGAGTCAGTCGCTTGATACATTTTATCATCCACTGACCTTATCTTATCCGCAAATGTCTGAAAATCAGCCACTGTCGTCTTTTGCTTTGTCGTGAGAGCGAGGTCTGACTGACTTAGCCGCTTTACTATATTTATCATTTATATTGTTTGTTTTGTTTTCCCAGACAAAAAAAATCTGTATTTGCCAAAATTGAAATGAACAAATGAGTCTTTTTCAAAAGATGGATGATCAGCCAGTGAACTGCAACCTTAACTTTATTCAAACCTATCCTTGATTGTAACAGATCGGAGATGACAAAACCATAAAACAGTGGAAAATGGAAGCGCCGGGCTACGGAGAGGAGGAGGAGCCTCTCAACACCGTCCTCGGCAAGGTAACGCCTCTTTGATTTTATTCATCAGGACTCGTTTTTTTTTTTACTCAAAGAGACGCATCCGTCCTTAGGCCGTGTTCACAGGACTGGACCATCACCAGAAGAACGCTGTGTTTGCAACATGCGGCCACCAGGCAGACATCTGGGACGAGCAGAGGAGCACCCCCATCCGATCCTTCACCTGGGGCGTCGACAGCTTCAGCTCCGTCCGCTTCAACCCCGTGGAGGTGAGACATAAATGACAACATTTCGGAAACGCACCTGTTGTATATGAAACCTGCTGATTTAGTCCAGTTGGACCATTTTCCTCTCCACAGACGGATCTCCTTGGAAGCTGTGCCTCTGACAGAAGTATAGTTTTATATGACATGAGGGAATCAACGCCTCTTAAAAAGGTGGGTGTTTATTCTTCTTTCTTCTCCTTCTTCGAAGTTCACATTGAAAAATTCTGCTTCTCCTTCAGGTGATCATGACAATGAGGACGAACACGATCTGCTGGAACCCAATGGAAGCTTATTACTTCACTTGTGCAAATGAAGACTACAAGTGAGTCTAAGTGCGAATTGCACTTTGTTTATTCTTTCAACAGCTTCTGGTTTGTGTAATTGTTGAAAAATATTTGATAAGACAAATGGTGAATTTAAAATTATTTAAAATAATTTCCTATCTTTTAATTGGAGATAAGTCTGATTCAATAGAAATGAATGGCTCTGTTAAGGCAGGATCATAAGAAAGATGCAGGAATTTTTCAGGTTGGTGCTGGTTGTGTTTAAATGTTCTCATAAATGTGGTAAACATGGTTAACAATCGTTGCTCCACTGCTGCTAACTTAGCAACTTTGTAGCTATATTTATTGACTTTTTAGCCAGAAGGTTACTTAGTTCACTGCCACGCTTTACAAGGTCTTGTACTGCGGTCAGCAGCGCAGAGCTGCAAACGCGAGTGAAAAGATGAGCGAGGTTTAAAAAGCCAATATAATTTGTACTTAATGCCATGATGAATTACCCTTCCAACAATGTACAACCAGTTTACAGCTGATTTTTCTGAATTACATTTGAAACAAAATTACTTTACTTGGAAAACTGAGATATCCGTTTCGAGGCAGTAAAAAATTTTAGGACAGTGAATTTTTACATTTTAAGCTTGCAGAGATAAGCACGGTGATTAATCTCATTCAACTTTTCAAATTGATTGCCAGCTCTCATCATCAAACAAGTAGTTCAGATGTAGCTTACACATCCTGGTTCGTACCAGAGACGCTAACGTTGCTTCCTGTTGACTCACTAGTTTGTACACATACGACATGAGGCATCTGGAGAATCCCGTCAAAGTGCACGTGGACCACGTCTCCGCCGTGCTGGACGTCGACTACTCTCCCACCGGACGGGAGTTTGTCTCCGCCAGCTTCGACAAGACCATCCGCATCTTCCCCAAAGACTCTGCAAGCAGCAGGTCGGTTCTCGTGGCGCTCGCCGCTTTTAAACCCGGCCCGTCCGGCTCTTAGAAGCTCACGGCGCAGTACGTCTCTGGGCGTCTTTGCAGAGAAGTCTACCACACCAGGCGCATGCAGCACGTCATCTGCGTGAAGTGGTCGGCGGACAGCAAGTACGTCCTGAGCGGCTCGGACGAAATGAACATCCGGCTGTGGAAGGCGAACGCGGCGGAGAAACTGGGAGTGGTGAGTTTATTTATTTATTTATTTATTTTGCTTAGTTTCCTGTTGGCGCGCAGCCCGGGTCATTACTAATGGTTATGTCTACATGCTGATCAGCAGCTGGATTTTCCTCAGCTGTCTTAATATCTCGTATCTCCGTCAGGTTTTATTACTCGAGCTGGTTTTATGAATTGGCTGCATTCTTTTTGGCCCCGGGCCCGCCTCCGCACTGTAACAGTGGGCCACTCTGCCAGCAGCTACGCTACCGGGGACGACCGTTGCCAAATGCACTGATGGATGCTGACTTAGGGTTCAATCACTTTCAATAAGTGCTATATTCCTGTTGGCACAGTGTCTCCTGATGAAAGGAAAGCCTGAAAAGAAAAGCTCACATTTGACATCAACTGGATTTTGTCAATAATATCTGCTTTTACGTTAATAATATTGAATCTGAACGGGGCTTAAGACTTCCAAAGAAGCACTCAGTTGCCTCAAACAGCAGTTTACCACCAGATTATTAAGATGATCTCCAGCGGCCATCTTTCACTCCTAATCAGATTCGCTCCTGCTTATTCTTTTAATGCATCTTGCCGGGGGAAGCAGCTGGTTTTGGCACTTGTTTCACTGTCACTGTGCACGGGGAGATTTACTCGCAGGCTCTGCACTTAAACAGATCAGACAATCGCTGCACCTATCAGCACTTTGAAACGGACCAATCACTTAAACGGAGGCCACTTTGAACGTAACGAAGCATTAACGGCGAGGTTCTACCGAGAGCGTCTTTAATTATCAAGAAACGCCGAGATGCTGAATCAAAGCTTAGTCGGGGGACTGAAGGCATTACTCTGGACGAACAGAGACTCTCCTGACTGCTGCGACTCACTTTTTAGAAGTTTCCCCAAAAAGTCGGATCTTTTGGACTCAAGGTTGAATTTATGTTCTGTTTATAGAAGAACTGCTGTGGTAACTTATTTCAGGCTACCATTTTGGAATATTATTTAGTGAAGCACTTCCACAAAACATTCTCTGACCTGAAACTTAAATATTTTGTTTTAAAATGTTTTTATTTTTTTATTATTATTTATTTTTTTAATAAATGCTAAAGTGGGGCGATTTTGGGAGGCAGACTTGCAGTCCGGTAGCGATCCCGGTTCGTGACATGTGCTACGCCTCATTCAGATACTGAAACAATGCTGCTGTTTGGTTATTTGTCAGTGGAAATGGAAGAAGAATTGTTTTTCTTGTATATGAAGAAATGGAGGAAAACTTCAGGGGTGTAAATTTGAAATAATCCTATCCTGAACTGAACATCAGTTTTCTCTCCAGAATTGAGAGAAAAGTCTTCAGATTTGGATTCCGGTGATCAGGACCATCACGGCTGCCGACGAGCGAAACCACTGAATTTCAGAAAATGTAGCGGACACATGAGCGTTTTTGTGGGTTTTTTTTTTTTCTTTTCTTTCAATCTTTGGTGTTTTAAAATAATGGTGAAAGTGAGGTTTTGACTTCTTTAGGAGAATGTCTTTATGAGCCCATGATTCTACAGACTTGTTGGACTTTCTGAATCCCTCTCCATCTGTACTGAACTTGTGCTTGATGCTGTTGATTATCCGGAAACTATCAATAGTCTCAGCTACTTCCTCCTCCAGCAGTTTTCCTGATCCTGATTGGTCTTTGATCAGTTTGGGGTGATACGAACCGTCTGTTGATCAGACGTCCATTAAGATCTTTCTAGAAATCTCCTAATTTTACTCATTATTTTATTTGGTTTAGTGCAACAGGATCAGCTTGTACTAACTGATCCCCCTCAAATTGAATCCCAGACAAATCGTTGCTTCTAATTAGAATAAAAGTCTTGGAGGAGGGCAGTCGCCAGACGGTGGCTTTCGCCAGCCAAGCAGAGGTGGGAATGTTGTGGAGCTGGTGGTTTCACGTTTTTAACCGACATCGATTCGTTTTTAAAGGAGTTTGTTGTTCTGAAGTTATTTCAGCTGTTCGGATCAGTACTTTACGATCAAGTGAGTCGGCCCGTCGCAATACCCGATTTCGCTGAGCGATTAATTGTCTCAGAAATGATTGCAATAAACGATAATATTGTTTTAAACTGATGTGATGGTAATGAGTAAATAATGCAAGCATGTTCGCCAAAAATAAATGCACTGTATTTTCAAAGGAACCCTTCACACTGGAACTGGAACAAAGCAAAACAAGCAAAAGCAAAAATGAAATGGACTCTCAGTCTCTGTTAACAAAAAATGCACTTGAATCAAAACTAAACGCAACATAAAACCAAAGCGGAAATAAAAACTACGTTCAACCAAAAGAGTACAGATTATGAAGTTTGTAATCTATATCAACCTTCAATAATCATTAGATTTAGATAAAGAACCTGATGCAATAGTTCACTAAGGGTGGAGTTGAGTCTTTTTTCATCCTGTGTCATCAATAGAAAGCGAAAACAGCAGGAAGAAACAATAAAGGTGACAAATTGAAATGAGGTCGATAATTTTCATTTTGTCACGCGGTTTATTGATTTATTGTTTACTGCGTCAGGCCGACAACTGAGTTGAACTTTGTTAAAGTAAAATCGATTCGACTTGTGTAACAACACACAAATATGTCAGTTTCAGCCGAGCTCGTTTTAAACGCTTCGTTTGAAGCTCTACAAAGTTTTATCCCGGTTTCATACGGGAAGATTATTGGCGGCGCACCGCCTCCAACCTCAGTTTCTTGTGCTGATCTTTATTTTCTGTGTGAATGAAATGTTGTTTTAATCATGGCTTTCTTGTGGTGATCAGAGAATTTTGACAAAATGAAAATATCGAGCCACTGAGGATTGTTTGTGAAAACCTTGGAGTATTAATGGACGTTTGAATCATTTTTGATGAACTAACTGGGCTCATGTGTATTTGTGTTCTCCATCTCCCTGTTTTTTGTTGTTTTTTTTGACACAGCTATCTCCCAGAGAGAAGCAGGCCATTCACTACAGCCAGAAGCTGAAGGAGAAGTTCCAGCACCACCCACAGATCAAGCGCATCGCTC